>CM041777.1:299349413-299795031 GCA_023374045.1 Limonium bicolor | reverse complement strand
CAGTACTGAACCGCAAAACATAAAAGAGGCTCTTCTAGATAGTGATTGGGTCACTGCTATGCAGGAGGAACTCAACTCTCTTCAAAGACATGCTGTCTGGGAATTAGTCCCTCGACCTGCGCATCAACAAACCATTGGTACTCGTTGGGTATTTCGTAATAAGCTTGATGATGCAGGACAAGTTTTCAGGAATAAAGCCCGTTTGGTTGTTCAAGGCTACAATCAAGAAGAAGGGATTGACTATGATGAAACCTTCGCTCCAGTCGCACGTCTTGAAGCAATTCGCATGTTAATTGCGTTTGCCGCATTCAAAGGTTTTACATTATATCAAATGGACGTCAAGACTGCCTTCCTTCATGGCTATATTGATAGGGAAGTCTACGTCGAGCAGCCCCCAGGCTTCACAGACTTTGTCCATCCCGACTACGTCTATAAACTTTGTAAGGCCCTTTACGGACTCAAACAGGCTCCACGAGCATGGTATGAAGGACTCTCTACATATCTCTTGCAAAATGGTTTCTTTAGAGGTAACGTAGACAAAACATTGTTCATTCTTCACTCATCTCATGATTTACTTCTAGTACAGATTTATGTTGATGATATTATTTACGGCTCTACTAGTAACACCATATGCGAACATTTTGCTAATCTTATGAAGAAAGAGTTTTCCATGAATGAGTTAGGTGACCTAAAGTTCTTCTTAGGACTTCAAGTTCAACAGGAAAAAGAAGGGATCAAAATCCATCAACAAAAGTACATCAAGGAACTCCTTGAAAAGTACAATCTCACAAATGTCAAGAGCATGTCAACCCCCAGCTGCACATCCGCTAAACTTCATCTTGATGACGACGGAGTCGATGTCAATGCCACAGAGTATAGAGGAATGATAGGGTCCCTCCTCTATTTGACTGCCAGTCGCCTCGATATTCTCCATGCAGTCTGTCTTTGTGCTCGCTTTCAGGCGGCGCCAAGGCAGTCTCACCTTAAAGCAGTCAAACGTATCTTTCGATACCTCAAAGGTACAAGTACACTCTATCTATGGTATCCTCAATCTCCTACTTTTACTTTATCTGGTTATAGTGACTCCGATTGGGCTGGTTCACTCCAAGATCGAAAGAGTACTTCACGCAATGCACAATTCCTAGGCCTTTGTCTAGTTTCATGGTCCTCCAAAAAACAAAACTCTGTTGCACTCTCCACAGCTGAGGCAGAGTATGTCTCTACTGCGGCCTGTTGCTCCCAGCTTCTTTGGATGAAACAACAAGTCCTAGACTATCATGTTTCCCAAGAACAAATTCAATCTTCTGTGATAATAAAAGCACAATCAAAATTTCCGAAAACCCAGTCCAACACTCAAGAACCAAACACATCGAGATTCGCTTTCATTTCTTGAAGGATTGTGTCGAGAAAAAGTTAATTCAGCTTGACTTTGTCCCCACAGAAGATCAACTTGCAGATATCTTCACTAAACCTCTGTCTACAGCAAGATTTGAGGCACTTCGATTTGCAATTGGATTGACTCCGTCTACCTAGACGGTCGCATCTCCTTAGTCCTAACGCAATCGTCAGCAGGTATGTTCTTAAGTCTCACCGAGTCTGTCCTTGTTTGTGAATAAATATGTGAACTGTGTTATGCTTGATCGACTCTACGTTTCTATCGCTACACACACACGTCATCAATCCACACCCGTCCCGCGCAATCCTCGCCCTTGATCTCGCGCACCCGATTTATGTCACCTGACACACGCAACAGAAAACCCCTGCATCTTCCATCAACTCCCTCAGCCTATAACTAGCCCTCCTCACTACTAAGCTTCTTTCACCCACGTTTATTTTCTCTCTCATTCCACCCAAACTAATGGCGGGCATTAACTTCAACGACATCAATATCCCAGCTGAAATTTTCTAAGATCCGATTTGTCTACAAGCCTACCTTCAGTCAATGCCCATACTAAATCCACCCACAGCCACCGCCACTACACATTCTCCCACAAAAACCGCCACCACCCCCTCTCCCACAAAAACTGCTACACCACCACATTCCACCCACACTATATCCTCGCAACCCACAGCTCCATCTGTATCCCCGACTGAGGTTCTTGAAACTGACGCCGAGGAAATAACACCACTCCAAGTCATCCATCCGCCAGCCAAACCACCGTCCCCGACACAGCCAAACCCTAAACCCGACGAACCTACCCAACAACCATCTAACCCTCAACCCAAAAAATCCCTAACACCCACCCCACAAGAGTCACACGAAAAATCTGCAACCCCATCTCCTCTACCATCTCCTTAACCTAAAACCCGAAAAGAAAAGCAACCACAAATAGACCAACAGCCAAACGTGTCCTACGATCATGTGTAAAAGCCCAACCAGTCTCCTCTGCTTTTGGTGAGTCATCCCCGGTCCAAGAGTTGCCGGCAAACAGTCATGACACCTTCACCGGTGCCACTTCAACAAGGACCCAGAAGCCTCCCAAGCCGCAACGACGCAGTGCCAAGATAGACCCCTTCACACAGCGCTACATGCTCTCTGATCCTGCTGCAGATCACAACATTGTTAAGGGTAAATTTCTTGATTTCTCTTGGGCACTGTGTAAAAATCTAGGGGATTTGGTAAAAATGTTAGAGTTTCAGGGTTGGACACATCTGTTTTCTAAGGTCTGCAAGTGGTACCCGCAAGAGTCCCTTTATTTTTATCAAAACCTTGTTATTCGAAATGGCGCGACACAGTCTATCGTAAATTCCACTGCCATTTTCTTTGATCTTGAAAAACTTTCTGATGTCCTCGGAGTCCCTAACAAAGGTCTACAATTCTATGAAAAAGGCGTCCTTCCTGAAATCCCCGGAGTCCCACACAACAAAATCTATCGTTTTTTCTCTTCCAAAAGAAAAGTGGGCTCCCCAATACTAGAGCTGTCAAAATTTGACCCAACCCGAAAACTTGTCCGTTTTATCCGAACCTGAAACCCGATTCAAACCCGAAAATATTTAAATATAATAAACCCGAAACCCGATGGGTAAAACCAAATGACCCGAACCCGAAATGACCCGAAAATTTTATAACCCGAAACCAACCCGAACCCGAAATGACCCGAAATAATAGTAATTAAAAATTAGCCAAACTCGAATAACATGAAATAATAGTGATTATAAATTGTCCCAAAGTTGAATAACCCAAATAAATATGACAAAAAACTTGATTCAAACTTATTATATCCGAATGAAATTTAAAATAGGCATTGTATTGACTTTTCTGTAATTTATATGTAGTATATTCTTATAGAAATTAGGTATATATTTATTTAAAGTTTTGTCAAAAAATATTAACCATGACCCGAAATAACCGAAACCCAGTTAACATCTGATACTATTACAACCCGAACCCGATTTGACCCGAACCCTAATAACCCGAACCCGAAATCGACCTGAAAGTTAAATGACCCGAATGGATATTGACCTGAAAAAATATGACCCAAAACCCGAACGGGTAACCCGTTTGACAGGTCTACCCAATACCAAGAGATGATCTTTCCATACTCCACCAACTTCTACATATCCTAGTCATCAAAAACATCGTTCTCAAAAAAGAAGGTAACCAAATGGTCAATTGTCTTGATCATACCATCATGTACTACATTCTCAACCGTCACCCTCTCAATTTGGCCCACTTAATTCTACATCACTTGGCCCAGCCTGTCGATACTCCCAAGCATTCCCTAGGTTATTTGTTCTGGCTCCCTCGGATCTTCAAATTCTTTCAGGTACCTCTGACAAAATCAACGCCAGAGTCCATCGAGGAAGCAGACACCATCAACCTCTGTTATTTAAACAGGCTCACTTCAATCGACAAATCCAAGCTGCTGCCTCCAACGTCAACTCCGACGATGGCTGCTCCTTCAACTTCACATGAGACAGTCCCTCAAGACAGCCTCGTTCAACTTTTGAAGAAGGTCGAGCGACTTCTTACACAAGCAGCAGAGCTAACCCAGAGCAACTCTAGGATGCTGGAGAGACTCACTGGACTTGAGACGGCTGTGACGGCAATGCAGGACACTCTCCTTGACCTTCAAGCGACGATTAACCCCATCCATAACCCCTAGCCTATTATGTGTGTGTGTGTGGTGTTAGAACTTAGGTCGTTTTTAAGATCTAAACACTGTTTTTGGATTGTTCATAAATATTGTGCCCGACTCTTTGTGACTGTTAGGGCTTACCTCTGATGAAAGTAAAAGGGGGAAGCGGTGAATCCCGTCTGGTCTACGGGCAACTCTGTTGTGTTTTGGACTGGTTTTAAATTCTTGCTGCTGGACTGTGTGGATATGTGATTATCTGCCTACTTGATTATGCTCATTAATGCCTACTTACTATCTGTTATACTATTATCTGCCTGGAGTCTCTCAACGATTAAGGGGGAACCACAATGGAGTCTCTGGACTTTGAAACTTTTTATGCTTCGATTAAGGGCGAACTTTGACAGGGTCGGTTCCCCTAGTTCTTTGTGTTTCTGTCTTTTCAGGATTGACTCAATCGGGATTCACGGAGGTTTGCTATCATCAGCAACAAGGGGGAAACTGTTGAGACATAAAAGTGTTGCAGAGATAGTCAATCGCCTGAAGGAGTCACTCGCCTTCGACAGAACACAAAGAACAAGCTTCGTGTCAAAGTACAAAAGAGTCTGCGCAACTGAAGAAGCATCACAGACTCCTTCACGCCGTTGCGAATATTAGGAAGTGAATTCGTCAACACGCCAACGCTCCAACTGTCATGATACCACCCCAGTCAACTCCGGAGTTTGCGGCCCAAGTCTGACGTGAGATACCTGAAGAAGTTTCCACTAAGTTAGTTCCGACAATTTTGGAACTGACTATTTCGAGCCGTTGCCCTTAGAACCAATATAAATATGCATGTATTAGTTAGTTTACTTCTGCGCTTTTAAGAGAGAAACATTCTAGAGATTAGAGAGAGAATTGCTTTTGTAATTTAGAGAGAATTCATACCAAACTAGTTAGTGCATCTAGATAGACTCTTTCTAGGAAGATCCTAGTTTTACTACACTTACCATCAAACTGATCAGAGATTGTATTGGGTGAGTAAGTGAAAACCACGAAGTAGATCTTTTCTACTGAGTGGGCATTGTAAGTTATTTTGCTTTGGCCAGAAAATAAAATAGCTTATTTTGTGTATCTTGCTGAGTTCCACAGAGTCCCTCCACCTTTCAAGTGTTAATCCATTTAACTCCGCTAAGTCTATCTTACTTTACTACCTTGAGCAATTGCTTCCGCGCACTTAGCTCAACTAATTCGGCTAAGTGTTTCTACGTCTCAAGTGTTCTCGCATACAAAGTTCAATTGAGTCAAACCATTTCATAGACTAACACCTTGAGTTGGTTTGAGTCAGCCGTCCGATCACAAACGCCCCAACAGAATGGGGTAGTTGAGCGAAAGAACAAAACACTACAAGAGGTAGTCAGGGCATGCTATTGGGGAGCAGTCTTCCTCAGGTCTTCTGGGCAAAAGCAGTGGCAACTGCATGCTACATCACAAATAGAACGCTCATACGACCTATCCTCAACAAAACTCCCTATGAGTTAATCAAGGGAAGAAAACCAAACATAAGTCACTTCAGGACCTTCGGTTGCAAATGTTATGTCCACAACAATGAAAAGAGTCCCCTTGGAAAGTTTGATGCCAGAAGTGATGTGCCCATCTTCCTTGGATACTTTGAAAGAAGCCGGGCATACATAGTATACAACAAAAGGACACTGAAGGTGAAGGAAAGTGTGCACGTGGTCTTTGATGAAGCTGACGTACTCAAGATAAAAAAAAATCTGATGAAGATGAAGAACTTGGATTTGATCTAGTTGATCAGGGTCACACAGATAATCGCAAAGATGAATCACCAACTAAAGAAAACTTGCCCGATAGGTCAGCAATAGGACAACAACAGGTCGACGAAGGAAACAATGATGTCGAGGATCCTCACTCTCCATCAACAATTCATCAATCTCGTGCTTTGTACAAAAATCATCCATTGGAGAATATCATATCAGACATATCCAAAGGAACTCAGACAAAAGCACAGACTCGAGATCTTCTAGCTTTCTCAATGACAGTCTCACCCATCGAGCCCAAGAACGTCAAGGAAGCTCTTCGAGACTCATACTAGATCAATGCAATGCAAGAAGAACTAAACCAGTTCGAAAGATGCAAAGTCTGGCATCTTGTGCCTCGTTCTACTCATCATGGAGTACTTGGCACAAAATGGGTCTTCAGAAACAAACTGAATAAGATGGGAGAAGTAGTCAGGAACAAAGCTCGTCTGGTAGCTCAAGGATATCGTCAATAAGAAGGGATAGACTTCCAAGAAACCTTTGCTCCAGTGGCAAGGATGGAGTCCATCAGATTACTAATTACATTTGCTGCACACAAAGGAATCAAACTCTTCCAACTTGACATCAAAAGTGCCTTCTAAATGGGTACGTCAAAGAGAAGTATATGTTGAGCAACCCCCAGGTTTTGAGACGCAAGAAGGAAAGGGCATGGTACTTAAACTCGACAAAGCTCTTTATGGGCTCAAACAAGCTCCAAGATCATGGTATGATCTTCTTTCTTCCTATCTCTTGGAAAACCAATTCAAAAGGGGAAAGGTCGATAAAACCTTATTTGTGTACAACAACAAAAGGGATTTCCTATTGTGCAAGTATATGTTGATGATATAATCTTTGGTGCCTCTGATGAGAAATATTGCAAAAAGTTCGAAGCATTGATGAAAAAGGAATTTGAGATGAGTGATCTGGGAGAATTGAAGTTCTTTCTAGGACTTCAAGTCAAGCAAAATGACGAAGGGACTATCATATCCCAAGATAAGTATGTAAAGGATTTATAAAGAGATTTCGAATGGAGAAATGTAAGACATTTAACATACCAATGGCAGTCAGCACCAAGATGGGCATCATGGCTAGTGACCGACCGGTCGACCAGCGATCATACAGAGAGATGATTGGTTCTCTACTATATTTAACGGCTAGTAGATCTGACATTATGTATAGTGTTTGCTTATGTGCCAGGTTTCAAGCAGATCCAAGAGAAAGTCACCTCACAGCTGTAAAAAGAATCATGCGTTACTTAAAAGGAACCATGAATCTTGGTCTCTTTTATCCTAAGTTCACTAATTGTAACATTGTAGGATTTTGAGATGCAGACTATGAAGGATCTATCACCGATAGAAAGAGCACATCAGGGACAACATTCTTTGTTGGGTCATGTCTGATTGCATGGGGATCAAAGAAACAACAAAGTGTTGCAATCTTAACAGCTGAATCTGAATACATTGCTGCGGCAAGCTGTTGTGCTCAACTCCTATGGCTTAAACAACAAATTGGTGATTATGACATCAAAACAGGTACTTTACCAATTATGTGTGATAATACAAGTGCCATCTCTATTTCTAAAAATCTTGTGCATCATTCTCGTACCAAATATATTGACATTAGACATAACTTTCTTAGAGTACTGTTGTGAAAAAGAATTAGTTGGTTTAAAGTATATTTCTACTGAGGACCAACTAGCTGACATCTTTACTAAGCCATTAAGTAGAGAAAGGTTTACTAAGATTGTTCATGATCTTGGAATGATATTCATTGATCACATTTAAACTGTCTTATATTTCCCATGATATGTCACCGACATGTGAGCAACACCTGTTATATTGTCGTTCAGTAGTCAACAATTAGTTTAATGCATATAAATTATGTCAAACGACTACTTGAAACAGATTCGTCATTTTCCATAACAAGTGAGATTAGTTTAGAGAAGGTCCAACGGATAGAAACGGGAAAACTTCTCAACGGATCGCTGACAACCGTCACGACCGCTGCCCGTTATGAATAGTACCGTTAGGACATGTCTGCGAGCGGACGAGGAGCGGTCGCCGATCGTTACTCGATATCTATAAAAGCGCGACAAGAGTTCCTCACTTGTCACACTATTGCCCTCACTCTCTCTAATCTCTCTAAGCACTCAAAGCAATTTCTTTTCTCTCATCCAAACACTCTTGTGAGATTAGTGCAAAGAACCCTTGCCTCACAGCCGCTAAAAGAACACCCGATCGAAAAGTTTTAAAATCCAGTACAAAATCCTCTAAACAAAAATGGCACCCAAAACTGTTCTTCGATCAAAGGCTAAGGAAATTCTCAAGGAAGCTTCTTCACAACAAGTGGCCGACATACAACCGACCAAATCTCTAGCTTGTCTGACCAAAGAAGAGGAAGATCAACTCGTGATCAAAATAGTACAAGAAGGCGAACTATATGCGAGTGAGGTAGAGTACATAAGAACTCATGTTCCCTAAAGCTACTACCTCATTGAATCCGGCATCTTCAAACCTACTATTCTTCCTAACCCTGCTCCCAAGGAAAATCCACAAATTTCTTCTCCTGCTCCTTCACCAAAAACCACCAAAATCACTACAAAGCAATCCAAAAACAAATCCAAGATCCATTCCACCGCTATAACTGGTCGCGTGACACGCGCATCAAAGCATACTCAAAAGCTAACAACACCACAAAAATCTCACTCTACCCCAGAAAAGGCCACACGATGACCACACTTCTCCAATGAAGAAGAAGCAACTATCTCAGCTGAAATAGAGGCAGCTGTACAACAACTGGAAGAAGAAGAGGTTTAACACGATGAACCAGCGTGAAAAGATGCTTCAGTAGAGGAGATACACCAAGAGATAGCAGCTGACTCAGAGGAAGAGGCGAATCTCATCGCCGTGTTTGGGGAACCACTCATCGACAGATCCGTGACACCTCAACAACAGCTTCAGGTTGAAGACAGCGACATAGAGTCGCCATCACATGTCATACTCACGCACGAGGAGCGTAAGCAACTAAAGAAAACAAAGGGAAAAAAGAAGATGGTTCTTTCACCATATGCTAAAGAGCTCGAGGAGCTTCTTCAAGCCAAGAAGGCCATTGCCAAGCCTCAACCACCTCAACCTCTAAAGCGCCTCAAGAAACTCAAGGAGCTTGAGCCAGCCTTGATCAAGGCTGAGAATGTCAACGACCGATCTTGTCCCGTCTTACACAAAACGATGGACATAGAGTGGAAGGAAAAGATGGGCCTGGGAGAGATCGTCGAGCTATTGAAGTTCCAAGGATGGGTAGACTTCTTCCAGACGCCTATCCCTGTCTACACATAACTGCTCAAAGAACACATGAGACAACTAGGACCTCTTCAAAGAGACGAAGACAATGACTATCTCTTCTCCATAGTCCAAGGCATCCACATCAACATAACGAAGTCCTGGATATGCAAAACCTTCAACTTAAAGCCAGAAGGGCTGGTTATTTCCAAAGAGACAACGTGGAATGACCTAGGACACCAAGGTGGGAAAATGGTGAATATGTTCAACAGAGGAGCAGCTATGAAAATTTTTCATGCTGTGGACATGTCCATCTCAGACAGAGTTCTGTTCAATATGATCACCCATAACATAACCCCAAGGAATCAACGAACTCACATAGTGAGTGCAAGAGACGTAAGACTTCTGTACGCCTCAAGACCAAGGAGAAGATTGACCTCCCAGCCATGATTCTCCTCACACTTGATGAAAGCTGACACGTAAACCAAGGGCTAGTACACGGGGGAGTGGTCACCGCAGCACTAAGAGACTTTGGAGTGGACACCGACAGGTTCCACGAGTGCGCGCGGACCAATCAGGACTGCATCTGTTTTGAGATGCTTTCCAAAATGGGAATCAAGACTAGAGGAGATAAACTCGTGGCTCTCCAGAAGCCCACAAAGAGCGAAGATGCAAGGTCAGAACCTAGACTGACAGCAAAAGCCTCAGGAATCAAGAGGAAAAGGGTCTCTCACCTGTCCACGACAGGTCGGGGACCAGTCTGGATACTTCAGCTCGGGACGTTCTTTAGCGTGTGAGAGTTACTCTCACAGCTGTGCAGACTGTCTCCTCTAAACCAAGTATCCATAACACGGTTCAAGGAGCAATAAATTTTATAGACTCCCACATAGCCTGAGAGTTCTTTGTCTGTTAAAGACACGAGTGAAACCGTGAGAGCTAGATTTAGGATTAGGTTTTTCCTTTTCCATTAATGTTTTATTTTGGCTTTGACTATCTGTTTCAATGAAATCTTTTGATATCAATGGCAATGCAACGGATTATTGTCAACTTGAATGCTTATAATGGGTACGAAATAATTTCTTGTATTGACTGCTTCTTCCTTGATTAAAAATTGCAAAAATGATCTGAGATATTTAGTCGCATCCATTCCACTAATCCAATCTCGGACCTTGACACCTAAAAGGCCTACAAACATAGCCCACAAGACGTAGCACCTCATTTATTACCACTCACCGATCAGTGTTGAGCATATCCAAAGTGTCTATAAAACTGCTCACTCCATCTACCACTCACACTCATTCCTTCACATCTCACGAAATGGTTCAAACACCACAAAGCTCATCTAGCTCGAATGAGCAAACCACTGACTCCACCTTCGCAAGTTTATGGCCACTAACATCCAAAGAAATACGTCGCCCAAAGCTATGTTCAACCAGACTCCGACTCCCTTACAGCTTGGTCTATCACCTCTAGTGTCACTCTATCACATACACGTTCTCCACACTGCATGGAGTTCATAATAGATTCTGATGAGTCCGACCTTTCCACCACAACTGAATCACCTTTGATCAATCCTACCAAAAGATCATCTTTGATCAAAGCTTCTTTCTCGGAGGATGAACCATTTGGCCCAGAAGATTATGAATGGGATACCCAAACCCGTCACTCCATCTAGATTATCTTGATCATGTTTTGTAGTTTATACTTTATGGAATGTCATGGCCTTTACAACATCTTACGTCGTGTAGTTGCTCCCTATTTTGCTGTATGGCAAAGAGGGAAAGAAAAAGTATATGTACTTGTGAGACTATGTCTATCGTCCTTGTATTATGTATCATCTGAATGAAAACTTTATCTACTTTGGTCATAGTATAACATAAAAGCTATCACTTATTGTGCATAAAAGCTGTCACTTATTGCTATCATTCGTTAAAGTTTTTCATTCTTAAAACCCTTAACAAACTCAGGGGGAATCCATCTCAGGGGGATCTCTCAATTTTTGAATTGCCAAGCACATATAAGTTTATAGGTTGCCATCATCAAAAAAGGGGAAATTGTTAAGACAAAATCCTTCAGTTTTGATGATAGCAAACCTTGTATTGTCTATCTAATGCGGTTTTAAGATTCATGATTCAGATAGACAGGTGAATAAGTGGCTTAGCACGCAAGGTTGTAAGCGCACTTAGGTCATGAGTGGCTTAGCACGCAAGGTTGCAAGCGCGCTCAATCCACGACATGTGCCCAACCTGTCGGGCACCTGTCTACGAGAGCTCTGTAGAACTTCTAGCACAAACAACCAGTCAGACACCGCACGAAGATATCTCTCATGCTTAAAAATGAAAATCAAAGACAGAAGACTGCAAGGGATCGACACATTCAGATAAAACACATAAATCCACTTAGGCAACTTGTTCACGACAAGCTCACGACAAAAGGAGAAGTTCATTAATGCACAAGATAATAAAGCTATAAATGAACATCATTACATAGCCGTAATGAATTCAGAAGAGGGCATTTATGAGAATTTAATGAGCCAAACAGAATCAGGCAAGTGGGGCACACAAGTGGTGATCGACCTATCAAGAGGGCTGCCGCAAACTTGACCAACCATGAGGCGACACGTGGTTCAAGCCTCCAGATCAAGTTGAAGAAACTCTACAAGTCTAGTGTGGATGTTATGTGAATAATCGAAGTTGTAGTTGACTCTTAGAAGTCTAGGGATTAATAGGACGGTAGTTACATCCTAACAACCGTGTATATATACTTGCATTGATTCCATATGTAAGTAAGCCTGTACGAGAGAAAAGATAGAGACAATCTAGGCGAGTGTGGATCAGACTTAGGAGTGTGTGTAAGTGCTAGAGAGTTGGTGAGCTAGATAGGTCTGGGTGAGAGTATCAATACATTGGGTATTTGATAGAACGACAGGTTGGGGAACGGTCGGTGAACTGTAGGCCGATAGTCTGGAGAGGGTTGACGACTTTAGGGGTAAAGTCGAAACTATCCCGGGAGTGTGGTGTGGGGCAAGGGAGGTTGAGTGAATTTCGTGTGTGTAAATTCTCAATCGAAATGTGTTTTCTAGTTTAAGTTTATCTCGCGTCCATTCCTAAACTATCAAGTTTTATTAGAGTCCACGATACGTCCACGACACATCGGGGACGCATCAGGAGCACTTGTTGGTTTCAACAACATTAAACAAGGACCATCTAAGAGGTACTTTGCACAACATGGACATCCAAATGTGCTAGATGCACTTGTAATACCCGAATGCATATAGATAGCTAGCCAAGTGATCATTCTTCACGACAACCCCAATTGGAGCTCAGAGTCGCCTGGCTGCCTTTGAGTCTTTTAGAAGGGCTAGAACCCAAGTCCGAGGGAGATGACAAACTCGGCCCTTGTCCCCATTGCATGCGCTCCAAGTCCCATAACACGTGCAAGTTTGAACTCGTGTCTGACTCCTCACATCCCTGTGTTCTCTTGCGTCCTCCCCTAGAACTATTTGAAGGACCACTCTCATGATTAAGGATTTGATTACCATGGGGGCACTCTGCTGCCCAAAATTTGCCACGTCTCTAGGATAGTGATAAGCCTCATACTTATCATATTTTAGAAGCTAGAATTGCAAGAATATTAGTTAAAATAGCTAGTTTTTATATTATCTTACATATAAAGTATATTATATAAGTTCAAACTTATGTTTGGTATGTTTTTCATGTTAGGAATAAATCTCTAATCAAAGGATGAAGTTTTGCCGGGCATGATGCCGGATGGCCAATGCACGACATCAATATGGGGCAGAGCGGAGGTGTTGCCGGATGCAGTGGCAGGTATCCCTTAGCCGGCACAAGTGGGAAGTCGCCTCGGTTCGCCAAAATTTAGTAGTTAATTAGCATTAACATACCAACCAACGCCTGGTATGGTGCCGGACATCCCCTGTCTGGCACAAGCGTCGTCTCGCTGATTTGGCGGTTTAATTGATTGTTAAAAATCACATGGTGCCGGGTACTCCTGATCTGGCATGACTCCTGGCACACATGGAAATTGAAGTCTATAAATAGGCCGAGAGTGTGCACACTTCAAGGACTTGATATTCTATATTCACGCCTCATATTACACAAATCATCGTGTCATTGCTGCCAAGGAATTCTGCACTTCCAACCTACGAGAAGAAGATTTCTATCGGGTTAAGGCTATGTCAAATACCCTTCTCATCTTTGTATTTCTTCTTATATTTGTATGGATGGTTGAGTACAGTCCTTGGTTATCCTTGGTTAGGGATGATCTTTCTTGTAAACATTATGATCATTTTATGTATTTACAAGTCTTAATTAAGATTTTTGATCTTTACGCAAAGTTGAATATGTTCGCTACTTATTCTCTTCATTCAAAGTTCTTCTTTTGTTAATCAAACAAGGGCAGAATGGGTTGAGAAAATCTTAGTGATCTTTACCTTTGTTTTCTATAAATTAGGAAACAACACTTAAGATTTGGAATTAATCTATTTATTCTCCACTATCTTGTTCGTTTATTGGCATAAAGTTTACTGGATTCGATAATGGATTGTGAGTGTCCTGTTTCGAATTCGAGACTGAAAAAAAATATTGACATTTTAGTCTTGCCGGGTGTACTGCCGGGTGGCTGGCGTCCGGCGCATTCAACGTCTTTGAATGTGCCGTGCGTCCATGTCCGGCATGACATCGGCGCGTTCATATGCTTGGTTAATTCGAGTCTTGTAATTAAATTTTGTGATCATATTTGTTCTTAGGCTGATTATTATCCCGAATCTAGGATAATTCATTGTAAATACCATATTTAGTTAGATTATTAGTTAGTGATATTTGAATTAATGATCATTCCCCCCCTTTTGTTAGAATTAGGCAATTACTTAGGATTAGGACTGATTTTCTATTAAGTCACTTGGGTTTGATGCTCTTGGTCGTAATTTACTTGCACTTTATTCCTGACCAGGATTATTGCTACCCGTATTAGAGTTAGTAGGATTATTTTGTTCATTTTGTATATAGTTTTCCCTACTACAAATTCTGTTAGCAAAATGGCGCCGTTGCAGGGACTTGGAATTAGTCCAAGTCCTAAAATTGGTGATTGCCGTATTCTTTATTCGTTGATTTATTCATTCTTTTCTAAATTAGTTTGAATGTGCCCTGCGTGATGCCGGATGTCGTAACCCGGCATATTCGGAGGAAGTTCGATGCCGGGAACGATACATCTGGCATTCCACCCGACACGTCCTCTAAATGTCTTGATTTGATCCTCCTTTATTTTAAATATAGAACCTCACTCGTATATGAAATTTGTATTCAGGTTGCTAGCAAAATGTGGGTGGGTGAATGACAAAATAAGGATTCAAGGCTCTCTCAATTTTTACACATTTACATAGTAAATGCCTTGGAACCCCGCATAAGAGTAGAGATTTTTATAAAGCAAAGGAGGATGAATCCAGCCCTCACCTTTCATCACCCTAGAACCCAAGCACGTATGAGGGTTATACCGGTAGAGGAACTTAGGAGAAGATACCCTCACATGGGTATATTCACTAATAGGGTACCTAGGAGGAGATACCCTCTCTATGGTATATTCACTAGTAGCGTTAGGCGGTGTAGGTTTAGGGTTATATATTAGATATGTTGTAATATGAAAAATAAGTGGTATTATTTAACAACAATGATATCTTTTCTTACATAAAATTTATATTTATGTTTTCAAGATTTATAATTATTTCTGTGTTACATAAAATATTTCTTTATGACATCTCTTAGGTATTCGTTCTTATAAGTGAATGCTCCTTCGAACACGTAGTCTTCCAGAAGAATTAGCCAATTACGACCCTGAGATTGAGAGGACCCTTATCGTTCTTTAAAACAAAGAAGGAACCAACAAATCACGCTTCCTACACAAGAAGATTCAAATACCTTTGATAAGATGATAACTCCTACAGTCCGCAACATCAACCGACCATACAGTTAAGGCCAACAACCCGCTATCAATCTCTCTCACCTTTCATAATCCAATTACGATGAGTGGAAAAAATTGAAGCCATATCATCAGATCCGTTATGTAAAGGAGTTGGGAATGTTTGATGGCTCGAACCCAGACGAAGCCTTGCTGCACGTAACCAAGTTTCTGCAGCATGTAAACAGTCTTACCGCAACCGATGCTGTCCTACAATATGCACGACTCTCCCTCTTCCCTCACAGCCTCACTGGGATTGCAAGCAAATGGTACCACAGTTTAACTCCAAGTACCATTTCCACATGGGATGACATGGAAACCAAGATCTACGACAAGTTCCTACCACCAAGCCGAAATCTGGAGATGATCGCCGAAATATACAACTTCAAACATCCAGGATCGGAGAACATCTGTGAGACTTGGGACCGGTTCAAAGGGTTGCTTCTGACATGTCCTCACCATGGTCTCACCAAGGAGCAACTTTCTCAGTTATTCTACAAGGGATTGGTGAACCAATGCAAAACCATGGTGCTGTCCTCCCTCGGTGCAGATGTCCTGAAAAAGCCAGGAGAGCAATTTTTGAGTGGGATTGAATCCCTCTGTGAAGAAATTCGAGATTGGGCCACCGGTGGATCAAGGGGCGGTACCCCAGGTTTGTACCACATCGGTGAGAGTGATAATAAATTTGACAAATTAATGAAGAGTTGTGAGCAGTTGTTGGAGAGCAACACTCAGCAGTCAACAAAGGTAAGTGCCCTGCAGAAAGTTGTGGAGCAGTTGGCCACGAGTTCCCTTCCTCAGCAAGCAAATGTGGTTAATTCCAGACCACATGCTAAGGTAACTCATTCTTCTGTGTTCTCATTACCACCTACTGACGTGTCTTGTACACAATGTGGTGGACCACATGATTTTGAGCAATGCTCTAAACTGCAAGAGTTAAAGGCATCTGAGGAAGTTAACTATGTGAACAACAACCAAGGGTTTAGGCAGCCTTGGCAACGCGGTGCCCAACCCCCTCAAACTTTCCAGGGTTATGACGGAGTTCCTTCAATCCGACCACCCCAACCCCCTCAAAACTTTCAGAACCATGCCGGCTATCAAGGAGGCCCGAGGCAATTCTCGCAAACCCCTTATGGCAGAGTTCCTTCTCACCAATCATCGCAACCCCAACTAATTCAGAAGCCAAGATGGAAGAAATGTGCAATATGATGAAAGAGCTAATGAAAAAATCTCGAGATACTCAGGAAGAGATCTTAGCCCTTCGTAAGGACCACAAGTCGTTGCAATCACAAATGCAACAACTACTTACTCAACCAAGACCACCCGGCCAACTACCATCCCAGACCCAAATTAATCCATGAGAGCAGGCGAAGTCTATTACCATTGAGAGTGTAGATTCAAGCGCCATCACCCTCAGAAGTGGAAGGGAGGTGAGCAAGAATCAAGAAAAAGAAAAACAAGTGACACTTGATGATATGGAGGAAATAACTCCTTTCATATTATCTCAGGAGACATAGGCTCCTACTCCTCTTCCCTCTACTTCTAATACTCCTCCTAATGACTCCTCTCCTCTCAAGAATCAATCTTCTGCTGAAAAATTACATTTCCGATATAGACTCAAGAAAAAGCATATGGATGAGCAATTTAATAAATTTTTAGGAATACCTAAACGTTTGACTATTGACATCCCTTTGATTGATGCACAAAAGCAAATGCCCACTTATGCTAAATTCCTCAAGGAATTAATGAGCAACAAAAGGCAAATGGAAGAATTGGAGATGGTCACTCTGACAGATAAGTGGTCGGCGGCTCTATTAAGAGCAATGCCACCCAAACAGAAGGACCCTAAACTACCGATCGTGCCTTGCTGCATAGGAGATGTTGACTGCGGCCATGGTTTATGTGACCTTGGCGCAGGCATCAACATCATGCCATACTCCATATTCACAAGGATCCGCAGTAGTCAACTGAAGCTAGTTTCCTTCTCCCTTCAGTTGGCAGATTGATCCTCAATCAAACTGATGGGTATGGTAGAAACTTTGGTGGTTGGAGTTGATAATTTCATCTTCCCAGCCAATTTTGTCATTTTGGACATCAATGAGGATACTGAAGTTCCCTTGATTCTCGGGCGACCATTCTTAAGCACCGCAAAAGCGGTTATTGACGTTTATGATGGCAAGGTCACTTTTCCGATTTGAGGATGAGAAAATTGAATTCAATATGGCAAAAATGGTAAGGAAAAGTGTCTTTACCCATACTGTTAGCTGTCTTGGTCTATTAGCAGATGGTGGCAAAAATGAATTCATAAACAAAAGAGGCATTTTCCATCCCTTCGGTCGAACTTCATGAGTTAGAGGCCTTGGAGCAAGTTTTGGTATCATCAATTGAAGAATCCCCACACAAAGAAATCAAAGTCATCGTCGACCAACTAGATTATGGTATAAGGAAGAATTCTAACAACCGACCACCTTTAGAAAGACTAGATCACTGACCTCAAAAAGCTACGCCGTCCATCGAGCAACCACCAGAGGTAAAGCTTAAGGAACTTCCATATGACTTAAAGTATGCCTTCCTATCAGGTACCCACTCTCTTCCTGTAATCATTTCCTCACTTCTTTCTCTTGAATAAGAGATTCAACTGTTAGAAGTTCTAGGAAACCCCAAGAGAGCCATAGGTTGGTGTTTGGCGGATTTAAAAGGTATTGACCCTAGTTTCTGTACCCACCGTATCTGTATGGAGGATAACCACAAACCCATGAGGCAATGTCAACGGAGGTTGAACCCCAATTTGAAAGAAGTTGTTGATAAGTGTCCAAATGAGCATGTTTTATAGGTGTATTTCATATACTATATTAGCACTTTTCTTGCTCATTTCTCCACTTTGGTTAGTTATCCTCTAGTTTATGTTTTATTGTTATCTCACAAATTTATTGGTTAAACATGAGGAAAACTAAGCTGGGAGCAAAGTAGACAAAGAGACGAACGCATAGACGCAAACGGCTCGGAAAACGGAGTCCAAACAAAGAATCTAGAGCCGGTCAAAGTTTGTAAAAGAAAACGTCTTTGACTTGTGTCTGTGTCAGTGTCCGCCTAACCAGAGGCGGACGAGATAGGTGTCCGCATAAACTTAGCCGGACAGGGAGGCGGACAGAAGACTCATATTTGTGTCCGCATAACCTTGGGCGGACAAAGAGCGGACATGCTTGTCCGTGTACCGTCCGCATAACCTTGGGTGGACAAGGAGCAGAGACGTCCGCGTAACGAAGGGCGGACAAGGGGGCGGACGCGAGTAAATTCCCAGATCGCGATTGGTCTTCGCCGACTGTCTTCCCAATTGCTTCTTCCTTTCGGCGCCATATCCATCTACTCCGAGCTGTATCAGGCGCCTACCTTAATTTCCTCACGCGTCTGTCTCCATCTCTGTCTGCAATCTGTCTGCAATCAATCTGCAATCAATCTTCTTCTTCTACCCTTCCTCTATATAAACGTACTGAACCTTCAACCAAACACACACGTTCCACCCCCAAACTCAACACTCCAAATCTCTCATTCCATATACAGAAATCTTACGTACGCTCTCCACTCTTCGTTCTCTTCATTTCTCCATTCACCATCCACACCTCCTCAACACTGTATTATTATTACGTCCAACCTCTGACTGTCATATTACCAGTTAATATGTCAGGCTAAGGAGGATTTACTCCGGGCGAAGGTTTAATTATGGTTTGTTTAGTTGTGTAATCTATATTTCTACCGGTTAAAATAAATACAATTTGTTACGATTAAAGTTTATCTCTCGCCTTTTTAATAAATTTCATGAATTTATTAAAATGCTTTACAAAGTCTATTTTGATCAGACCGGTGAAAATAGACAGGTTAATTAAGCCGGAATCTGGAGAAAGCTTATTATGATTTAATAAGTTAGTATTTTCAGATGCAATTACAATTCCTCGCATTTAATGTCCGTTTACATAAGTTTTGCTCGAACCTGGATTAGACCGAGCATTTTCTGGTAAACGAGTTCTTATGAGTCTATGACTTAGTCCTTAAGATAATAACAGGAATTTTGCCAAACTATTAAAATAAACCGGTAGAGATAGCATAATTAATCAGATTATATAAACCTGAACCCGGAGTTCCGTTTAATTTATCTTCACTCAGTTATCTTATCTGCTAGTTTACTTTTTCAAAAACAAGTCAATTAATTCCCCCCTTTTGTGACCAGCTTAGGTACTATTTTATTTCGCTATAAGTCCAACGGTTTGACCCCCGGCGCTGTCTTACTAACTACTGCGACCTGACCGGTTTTATTTGCAGCCCGACGGATATTTTGAGTATTAATTTCTTTCTCAATTGTATTAATTACACCAGTTCTAACCACTCACGATATACAGTCTGCAAAATGGCGCCGTTGCCGGGGACTTGATTTAATCTAGTCCCTAAGCCCCGGATAATTCACCTGTTATATTATAATATTCTGTTACTATTATTACGGACATCTAATTACGGACATCTAACTACGGACATCTGACTTCTGACATCTAATTACTAACTCTTTATTTTATTGTCATTTATTTCTCAGTCATTTAATTTCCATTGTCCTTCAAATTTCAGTATACTAACTACTAACTTATAATTTCCAGTATACTAACTACTAACTTATAATTTATGTCATTTAATTTTCTGTCATTTTAATTTCCATTATCTCTAACTACTAACTTATAATTTCTGTCAACTAATTCCTAACATTTTATTTATTTTAACACATCACGAGTTTTTTTTTTTTCTGTTTTGAGTGGTGAATGCCTTTTACCAGGTCACACAGCTACCCAGAAAATATTAATAATCACACGGTTGGTTACATTCCAGAGATCGAGAGAACCCTTCTGCGCACCCTAAGGCAGAACCGAACTCAACAAAACATTACCACCACAGTGATAGAAACTGACCCGGAAGCTGACATGGCAATTTCACCAGCGACAGTTCGAAACATTAACAGGCCGTCTAATCAAGGACAACAGCCTGCCATCATCCTTCCTCACCTTAGCCCATCCGAATACGATGAGTGGCAGAAGCTGAAGCCATATCATCAAATCCGATGTGTAAAGGAGTTGGGCATGTTTGATGGTTCCAGTCCAGACGAAGCTCTGTTACATGTTACAAAGTTCTTGCAACATGCCAACAGTCTTACTGCGACCGACGCAGTACTCCAGTACGCAAGACTGTCATTATTCCCTCACAGCCTGACGGGAAGTGCGAGCAAGTGGTATCATAGCCTGACACCAAGTACCATTGGTACTTGGGATGACATGGCCACCAAGTTCTACGACAAATTCCTACCCCCGAGCTGAACGTTGGAAATGATTGCTGAAATCTATAATTTCAAGCAACCTGGGTCAGAGAATATTTGTGAAACTTGGGACCGTTTCAAAGGACTACTACTTACTTGTCCTCATCATGGTCTGACGAAAAGAAGTATCACAATTGTTCTACAAAGGCTTGATCGGTCCATGCAGAACAATGGTACTGTCCTCGTTAGGGGCTGACATTCTGAAAAAGCCAGGAGCACAATTTCTGAATAGCATGGAGTCTCTCTGTGAAGAAATCAGAGACTGGGCCTCCGGTGGATCAAGGAGCGGTACTCCAGGTTTATACCATGTTGGGGAAAGTGATAACAAGTTTGACCAGCTGATGAAAAGCCATGAGCAACTCATGGAGAGCAATGCTCAGCAGGCAACAAAAGTAAGTACTCTGCAGAAAGTGGTTGAGCAGATGGCTATGAACTCCTACCCCCAGCAAGCTAAGTCGATGATTTCCCGATCATCTACAATCCCTCCAGGCTATGCACCTCTGTCCCAATCATCTCCTGTTATTTCTTGTACGCAATGTGGTGGGCCTCATGACTATGAACAATGCCCCCAACTACAAGAATTAAAAGCATCAGAGGAGGCAAACTATCTCACCAACAATTCAGGGTACAGACAACCTTGGCAACATAACATGCAATCCAATCTTCGCTACTCAAACACCGACAATATCCAAAACCCACATACACTACAAACATCTCAAAATTACAGACCTCAGTCCAATTTCCAAGGAGGCCAAAGGCAATATCAACAACAGCCTTATGGCAATGAAGCTTCTTCGAGTCGACCAACTCAACCTCCTTCGAATCCTGAGTCTGAAATGTCTCAAATGCAAGAGATGTTTAAAGCGATGATGGGTAAGTCCCGAGACACGCAAGAGGAGGTCACAGCCCTTCGCAAAGACCAAAGAGCCTTGCAGTCCCAAATACAACAACTTCTAACTCAACAAAGACCTCCTGGTCAAATCCCTTCACAAACCAATCCAAATCCAAAAGAGTATGCAAAAGCAATTTACGTAGTGGACCAGCCCATCACATTACCTCAAAGGGAGCAACAACCCGAGAGTGAAATGGTCCCTGAAGTGGAGCAGCAGGCTGAGGAAGAATACCTCGACATGAACCAACTAAAGCTCTATGCCAAATTAGTTGCGATTAACGAAATGATGGAAGGTCCACTAGACCTTACATCACAGTAACCGGAGAGCAAACTGGATCATATAGTGGACGACTTACCTGAGGATTTGAGTTACTCTATATCACCACCCCCGTTTGAACCTGAGCAAACGGCATCAAACCTTCTGCTTGAGCTTGAAGACAAGCCATCAGAGGACAACTTCTACCTCAACTTCATGGAGTCCCCTCCCTCTGAAGTCAATTACCGTTATTTTTCCTCCTTCTCTGTGTTATATCCAGAAAATGAGGATAGTTACATCCTCAAAAATGAAAAGGAGGAAATGCTCGCTCCCGCCAGAACATCCAAACAAAACACCAATATCACCTTCAAGGAGCCATCTCTCTCTGAAGTTGAATTCAACCAGGGCTCTTCCTATGAGCCTCTTCAAAAAGATGAGGATATTTACATCCTCAAATTTGAGGAGGAGGAGCCATCCAACTTTGATCCTCGCACCAAGGGACATCCATTGAAAAATCAGGGCCCTTCTCCAAAGAAAAATAATGCCCACCCAACCCACCCGTTGAAACCCACTTCCACCTTCATTTTCATTCCAGGGGAGGAAATTTACATCCTCGACTCTGAGCAAGCACCACCACTACCATCTTGCATCCATACAGCTAAACAACTGAAGGAGAATGTTTACATTCTCCAATTTGAGGAAGCACTACAACCATCACCCGGTTTTCAATACAATATTAATGGCAGCAAACGCCTCCTTCAAAACCAGGTTTTGTGGAGTTTGTCTTTTCCTACTGTAATTGTTGTCGTAATACTTTGTTTTGATCCAGGTGGTTCGGTCCTACATATTGGCAATTTCCTGTTCCCGGTACTCCCATTGTCAACATTCATTTATGATCCAGGATAATAAAGGACATGCGTCTAGCTAGAGACGTTAAACCCGGGCAGCTTAGTGGGAGGCAACCCACTATCTATCTTTTGTCTTTCCTTTAATTTAATGTTGTTTTCCTTTTTGTACTATATTTCCCTTTTATATGTTATAATAAAATGCAGGTTTTACTTGAGTTCTTCTGGCTGTGTAGAATATTCCTTACAGGTACATTTCATGACATTCCACAGCTGCACTCAAGTGTGGGGGAGCTCTACACACTCTACGAAATTTGGGGCGTACACTCTTTCCTTTATTAATTGCATGCCCTATTAATTTATTTCCATCTACGCAATGAGGGCATTGCTTGAGCTTAAGTGTGGGGGAAGAGCCTTTTCAGGGCATTTTGTGCTTAAAATGTTTAAATCTCTCTGCTTATCTTGCATTTGTTCAAAAAATAAAATTATGTACCCTGCTAATGTAGGTTGTTCTCTTTAAAAACAAATACTATTATGAGTTGTGGGATAAATGATACAAATTTAAAAAAAATTATTTGATTACTTTTGAGGAGCATTTTTTTATGCGGTGTGACCAAATAATCTGCAAATGGTTGGATTTTATTGCTCAGGGTTTCTTTCTGTCTTCTCTCTTAGGGATTGCTAAGGGGTGCTTCTCTGTTAAAAAAAAGAAGAAGAATACAAAAAATAAGGGACTTGCGAGACACCATTGGTAACCAACAAAGAGAGTTGAGTGTTCTTAAATACAAAGGCGTGATGCCTACATTTTCTCATCCCTTATGCAAAAGTGAAACAAATGCATGAATCTATTTTTCCTTTTGTTTTCTCCTCAATGCCCATTCTTGAGAGAAGTTGGCCATGGTAAAAGTTCTCAGAGTCTCCTAAACAAAGAAGCTTTGAAGTACCTTGGATCATACCCGAAACTCTAATTTTATTTTACCATGAGCACACCTATGCCACCAGCAGTTGATGGATCACACTCCTCAATAAGTTAAAAAGATCATGAACTGTTCACCTCTTTATCCTACCCTTCATAATAATATTTGTTAGTATTGAGCATTCCCTACTTACTTGGGTATGTGGTTTTGCTTGAGGACAAGCAAAAAGATAAGTGTGGGGGTGTGATAAGTGTCCAAATGAGCATGTTTTATAGGTGTATTTCATATACCATATTAGCACTTTTCTTGCTCATTTCTCCACTTTGGTTAGTTTTCCTCTAGTTTATGTTTTATTGTTATCTCACAAATTTATTGGTTAAACATGAGGAAAACCAAGCTGGGAGCAAAGTAGACAAAGAGACGAACGCATAGACGCAAACGGCTCGGAAAACGGAGTCCAAACGAAGAATCTAGAGCCGGTCAAAGTTTGTAAAAGAAAACGTCTTTGACTTGTGTCTGTGTCAGTGTCCGCCTAACCAGGGGCGGACGAGACAGGTGTCCGCATAAACTTAGCCGGACAGGGAGGCGGACAGAAGACTCATATTTGTGTCCGCATAACCTTGGGCGGACAAAGAGCGGACATGCTTGTCCGTGTACCGTCCGCATAACCTTGGGCGGACAAGGAGCAGAGATGTCCGCATAACGAAGAGCGGACAAGGAGGCGGACGCGAGTAAATTCCCAGATCGCGACTGGTCTTCGCCGACTGTCTTCCCAATTGCTTCTTCCTTTCGGCGCCATATCCATCATACTCCGAGCTGTATCAGGCGCCTACCTTAATTTCCTCACGCGTCTGTCTCCATCTCTGTCTGCAATCAATCTGCAATCAATCTTCTTCTTCTACCCTTCCTCTATATAAACGTACTGAACCTTCAACCAAACACACACGTTCCACCCCCAAACTAACACTCCAAATCTCTCATTCCATATACAGAAATCTTACGTACGCTCTCCACTCTCCGTTCTCTTCATTTCTCCATTCACCATCCACACCTCCTCAACACTGTATTATTATTACGTCCAACCTCTGACTGTCATATTACCAGTTAATATGTCAGGCTAAGGAGGATTTACTCCGGGCGAAGGTTTAATTATGGTTTGTTTAGTTGTGTAATCTATTTTTCTACCGGTTAAAATAAATACAGTTTGTTACGATTAAAGTTTATCTCTCGCCTTTTTAATAAATTTCATGAATTTATTAAAATGGTTTACAAAGTCTATTTTGATCAGACCGGTGATAAGTAGACAGGTTAATTAAGCTGTAAATCTGGAGAAAGCTTATTATGATTTAATAAGTTAGTATTTTTAGATGCAATTACAATTCCTCGCGTTTAATGTCCGTTTACATAAGTTTTGCTCGAACCTGGATTAGACCGAGCATTTTCTGGTAAACGAGTTCTTATGAGTCTATGACTTAGTCCTTAAGATAATAACAGGAATTTTGCCAAACTATTAAAATAAACCGGTAGAGATAGCATAATTAATCAGATTATATGAACCTGAACCCGGAGTTCCGTTTAATTTATCTTCACTCAGTTATCTTATCTGCTAGTTTACTTTTTCAAAAACAAGTCAATTAATTCCCCCTTTTGTGACAAGCTTAGGTACTATTTTATTTCGCTATAAGTCCCACGGTTTGACCCCGGCCGCTTCTGTCTTACTATACTACTGCGACCGGGTTTTATTTGCAGCCTGACGGATATTTTGAGTATTAATTTCTTTCTCAATTGTATTAATTACACCAGTTCTAACCACTCACGATATACAGTCTGCAGTTGTCAAGAATGAGGTTCTGAAATTACTCGATGCTGGTATTATTTACCCTTTTTCTGATAGCCCTTGGGTTAGTCCGGTCCAAGTAGTACCAAAAAAGGGTGGGATAGAAGCTGTCTCAAATGAAAAAGAGAATTGATCCCTCAAGAAAAAAACAACGGGGTGGCGAATGTGCATGGATTACAGAAAGTTAAACTCATCCACCAGGAAGGATCACTTCCCCTAACCTTTTATCGATGAAAGACTAGCAGGGCAAGAATTTTATTGTTTTCTCGATGGTTATTCGGGTATTTTCAAATCCCAATTGCACTTGAGGATTAGGAGAAGACAACCTTCACCTGTCCTTACGGTACTTTTGCTTATACTCGAATGCCATTTGGGCTTTGCAATGCCCCTGCTACTTTTCAACATTGCATGCAAGCAATTTTTGCTGATTTTATTGATAAAAGTATTGAAGTATTTATGGATGATTTCAGTGTTTATGGTCCCAGTTTTGACGAATGTTTGCAGCAACTAGATTTGATCTTAACCAGATGTGAATATACTAATTTGGTGCTGAACTGGGAGAAATACCACTTCATGGTAAATGAGGGCATTGTTTTGGGACATCGAGTATCCAAAACCGGGATTGAAGTTGACCAGGCCAAGGTCGAGGTCATTAAGAAACTCCATCCCCCTACCACAGTCAAAGAAGTCCGATCATTCTTCGGACATGCCAGCTTTTACCACAGGTTTATCGCAGATTTCTCTAAAATAGCAAAACCTCTGAGTGATCTGTTGGCAAAAGATAAGAGGTTCGAATTCACGGAAGACTGTTTAGAGGCCTTCGAGATCATCAAAGAGAAGCTTATCTAAACCCCTGTAGTCGTCGCCCCTGATTGGTCTCTTCCCTTTGAGATCATGTGCGACACAAGTGACTACGCTGTGGGGGATGCCCTTTGTCAAAGGAAGAACAAGGTATTGCGGTTCAAGTCCAGCGGTATGCATAGCACACATATAACAAGAAAGCACACACATCAAGCATCAAGGGACAACATTTAGGCAACCAAACAAGTAACACTCATGATCGGTGTCGGGCCGAGGCCCGACCAGCCTAACCGAACCAACCCTTATGCCACAAGCATGACTAAGGGTGGTCTTGAACCGCCCCACGGTGAGTTCCCTCGTCCTCACACCCCTTTGCCCAACGGCATGGGTGTGCTGGGCACTCCACTGAATGAACACCTTCCCTAGTGGAGCAACCCCAGTGCCAAGGCACCTTCAGTAGGGACGCACTAGCATGGGCTACGTCGTGCACTCACCACAACCCGGACCATCTTGGACATGCCGGACACAAGTCCCAACTTATTGTGTTGCCCCACGCACTCCCGCACTTGCCCAAGTGCGGAACCAGTCATACGACAAGCGCATGCTGGCCTATCTCAATATCAGGGACACCGGTAGAGGGGGCAAGGCCCCGAAGACGTTAGAGCCACTAACCCAGCTATAGGTAGTGGGACATGTCAATAGACATGTTCTAGGCACTTACATGTATAGCCAGGTGCTCTGCAGGCACCCCGGGGTGACTCACGACTAGTTCACCTAGCCGCCGGTGTGGGCCCCATGGGCCCAACACCACCAAGGAGTCCAAGTGTCCCGACATCCCCATTCGTGGGTAAACTATAGCCATTGAGGCTCTCGGGCACTTAGGTGCCCAGCCGGGACCTAGCCGTGTAAGGCTGACTGGGGACAGGTCAGGCAGAAACTAACCAGCCCCCTAAAGAGGTTAATGTACCTTTTAGGCCATACTGGACGCAGACATGCTCATTTGCAGCCAAAACCCGGCATAGTCATGGGACACTTCAAAAATTCACTAAAATCAGATGCAAGCACCAATTTCCATGAAACTTTGCCAACACCCCTTATTAATCAAGGGTAACATTTGGCCTTCTTAAGTGCCGAGCAAAGTTGTCAAGATCCCACACGTTTCGTGCCAATTGACTTCAAATTGGGCTATGGGCTTTGATTTGTGGGCAAACTCGTGTTTGCTTGCTTCTAGTCGTTTGTGGTTGCATTCGGACCTTATCCCTGGCGCATGAGTGGTTTTTGGATACAATTCGAGGTTGAAGCTTTTTCCGGGTAAGCTCAAGTCACATTGGTCCGGACCATTCACCATCACCAAGGTAACCCCATACGGTGCGATCGAGCTGAAAAACGAGAAGGGTGAGACGTTCATGGTCAACGGGTCTAGGTTGAAGCATTACCTAGGAGGCGACATCGAGAAGGTGGAGGCACGTCCTCTCTACTTACAAGAGCCCGAGTGTTATACCCAAAATTTTGACCCCCCTGGTTAGGGTCTATGAGGTTTTGGCATTGTGAGGGGCACTTCAATCAAGTAATGAGATATTCCGGATTGATCGGCGCATTCCAGGACATGGGGAGCAGTTTCGTCATCGTCAGGGGCATTTTCGTAATTTTTAAGGCTCCCAAGACCTCCTATAGGCTTTCTCTCTCCTCCAAAAGATGCTCAAACCAACTTGAAATGCTTTGAAATTTTAACCCATGATAGAGGATGACATTTTAAGCATAATGGCATTGTAATTTTGATTTTTCGAATTTCCAATAAGTTTATAGCAATTTCTGATTGAATCTGACGAGAAATTGAATTTAAAAATATTCCAACATTTAAAAAATTCGATTCCACTTCAGAAAAATCATAATTGCCATCCTTGACACGTGGCTAAATTTTCATAGTAAAATCCTTTGGGAAGTCACTTAATTAAAATGCCAAAAAATCTTACTTTTACTAGATTTTCTTTATCTTTAAGAAAGTCTATATAAAGGGATAAATCTTTTGATCAAAGTACAATCTCACAAGCACTCAGAACCCTAGGCAGTCAAAACTCTTCTCCATAGCCAGCCTCCCACGTTTTTGCACCCTCAAGCACCAAAACAATACCGAAATCTCACCAAAATCAGCACCGAAAAAATTTTTCAATTCCCATCACATCCACAATCATCAAAACACCTTCAAACCACCACCAAAACGTGAAGAACATCACCAATTCTCAAAGGTCAGAAGCTCAGTTCGAATCCAATTCGGAAACGGCTTCAACGAAGCACCGAAAGATTCCCGACGTGAAGAATCCCATTGACACAGAAGGTAAAACAGGTTGGGACCTCCTTCTTTTGATTCACTACGACTTCATTGGTCTTCTGTAAAATTTTGAGCGCAAACTAACCTTTCATAGCTTCTGAGTTGCTGTTTGTTTAAGCTTTTGCCCAATTACTTGTTCGTTAAGTTTCGCATTAAATCCGATTTCAAATTGAAGACTTTTAAGCACTAACGTCTTGTACATCTTTCAGGCTACAAGCACATAAATTTTGAGCTAAAAAACACCGTCGGGAACCATCAGAAACCCACTGTCCACGGGTGGTCCGCGGCCTCGGACGCATGGTCCGGGACCACGGACGGGTTGTCCGTGACCACGGAAACCCACGGACGGTGGCGGGATTTCTTATTTTTCAATTTTTCAAATTTTAGGGTTTCTGTCAATACATGTTTGGGCCCACGGACACCCTCTCCGTGGCCCCGGACTTTTCAAGTTTGCGTTTTTATTTTAGTTATGTTTTCGCAATCATTTAATTCAATTGGGGTCCGTGGTCTCGGACATTAGGTCCGTGGCTACGGACGTAATTAAAATTTGACCTAATTCTGCCTCCAAAACCCTAGTTTAGGTAGTTTTTAATTTCACTTTAATTTTCTGTCAAAAAATGTTAAAAAATAAAAAAAGAAGCGCGCACTTAGGTTAAGAACAACTTTGTAGTAAGCCGTAAATAAACTAAGTAGAGGAAAAACGACCTAGGAGGGGTAATGAAAGTAATTTGAACCCTAAATAAGTTGTATACCAAGCCCCCGAACCCGAACTCTCCTTTCCTAATTTGATCTAGGTAAAAATTAGGTGGCGACTCATAATAGGTTCCAGTGAGCTAGCTTAGGTTTTAATAATTAATGTTATATGGCATAGTTATTAAACTTAGGTTATAAGTGGACCTAAAACCCGGTTAGATCCTAATCAGCTTTAATCAACATAGGATAGGGTTTAAAAATCGAGGCTCACAGACTGGCGACTCCGCTGGGGACAACTTTTTTTTAACTTGTTTAATTTTAAGAAAGAGGGCTTAACTCGAAAATGTTTATTTATGGCATTTATTAGTTTTTTTGTTTACCTTTGTGCGCACTTTAATTCCTGCACCTTTGCATCATATGAGAGAGAGGGTCCACGTAAACCGATCTCACCCCGGGACCCGTTTGAGGGTCCCCTGTCAGGGACTCACACCTTTTAGGTGATGTGAATAAGCGGGGGGAAAAGAGGAGGATGTCGTCTAACCACATCCCCTTAATACCTAGGCTTTAGCCCCAAGTGTTTCCTGGCAGTGCCATTACCTAGCCCATTGTTTGGTCAGTCAAAGACCCGACCGTAGACGCACACCTTTAGGTGATGTGAAGAAAGTGGGGAAGCCCAAAGAGAATAGTTTGCAAGCCCTATTCCTTTGTGGTGACCTGGGCCCGTGCCCCACGCACTTCTCCGGATCGATCCATACCCAAGTTAGTTAAAGCGTCAAGGGAGGACATGTTGAATTTGTATGAACCTTGTTTTCTTGTGCGATCAGCCCACTACCCAACCTAGAATTGATAGAAGCTCTTCCTACATCAGCGCAGCCCAACTCGACTTTGCAGCATTACTGTTTGCGGCCCAATAGCCTTGTTTGGTTTAATATGTGGGTCATTTGGGTTTCAGCCCAAAAGTTTAGATTTAAGTAATTTCTTTTCTAGCCCAACTTGGATTGTCCATTTAGTTCTAGGCCCACGGAAAAGAAATTCACTCAAATTTCAAGTAGTTCACAAGACTCAAGAAAGATCAATCAAGCATTTTCACTGAAGTTCATTTAGTCCCAAGGCCCATTCTAGTCTAAGAAAAACTTCACTCGGGCCTTGGCCCAGAATCCTAGGTCTAGGTATTATCTTTTAGGTAGGCCCTATCAAAACCATTCGTTTAGGTTTGGCTCAGGTTCCAATTCACACCTGGATCGTGATTCAGGGGCATCCCGGCCCAAACGCTATGTCTTCGAGATATTTCAGTCAAGGAGTCATATCCGCAATACAGTACGTCCAGGCCCGAACGCCCATCTTCGCTTAAAGTTTGGCCCAAAGACTTCATGGGTGGAGGAATGAGACAATGATCGATGCAGAAGGAAGAGAGACGGTGAAGCCAGAATTGGTCAGAAAGAAACTCATAGGGCCGTTTCCTGTATGCTTTAAGGCTTTTGGCAACTTGTATCTTTTTCCCAATCTTTAAAATTTTCTTTGCATTTAATACTCCTTTTATTATTGGCCCACTTTAAGCTTATTGCAAAAAAAAATGTGTGTCCGTGGCCCCGGACGTTGACTCAGACGCGCCCGTTTGACCTCCAAACGACGCCGTTCCACTTAGTGTCCTCCCCTAGCCGATTCAAATCGGGAATTCGTCCCAAAATTCCCATTTTCATTCCAGAACCCACCATTTCCAAAACCCTAACTTCTCTCATCCATATCTCCCTCGTTTCTTGACCCAATCACTCCATTCCATCACCATTTTGCTCAAAAACATTCCTCTTTCAATTCTGAGCATTTCCATACCAAGTTCTCCTCATTTGAGCACTTACGGGGGTAGAAAGTTGCGTCCGAAGTCAAGTCTGGGGTGGACTGTTTTGGCTCGTTTTTGGCACTTTCCCGATTTACAACCCAAAATCTTTCACCACCATTGTATTTGGGTAAGTTTTCTCTACATTTTGACTACTCGTTTGTCCATTTTGGTGAAGAAACGAAGAAAAATGAAATTTGGAGCAACAAAGAAGACGACAATGGTGTTTTTCGGGTCGGATTTTCGAAGTTTGATTTTCTACGTTATGAGTGGTCAATTAGCCTTAATTCGACATTAGAAAACGTGAAAAGTTGGTTTGGAAAGGTAAACCCGTTTGTAGTTACCAAAAATCACCCGTTTCGGTTTAGTGCGTTTTAAGCGCAAAATGAGGCTTCTTGCGTTTCTAGCTCACAGTATATTGAAAGTTTGCATGAATGGTAGGTCCTAGGACTGATTATACGGTGTGGAGTGCATTTGGAGGCACGGGATTCATGAAAAAGTTTAGGGGAAACTCTCCCGAAATTTCTGTAAAAGTACATGTCTTTTGCTTTATCCACAGGCGTATCATGGAAGGTCGTAGGAGTTCCCGTAGGGTAGCTGAGGCTGGAGCATCAGGCTCTTAGCCACGTCGCAGGCGCCACAGAGAGACATCCCCTACCTATGACCATACCCGTTTCAGAGGAGCTCAGCAGGAGCGCTGGTTCCATGAGAATCAGGACATTTCCATCCAGCAGAAGCGTCTCTTTAGCGACGAGGTAATCGCCACTTTCGACCTCGATCACCTGTTTCAGCACCTTCACTGGGTGGGGTTGCTTACTTGCCCGAGGAGCTATGTCAGAGAGTTAGTCATAGAGTTCTATGCTAACTTGGACCAGGACGATACTGGGGCTGTGGTATCTTATGTATGTGGTCAGTCCATTACTGTGGGCTTGGATGATTTTGTGCATTTTTACAGCCTGCACCCTAGTGACCCTGAGCACAGAGGACTGGAGGCGATGACATCCTTGGAAAGCGAGGCACCCCAGTTTTATCTACAACACTCTACTCTATCAGAGCGTGTTCGTTCTTCCACGAGGGATCAGCCAAGGAAGCAGGTGATCCTCCCCTCCGCTTTACCGACTGCTCTTGATAGGGTGTTATTGGAGGTTTTGTCCCGTAACGTGCTACCGAAAGCACGTAACGACGTCTCCGCTCGCTACTGCTTCCTTATGAGGTACATTCAGCATCCACCTGACTAACAGGAGGGTTTGATCCCGTTGTCGGTCTTGATGAGAGACCACATGATGGTAGCAGCCCGGGCCGGTCGCCATGCTTTAGTTTACCCGAGTTTCATTCAGTGGTTATGCGAGTGCGCACGGGTCCCGATGGGGAATGATGATTGGGAGCCTTTATATCCCACATACACCATGGAGATGTTGAGGTCCCTTGGCTACCCAGCTGACCAGGGATGGGCCTTCCTGCAACAGGCCAGAGTCTTTTCCTAGAGGCCGGTCCGGCCTAGGCAGAGACAACAGGCACCGGAGCCTGAGGACGTCCCACACCACGAGGACTCGTCAGGAGGATACACCTACCAGGGTGAGGGGTTGAGCTACATGGGCACTGAGTACCCTGCACCACTTTCCTCTTACTACGCCCTGCCAGCTCCACCACCGCAGCCGGTTACGCTTGAGAGCTTGTAGAGGGACATCCGATCTCTCCACATTACTCAGGGTCGCATGGAGCGTAGGCAGATACGCATGGAGGGCCGTATGGACGATTTTATGACTCATATGTACTCGGTCTTCCACGTCCACCTCCTCCGCAGCCGTAGTCTTAGGATTTCATGTTTTCTCTATGTATTTCATGATTAGAATACTGTCTTTTCTTTTTATCTGTATTGTCTGACATGAGTTTTCTTTTGATGTTATTATGCTCTGACAATTAGGGCATGTTGCATCTAGTAATATTCCAAGAGTTTCTTGCGCATAGGAGAAAAAATCATCATCCATATGTCTCGAGTCAAGTGTACATCATTGTCATCAGAGCAAAACCAAAAACTCAAAACAAAAGAAAAACGAGCGACCTCATCACTCCGTCCATATACTCACCACAGCTCCTCATACAAAACACCACCTTCATCATATACATCCCATGTGTCTCGCCACTCCACTTTCTCAACATTTCACCAAATACATAAAGCCAAAATTTGCTGTCACAAAATCACCCATCACCCTCCGCAGGATCACCCCATCACCACTCACCATTACACGCACAACCATCCTCCACAAATAACCTGGGTATTCAAAAGGCTTGTCAAAAAACCCCACAACAATACTGGGGGCAATCTGAGTTAAGGAACAATAATGTCTATTTTTTTGTTTAAACGTGCAAACAAGTCTCTGAGTGTACACTTCGCAAGAGTGCCTTGAGCGGTAAAACCAAGAGTGAAAGAGAGTGTCATTCTTACACGACTCCAGAGAGATCACATTCAAAGGTAAGGTAAATGGCATGACTCCAACCGAAGGAGATAATTTGTAAATTTACGCTTAAACCTATGACAAGTAACAAAGAACGGATATACAACTATTAGGGATGATGAAGCACCTAGGTACAGCACCACACAGCCAAAAGCTTGTGAACCCTGGCATTACACCCTAGGCACCCCCGCTGAGCCTTTTGTATACGTCTTTTTTTTACAACACTACAAACTCCACAAATAAGCCAGCCGATGATGAATAACCGACCCGGTGACCAAAAGAAGCAAGGAGCCAGGCTTCCGAACAACAACTTCACAAGTCCAAAGAAGCAAAACTGCTACCAGCATGACGAAGCGATCCGCAAATGGTCCCAAAGTGACACAGGATCCAAATGAGCTAACATCAAAAACAGCTCTCAAAGTTCAAAACCGGGAAACACAAGAACCCCGAAGGAAAGGAGATTCAAAGAAAGGCAAACCTGAAAAGCCTCGAAGAAATCCAAAATCGGAAAAAAGAGAGAAGGTGCAAGGAACAACTCAAAAGTCCCAAGTTCAAGCTCATAAGCAAAGTCATCACGAAGTAGCCAAACGACTTCAAGACAAAGAAGGCAAGTCCGAGAGAAGGTACAAGTCGCAGCTTTGGTTACCCTTATAGCTCCACATATCCTAAACATTCCTCCATTGTCCTGTTGTCATTCATCACACCCCATAGCCATGTTACAAGCTTAAAAGACTTTCGACTTAATAGTTGTGTATCCAATCACGTGAAAGTAACAGGTTGAACGTGTAAATCTAACAAATGTCAAATTCAATGGTTAAGATGTCTTGACCAAAAGGAGAACGACTGCAAGCATTAAACACCTTGAGTGTAGGATAGAAAGCACCACATCAAGATAAACCTGACCTTGTGAGGATGAGACTTGTTTTTTGCAATTAATCAGAGAAAATACTGGGGGCAATCGATCGTTCCGATCGATTGCCATAAAATCCTAAAGAACTCAGATCGCCTTAAAGAAAAATACTGGGGGCAATTGCTGGTCCCAACAATTGCAACAACGACACCGATTGAGGCCTAAAAACCCGAAACCTAAAGGATCAAACCCTCCTCATATCACACAGGCCCGTCCTAAGCCCTACCTCCACATCAAATTTCCTCAGGCCCGTCCTAAGCCCTACCCCCACATCAAATTTCCCAGGCCCGTCCTAAGCCCTCCCTTCACATTCAAACATCCACAGGCCCGTCTTGAGCCCTACCATCTCCAGGTTTGACATAAGCCCTAATCCTTCTACATTCATCATACACCTAACACATTTTCACTTAGATCCCACCTTTAGGCTCGTCATAAGACCTAGATCCCACCTTTAGGCTCGTCATCAGACCTAGATCCATCCTTAGGCTCGTCATAAGACCTAGATCCAACCTTTAGGCTCGTCATAAGACCTAGATCCCACCTTTAGGCTCGTCATAAGACCTAGAACCATCCCTTAGGCTCGTCATAAGACCTAGATCCCACCTTTAGGCTCGTCATAAGACCTAGATCCAACCTTTAGGCTCGTCATAAGACCTAGATCCCACCTTTAGGCTCGTCAAAAGACCTAGAACCATCCCTTAGGCTCGTCATAAGACCTAGAACCATCCATTAGGCTCGTCATAAGACCTAGTTGCATTCCTTTAGGCTTGTAGTACGACCATTTAGCTTACCTAATCTCATCAAACACATTGCATTCATCTCAATCATATAGGCTCGTCATAAGACATAGTTGCATTATCCAGGCGTGTCACAAGACCTGGCGACAGAAAAGTTGGCGAGGTGATGGCAATAAATCCTCCCGTGATATGTCAGCTTACTTTGGGATCAACGAATGGTGGGCAAAGGCAATAACTCTCCAGGATTTTTACCAGCAGTTATCCCTGCACACCGGCTTGGGGGACGATGGCAATAAGTCCACATTGGGTCCAGCCAGGAGCATTGTCATGGGTTTCGGTCCCCATAAGCATCCGAGCATCATCAACATCATCCGCATCATCAACATCATCAGCATCAGCATCATTAGCATTGTTAGCATTTAAGCATTCTTGCATTTGCATACCATCCAGTTTTCACATCCTGGGTAGTCAGCGCCTTAGAATAGCTAGACACATTTTCACTTATAGGAAGTCAGCGCCTTAGAATAGCTTGACATCATTTCATTTATTATAGGTAGTCAACACCTTAGAATCGCTTGACATTGCTTTATTTCACTTTATTTATAGGTAGTCAGCGCCTTAGAATAGCTTGACATCATTTCATTTATTATAGGTATTCAATGCCTTAGAATCGCTTGACATTATTTCATTTTCGTCACCTAGGTAGTCAGCGCCTTGGAATAGCTTGACACATTTTTCACTTATAGGTAGTCAGTGCCTTAGAATAGCTCGACAACGTTTTATTGCCGAGGTAGTCAGCGCCTCCGAATAGCTGGACGTAGTCAAGTCGGTTTGGACAACATGGAGGATTTTGTGGAATCCAAAATTTGGGGCATCACTCAAGCATCAAGCAGACTTTTCATATTCATTACAAAGTCTAGTTGACGGGGGGTAATCTGTTATACCCAAACTTGTGACCCCCCTGGTTAGGGTCTATGAGGTTTTGGTGTTATAAGGGGCACATCAATCAAGTAATGAGAGATTCTGGATCGATGGCGCATTCCGGGACATGAGGAGCAGTTTCGTCATCGTCAGGGGCGTTTTCGTAATTTTTTAAGGCTCTCAAGACCTCGTATAGGCTTTCTCTCTCCACCAAAAGATGCTCAAACCAACTTGAAATGCTTTGAAATTTTAAACCATGATAGAGGATGACATTTTAAGCATAATGGCATTGGAATTTTGATTTTTCGAATTTCCAATAAGTTTCTAGCAATTTCAGATTGAATCTGACGAGAAATTGAATTTAAAAATATTCCAACATTTAAAAAATTCGATTCCACTTCAGAAAAATCATAATTGTCATCCTTGACACGTGGCTAAAATTTCACAGGAAATTCCTTTGGGAAGTCACTTAATTAAAATGCCAAACAATCTTACTTTTACTAGATTTTCTTTATCTTTAAGAAAGTCTATATAAAGGGATAAATCTTTTGATCAAAGCATAATCTCATAAGTACTGAGAACCCTAGGCAGTCAAAACTCTTCTCCATAGCCAGCCTTCCACGTTTTTGCACCCTCAAGCACCAAAACAATACCGAAATCTCACCAAAATCAACACCGAAACACATTTTCAATTCCCATCACATCCACAATCATCAAAACACCTTCAAACCACCACCAAAACGTGAAGAACATCACCAATTCTCAAAGGTCAGAAGCTCAGTTCGAACCCAATTCGCAAACGGCTTCAACAGAGCACCGAAAGATTCCCGACGTGAAGAATCCCATTGACACAGATGGTAAAACAGGTTGGGACCTCCTTCTTTTGATTCACTACGACTTCATTGGTCTTCTGTTAAATTTTGAGCGCAAACTAACCTTTCATAGCTTCTGAGTTGCTGTTTGTTTAAACTTCTGCCCAATTACTTGTTCGTTAAGTTTCACATTAAATCTAATTTCAAATTGAAGACTTTTAAGCACTAAAGTCTTGTACATCTTTCAGGCTACAAGCACATAAATTTAGAGCTAAAAACACCGTCGGGAACCATCAAAAACCCACTGTCCGTGGGTGGTCCGCGGCTCGGACGCATGGTCCGGGACCACAGACTCCACGGCTTGCGGGTTCCATCGACTTGCGGACTTTCTTTTACTTACTTTTTCTTCATTTTTCAAATTTTATTTCTGTAATACATGTCCGGGCCCACGGACACCTTGTCGTGGCCCGGACTTTTCAAGTTTGTGTTTTATTTTAGTTCTGTTCGTAATCATTTATTCAATTGGGGCCGTGGTCTCGGACATTAGGTCCGTGGCTACGGACGTAATTAAAATTTGACCTAATTCTGCCTCCGAAACCCTAGTTTAGGTAGTTTTTAATTTCACTTTAATTTTCTGTAAAAAAAAAACGTTAAAAATAAAAAAAACAGAAGCGCACACTTAGGTTAAAAACAACTTTGTAGTAAGCCGCAAATAAACTAAGTAGAGGAAAAACGACCTAGGAGGGGTAATGAAAGTAATTTGAACCCTAAACAAGTTGTATACCAAGCCCCTGAACCCGAACTCTCCTTTCCTAATTTGATCTAGGTAAAAATTAGGTGGCGACTCATAAAGGTTCCAGTAAGCTAGCTTAGGTTTTAATAATTAATGTTATATGGCATAGTTATTAAACTTAGGTTATAAGTGGACCTAAAACCCGGTTAGATGCTAATCAGCTTTAATCAATATAGGATAGGGTTTAAAAATCAAGGCTCACACCAAGGTTTGATCTAACCCTCACCATGGTCTAGCCAAAGACCGTAAAAAGACGGGCAGCTTTCCGGGAGGCAACCCGGACTACTCTCATGCTATCGTTATGTTGCTGCTTTATTTGTTAATTTAGCTTGTTTTGGTGGTTTAGCATTAGTTGATTGGTTTACTTGTTTCTTGTTTTGTATTGTGTGTTACTGCGTGTTTTTGCATGTTTAATTTGGTTGTGGATGAAAACAAGTGTTTTGGGCAAGAAAACATCCTTTTTGGGGAGCCTCTGTCAAAGACCGACCCTAGGACCGACCCTATGCGGGTCGGTCGGCTCCAGATTATTGAAAAAATTGGTTTCTATAATGGACTGACCCACCGACCGACCCAGGGGTGGGTCGGTCGGGTCGAAAATTCCGAAAGTCTGCTCTCTGTTGTGGACCGATCCACCGACCGACCCAGGGGTGGGTCGGTCGGGTCGAAAATTTTGGAAAAAAAAGTGAAATGGCGCGTTTTGATTAAAAATCATTCTACTCATTCTCTTCCCAACCCGACCCCAAATTGCATTCCCCAGTCATCTTCTTCCTTCTGCCTACAACCCGATACTCCCCGCCCTGCTCTTCTCGCTGCGCGTATCAGTACCACTCGTGCCGCCCACCACCCTCAGCCCCGCCAGACCTCCTCGCCCTCCTTCCGACCTGTTCGCTGGCGCCCCGAGACCAAGCCGCACCTGCAACCACCCACAACCGACAGCAGCCCAGCCTTCCCCACGCCAAAGTCGAACCCTAAACCCCATTACCCCTAAATCCGAATCCTACCCCATTCTGCACCCAAACCTGTTAATTTCTGCTTAATTTCATTCCCACAAAACTAAGGTATGTCATTCTAACCATAATTTGTCAATTTTTACAACTTTTGAGCAAGTTACATTTGGGCTAAAATTAGGTCGAACCAAACAAGGCTTTGGGTGAAATTTTTGAATTGTAGTGAATTTGATGGTGCAAATGTTCTTAATTGATAATGTTAGGTTTTGTGTGTGGAATGGGCTAGACAATGTGGCTTTTTGATGGTGGTGGCAAGATATGTGTACACTTAGTGCTTTATATTCAATCTTACATAATATATCATGTTGTGGCATACTTGGATGAATTTTGAACGATTTAATGATGGCAATGCTCACACTTGTTAGTGTTGGGTTTGGTGTGTGGCCTTGGACTAGGAATTATGGCTTGTTGATGGTGCTAGCACACTTAGTATACCTGATGCTCTAGATTGACTTTTGTCTAATGCGCAATGTGTGTTACAATTGATAGTGCTAATACCGTTCACATTTGATGGGTTGATTAGCACCCATGCTTGGTCTTTAACTGATTGAATAAATGGGGTAGTGCGTGTTTATGGTTGAGAATTGGAGTAACTCAAAATGTGCAAAATGGGATGACTTATTGAATTGCTTGGTACATTTTGTGCTCTGTGATGGGATTGTGCTATGGGGATGCTTCCCTACTTGAATGGCAGCCTTCGGGCTAATTTTGTGGAGGTTCTAGAACCGGGGAAAGGGAAGAAAAACATGGGAAACCATGCCAATTTTTTATAGAAACATGCCGTTGCTTTAGCAATTCCTTGTGCTTCATGCTTATTCCTTGCCCAAATGCTAGTATTGTCCTCTTTTATTCTAACTTCGCATTATTTGCTATTTGTTTCTTCTTCTTTTGCTTTTTCTTTTTCTTTATTCTTTTTTTGCAGAACAATGGCCCACCGCAACAGATGTGCAACTCGAAGGGCAGAAGCCAATGCCGGTCTCCTTGATGGCAGGTTCATAAACGAAGCCACCCGTGCGTGGTATAATGCCCCCGCCGCAAGGAAATCATGCGGAGACGGAGAGGACGGTCAACCCCACCCTATCGAGACGCTCCAGCTCGTCCTATCCATGATGCTATTAATTGGAGCTGCCCTCCTGAGCATGAGTGGCCAATACTACCCCAGCCAGATCAGTGAGTTCTACGCTAATGCCACTATGGATCGCCATGAGCGGGAGTTTCTTCCTACGTTAGAGGGCAACCGATCACAATCAACCAGGAGACCTCCAGCTTTTCCTCGGGGTGCCATGGGAGGATGAACCCACCGCCATTGGATTCTACCCAACGAGCTGGAAGACCATCGGAGACAAACCTGGCCACTCTCCCAGTTGCCGCCGGAAGAAGAACCAGGCAGGGGGACTGATGTTCGAGTCACGATGACTCTGAACATGTCACTGACCCGCGTCAAGAGTGTCTTGCTGGCATTGCTCCGCCACAATCTCCACCCGACCGATAGCAAAGATTTAATGCGACGGACTGCTTCCTCGTCGATTATATGCTAGCTCCGGACTTCACTAACGAGCCGATGTCCCTCTCCGGGTTGATGTTTCAGCATCTGCTGCACATCATCGCCAAGAAGGAGACCCAGCACTTGGTTCCCCTTCGTCATCCAGCGGCAGATTGCCCGGCCGGGGGTGCCGACTGCTGGGCTTTTGGCAGTCCTCCCATGGAGTTGATTGGGGAGTACACTATGAGGAGGTTCAGGTTCACTCAGCGCGCGAATGGCTGGTACAAGGGCGATGCTCAGATGGTCGGGGCGTCCTCCTCGGGTGCCTCTGTTAGTGCCTCCGCTAGTGCCGCTCCGCTACTGCTCCTTCCTCCACCACCGACCGGCGTTGTATCTAAGGAGCGTTTTCAAGAATACCAGCGTCAGGTGGCTGAGCACCAGCGCCTGGTTGCTGAGCAGCAGCGCCTGATTGTGGACCAGATCCGGGCCCTTCAGGAGCAGATGACACGTGGCCACCCCCTCCCCAGTAGTTCTTTATGGAAAAATGTGGATTGTCATTGTTCTTGCATCTTTAGACTTCTTTTGACTGCTGTTTAAGTTTCTTGACTTTTACATTTCGCTCTCTAGCTTTGTCGTCTTTCACCTTCTACTTCAGTATTTTCTTTCATGCACTTTCGGATAATATGATTCAGGACTCATGTATGAGTCCCTTTTGCTTACTAATTATTGCCTTTTTGTGAATTCTTCAAAATTACGAGTGCGCCTAGTTTTCTTTTTGCCTTGCATTGTAGATATATACTTTGAACTCAAGAACTCCTCAAGGGTGAGTTAGGACACATGCAAGAGGAACTCTTGCAAATTTTTCCTAGGGCCTCCGACTTATAAACGTCAGAGCTCGCGCTTCAACGCCCCGGACACTCACAAGTGTGGGGGAATTCGGTCAACCACTCACACCTTCTCAGGGGAGTCCTCGTTCTCTCATACCTAAACACTTACATAATGCGCTAAACGTTTGTACTCTATGTTAAGTACTTTGAAAAGGTCTTCTGTTTGTTTTCCCTTGAGTTTTGCTTGGAACAATGAGGACATTGTCCCATTCAAGTGTGGGGGAAACGACCTTTTCTTTTTGGTGCACTACTCAGTTTCCTTATACATATCTACAACTTCCATGTAGAAGTTACATTTATAGTAAGCAAGTGTTTCCATGAATTCTTAGAATTTTTCACTAAATTTTTCAAAAGATCTCTCTTGAGGAGCACTTATTTTACGGTGCAATCGATAAATCCCTTTCTTGGTGACTTTTTATTGCTTAGGGGTTATTTCTATCTTCTCATCTAGGGATTGCTATGGGGTACTTCCTTGTGAAAAATGTTTATAAAGGAACTTGAGAGACACCATAGGTAACCAACAAATGAGAGTTGAGTGTTCATTAAAGAAAGGCAAAATGCCCAATTATCTCTTCTCATATCTTGTTGCAAAAGTGAATCAAATGCAAATCTCTATTTTTCCTTTTGTTTTTTTCCTCAATACCCATTCTTGAGAGAAGTTGGCCATGGTAAAGGTTCTCCGAGTTCCAAAAATCTCTAAGAACTTGGAAGCACTCTAGATCATACCCCAAAACTCTATATTTTAATTTGCCCTAAGCACACCCATGTCACCACGAGAAGGTTGGTTGCACTCCTCTTGAGATGTTTCACAATTTTGCTCACTTGAATTCAAGAGTTCATTTTAACACTTGCTTGCTTTAAATGTTCCTTCTTATTGTGGGTTCCTAGCAAATTTTTGCTTGAGGACAAGCAAATAGATAAGTGTGGGGGAGTTGATATGTGGTGAAATAAATGATGTTTTAATGTCTTTATACACCTTCATTTTACTTGGTGCATAGCTCATTTCACCACTTAATAGAGTGTTTTTGTCATTAATAGTGAACTTATAGAGTTTGATCTTTTTATAGGTAAAAGCTCACATTGAGCACACTTTTGGCCCCTTTTGGAGCTAGTGGCATGCACCAACAGATTCCCTATCCTTCAAGATTTCCAAAGCCGCAAACGGGGAGCAATTCTGAGCCGTAACAAAGATTCTAGGCCCCGCGCAAGTTAGAGAAAAATGTTTCTGCAGTCGACCGACCCATGGACCGACCAACTCTGGGTCGGTCGGAAGCTCCTGGAGTAGAAATTCGTCTCTGCACTGGACCGACCCACACTGGGTCGGTTGGAACTTAAAAAGGTCACGTGCCCCGTCTTCAGAAGGCTGACCGACCCACTATGGGTCGGTCAGACGCGGAAATTTCTCTACTTATGCCAGTTTTGAGGCTGATTCACACACTTCCACTTCTACACACTTAAAGACTGAAACAAGGAAAGAGAGAGGAGATTTTGAGGGAGAAAAGAAGAAGAAGAAGAAGAAGAAGAAGAAGAAGAAGAAGAAGAAGAAGAAGAAGAAGAAGAAGAAGAAGAAGAAGAAGAAGAAGAGAAGGAAGAAGAGGAAGAAAGCTCACCTTCTCCAAGCTCAACCACCTCCAACAATGGCTTTATCTCTCTCTCTCTCTCTCTCTCTCTCTCTCTCTCTCTCTCTCTCTCTCGCTATCTTTCTCTTTTATGTATCTCTATGGCTGAGTAGATCTATTTAGCACTTTGGGATGGGGATTTGAACTTGGATCCCCCAACTAGCTTGTAAAGCCTTATTTCATTAATTATGATTGTTTTCTCTCTCTTGTTCATTTAATGCTTTAACTTGATCAATTATGGCATTTATGGTGATTCCCAACAACTTAAGACTTTGAGTTGGGGGTTGTGACCTAGAGGAGAGAGAAACCCCAGAATGTGCTAGCTTGATTAGTTGGTGAAATTTGGGGCTATTTATGTGGACTTGCAATTAATGCTATCTAGTGATTTGAACTCCTCTTGATTTGAGAGTTGAGAGTATCTAGGTAAGAGTTGGCTCTCCATGACTTGGAAGGTCATTACAATAGTCCAAATAGACAATTTGAGTCAAATGGGTTTATAAGTGAAGTTGGGGTGAATTTAGGTGATAATAACCATCCTAGAGTGCTTTCCATCCAAATCCTTCAACAACCAATTTTAGTTTCCACATTTGAGTTGCAGTTTTTCTTGAACCAAACCATTAAGCTTGCCACCGGCTAAACCCCCATTTTTAATTATTGTCCGTTACCGAATACCGAAGCTAGGGAGATAGATAGTCAATTTCCTAGTGGAACGACACTCTTTACTACTACTTCGATTGGGTCCACTTGCCCATATTTTGTAATATTGACCTGCACATAATTTTACCTAACAGGAAGCGAGGTGATAGTACATACCGACCATTCCACCTTGAAATACCTTTTCACAAAAGCAGACACCAAGCCTAGATTGTTGCGTTGGATTTTGTTACTACAAGAATTTGATGTGCTAGTTGTGGACAAGAAGGGATGCCACAACAGTGTAGCTGATCACCTCTCTCGTATCGAGAGGCCTTATGATGGAATTCCCATTCGAGAATATTTTCCAGACGAGACAGTGTTAAGCGTCCAATAGGTTGCGGATATGGCAGATAAGAAATTTTTTGCAAATTGGGTTGCATTGTTTGATGCTTTACGGATAAGCTCTGAAGAACCATGGTATGCCGACATAGCAAACTACTTGGCCTCCGAAATATTGCCCCATGGTGCCTCTTCTCAGCAAAAGAAGAGATTTCTCTCCCAAATCAAACACTTCTTCTGGGATGACCCTTATCTTTAAGGTTTGTGCTGATGGGGTCATCCGGAGGTGTATTCCTGAAGATGAGACCACCTCAGTCCTACACATTTGTCATTCTAAGGAGGCTAGTGGACATCATGGATCCACCCGAACTGCTGCTAAGGTTCTTGAATCAGGATTGTTTTGGCCTACACTACATAAAGATGCTCACAAGTTTATCTCACGGTGTGATAGTTGTCAAAGGATGGGAAATACCTCCAAGCGACACGAGATGCCTTTGAACAATATCCTCGAGGTTGAGTTATTTGATGTATGGGGGATTGATTTCATGGGTCATTTCCCCCATCTCAAGGACATCAATACATTTTAGTCGATGTGGACTATGTATCAAAATGGGTAGAAGCCATTTCGTGCCCTTCAGATGCCATGACAGTCCTCAAGTTTCTAAAGAAAAACATCTTCAACAGATTCGGAGTGCCCCGGGCAATTATCTCTGATGGTGGTTCCCACTTCTACAACCGCCAGTCTGATGCCCTTCTACACAAATATGGTGTTTACCATAAAGTATCACTCCCATATCATCCAAAGAGCAATGGGCAAGCTAAGGTTTTCAACCGTGAACTCAAATGGATCTTACAGAAAACAGTCAGTTCATCTCCGCGAGATTGGTCCCAAAAGCTTGATGATGCTTTATGGGCCTATCGAACTGCTTTCAAGACTCCTATTGGGACCACTCCCTTTCGTCTTGTGTTTGGTAAAACATATCATTTACCAGTAGAACTTGAACATAGAGCCTACTGGGCCCTCAAGGCTCTGAATTTTGACATGATGGCCGCTGGCGTAAAAAGGAACTTCCAGTTATCCGAAGTTGAAGAATTGCGCCACAATGTTTATGAGAATGCCCGTTTATATAAGGAGAGAACTAAAAAGATTCACGACCAAGCCATCATTTCGCGCAATTTTTAAGTTGGTGATAAAGTCCACCTTTATAATTTCCGACTTCGACTTTTTCTCGGGAAATTGAAATCACATTCGGTTGGACTTTCACCATCACATCCATGAATGAATTTGGTGCTTTCGAACTTGAGAATGCCAATGGCGAGCGCTTCAAAGTCAATGGTTCCGGACTGAAGAAATATCTGAGCAGTGACCCCGACAAATCAGTTTCAGCCTACCTTTGTTTCCAGGATGCCTTCAAGATACCTCCTACATCAAAGAAAGTGATGAAAAAGAAGCCTTCATGATGTCGCCGCTTCAAATTCAATCATGACCTAGCCAAAGGCCAAGTGTAGGGCCTTCTCCATTCGGTCATCTTCACCCCACGAGAGTCTTTTCTTTCTTGTTCCTTTTCTTTTTATATTCTTTATAAATTTATTTCTTTTTTCCTTGAACACTGGGGAGAGTGTTCCTGCCAAGTGTAGGGCAGGGGTTCCCCTTTAAATTTATTCAAAAAAAGAGAGAGAAAAATAGTATATTTAATATTATAAGTGAAAATCTTATTAATGTTTTACTAAGATTTTTGCATGTTTCTTGATAAAGTGATATTAGGGAAGGATAAATGATTGTTCTCTCAAGAGGTAAGCTTTCTAATGACTTTTAGATTTCTATTTCAACTTCATGACTCTCTTTATTATTTAGCACATGAGTATATGACCTTACTCCTATTTTTAATCTCTGATTTACTTTTGGGTAATGTTTGTCTTCCTTTCTTTTTTAAAACAGTGAAAATTATTTGGGTGAAAACCTTAAATAGGGATTGTGTATAAAAAAGGGAAAGAGAAAGAAATGAAGAAAAAAAGAGGAAAGAAAAAAAAGAAGAAGAAAAAAAATGAAGCATTATATTCTATGAAGTTGCAAAAATTGCCTCAGAATAAAGAAAACTCGAGAGTTTTTCCTTTTGTTTTATTCCTAAATTCCCTATCCTTAAATAAAATCATGGCCAGGTTCAGAAACCCTTGAAAAATAGGGCTGAGTTATGGAAACCATTGATGAGGGCCTGGGCATATTAAGAAACCCTTGAAAAATAGGGCTGAATTATGGAAACCGGAAAAATGAGAGATTACAAATCCTTATACACTATAGCCCAAGAGTTTTTGATTGGTTTTTGAAATTTTATATTTTGTTTTATACCCATTGTAAACACCAAAAATTCTCACCCCATAAAGCAAATTCCGAAATAATAGGAGGGGTCGTCGCCTTTCCTCTTTTCAAAACATATTAGCGTGCGTGCTAAGACGAAACCATCATTTTATAATCTTTTTCAAAGCATTTCAGAAAAAAACACAATTCTTCGAAAATGAATTTCCATCGACAGTCCAGTTTCAAGGTTGTCCCCTTTTGTTTATTCACTTATTTTATTATCTTATTTTGTTTTGTTTATATTCTATTTATTTATTTAATTTTATTTTATTATTTTATTTTATTGTTATTCATTATACACCTTTTCTTATATTTTATTTTATTCTACTATAGCATTAGATTTTTATTTTCATTTCTATTATACACACTCATTTTCATCTTTCAAACTCAATCCACACTTGGTTGAATTGGACTAGCCCAATTCCATAAACCCACTCGATTTTCAGCCCTTGGCTTAAAAGCCCACATTAAAACCCAACCCATCTCCTAAGCCTGAAATCAAGCCTTTCTCATTATAAGACAACGAGAAAACCCTACAGTAGAAGGGGGATTCCATCGGGCATTTTCGTCTTCATCAAAAACTGCACCCGTCTCTCTTCATTTTCTTCCTGCGCCGTTCTTTCTGCTCCTGAAAGCTCAAAAACAAATGAAAAACCTGAACCAGAGAAGGAATCGGCACATTCCATCATCAATCCTCATCCTGCTCTTCTCCCCACTACCATAGATCTCCACCACTAAACCCAAACACGATTCGAGTTTGTTTCTCTCCAGATCAGTCGCATCGTTCATTTTCCCATCTCCCCGTGTTTCCTCGTCGAAAATCCCTAACCAGAAACCCTTGTGGCCTTTTTACCGTGAATCACCACGAACACCATTACCTTATACCACCCGAAACTTGTCTTCGTTTCCTGGAATCTGCATTTCTCCTCCGCTTCTATATACCACCGTTCTCAAGTCTTTGTGACCACCGTTGCATCGACTACTGGCCTCCTCAAAAGACTACGGTCGCCCTCCATTGTCGACCTCAAGCTCATACCTCTACTTTTCGTACTGGATTTAATTATATTAAGCGGTTTCAAGTTCTTTCCCGGTCTTTGGACTTGGAACTGCCATAATTACATTTGCTTGGCTAAAAGAACCGTAATATACTTCAGTCATTTCAGAACGTTCTTTTGGGTCTCGAGTCCTGTGTAATACCCCAACCCGAAATCCAATAAACTGAACGGCGATCACTCCCGAATAAAATACAACTGCAGCGGAAATAAATACAACAACCGGGCGGTATTACAATGCCGTTGGCCACCCTTGTGACCAACAAGGCTAAGTCCAAATACAATCCTCAAATGTCACGGTCTGGAATACAGATACAACCCGAGATACTAGGAATCAAACTCAAAGTACAATACTGAAATAAAACAAATAACTAATAGTAGACTCCCAAAGCTTGGTCTACCCCACCTACACTCAGTGTAGTGACTTCTCAATCTTCAGGTACCTGAAAAATGGGGGTGCCCCCAAAGGGGCTCAGCAAACAATGCTGGTATGGAAAACGTGCAGCCCATCGTCTACCGGGCCACACCAACTACTTTGTCGAATACATGCAGTTCATTTTTATAAAGCTGTAAACAAGCATAGTCTGATAATAACAAGTATCCATACAAGGACAATAATGTCACATAGAACAAGACACAGAAGGTCGAGTTAGCTGAACTGAAATTCTTTACTGATAGTCGGTCCACACAATGGGACTGACAGTTATAACTGAATATCTGAAATAGTGGAGGTATAGTGACCTCGTTATAAAGAAAGGTTGGGTATAAAAACCCCAGGAGATGACGTAGTCAAACCCTGAACTGAATGGCGTGGGAAATAAGAACCCACTAGAGGAATAAAGTCTTCCTCGAACTGAAGGGCATTTGAATCCCGGAAGGAATAAAGTCTTCCTCCCAACTGAATGTTCCGTCGCGACGTAGTAGGAGACGACCTGAGACAGGTACAACTCCGTAGCATGCATGGCCAGATCCAACTGGGTCTCGAAGTATATATTGTTAAGTGTCATATAAAGACGTTAAACAAGAACACAATGTGTATTGTCAATTATCACGTTTAGGATAATGACGTTTGTTATAAAGTGAAGTTAGTGAGAGACTTGAGTACAAGTCCTCGGTATACTGAAACGCAGGTATTTAATCCACTGGTATAGTAGTGTTTGTATGCGTGGGACATACACGTTGTAGTCAGCAACAATCACGCACATAAAATAATACCACAGTGTGCAAGAGTAAAACAACAGTTTACATTAATTATCTTGGTCGTTATTTCAAACAACAGATAGCACACAAGCCAGTGTAATCCGTTAGAAAACAGGTTGCAAGAATCCCATACCGTTCACCGTAGACTGTACTTTATTCCCGGTCAACGTCTGGTCAAACAAAGTCCTAGAATAGGATTAACTGAGAGGGTTAATTTATGTTACCCTTATATAAGATTCTATTGGATCTTTTAACAAATCTTGTATTGTTATTTCATGTGAGGTTTATTTCTTTTAATTACCTCATGATTTATGTATAACTTATTTGTTATTCCTTTTGATTTATTTATAAATCCTTTAATGTACATATGTGTTTATTCATGTACTATTTGTTGTTTATTTTAATTGTCTAGTGACATAACAACTTATAATTTCTTAACTATATTTAATGTCTTACAATGACATAAAATCTTATAGTTTTATTATTCTCCTTTAACCAAAATAATATTATTGTTACTTTAATTCCTTATAACTATATAAGCCATAGTTTAATTCCATAATTCCTTTAATCAAAATTCTTTCTTCTAATTCCTCAAATATCCATGTAGGACCTATATTTATTTAATCTAAATTCTTACTTATATTTCGGTTATTTACAAAACAACCACATAATTCATAAACTTATATTAAATTCTAATCTCATTAATTATAGAGTTTTAATTCTTATTTAGCTAAATTACAAACCACCCTATATTTTGGTATATAGCTTTTAAATATTATAACTCAAAAATTACAACTTAGCCCCTTAAATTTCGGCCATATATTTATTCCTTATAATTACAATCTAACCACAAAATCTTATAACTTTACATAATGTCATGAAACTATAGTTTTAATTTTAATTCTCCATAAATGCCGAATATATATATAAATTCTTAAATTACCAAACTAACCCAAACAATTCGGCTTTGGTCTTGAACTTTCCATTAATTACATTTTCACCCCAAAACTTTAATAGTATTTAATAACTTATAAACTATAGTTTAAATATTTAATTCTTCTAAAATTCGAAAGCGAACCTAATAATTCCTTAATTATGAATTCGCCCCATTTATATTCTAAACTTTCATAACAACTTTTATAAATTACATAATAGCCCAAAACTTTATAAAAAGTTATTTTAAGCTTGTTTAAATTATCTAAAATTCTTAAACTTAATTCCTAACCTTATATTATATTATAATTACACCAAACAGCCCTTAGCTCTCGGTTTTTATAATAAGCACACTAAACTTTGTAAAAATTACATTTAATCCACATAACTTAATTAATTAGTCATTTAACACTAATAGAATATTTTTAACTCACCAAACTTTATGATATAATTTATATACCTAAGTAGTCATTAAAACATTTCAATAGACATTCGGCCATAATATTTGAGACCATATGTATAAAAGTGGATTTATATGTCTAATAATTATAATAAATTCATAGGAGTCATATAACTCATGTATAAATTATTGTAATGTCTTATATAAATTCTTAGCTCAAAATAAGAGCATTTTTGCCCGATTTCGGCCTAATTAATTTGTAAATATAAATTTTGTGACACAAAAATGTGTCTTAAGGTAAATATTTTCTATATAGTTATAGTTTATTTTTGGCATAAAACCATATAGTTTCGGTATTATATAACCTAGGGTGTACATAATTTTTGTACAATTTTTAGAAGCTTAACAAAGCTTATAATAAAGGTTTATAGTAAACTTACTTCTTAACAAGGTGGTTAAGTGCTTGAACTTCTTCTTGAATCTCCAAGCTTTCTCCTAGGTAACTTGATGCTCCTTTCGGTTTTATGCAAGAGATGAAGGATGTTTAGGAGTTAGATCTTCAACAAAGATCTTAAGTAGATTTGGAAGTAGTTTTACAAGACTTTACCTTAGATTTTCCTTATAATTTCGGCTCACCCAAAGATAATGAAGAGTTTTTCCTTCATCAAAAGAAGAAAAAGAGACTTAGAAGAGGTAGAACTTGGTTACACATAAAAATGTGCTTTAAGGATTTTCAAGCTTTAAACCTACCTTAAGATAACCTTGAGATGCTCCTTGATTTAATGTTGGTTTGGACAACCTCTTGGAGAACTAAATGTGGCCGAACCCACCTTGATATGCTAGGAAGAGTTTTGCTTCAAGACTTGCCAAGAAATGCTAGGAATTACCTTAAGATGAAGATAGAAGTTAAAACTCCATTAATGGACTTAAGAGCTTCAAAGGAAGAAGATGAAGCTAGAAGAGAGAGGAGAGCTTACCAAGCCGTGCAAGAATAGGGCAAGGAAGCAAATGAGCTTGCTCACGTAAATGAAAGAGCAATTGGAATTGATTTTTTTTGTCAATTTTTAATGTCATTTGACAATTCTTTTCCTTAGTTTAATTCATGGTTGATTGGCTCAATAAATGACTCCTTTCCAGCAAAAACCGGCCATGATAGGAGGTGTGACAAGCAAGAGTTGGAAGCAATACTAGCTAGAAGACAAGGTAGAAAAGGTGAGTTTATTCTTTGATTTTTCAATGTCATGACTTGTCCTCTTCATTATGTGCACGATTAAGGTCTGAATGGGCTCCAACCGGTGAAGAGCCAAGGAAGAAGCTTAGGTCACATGTGGAAGGAATCAAATAAAGTAGATCTTAGATCTACTTTTTACTTTTTCATTTGTTTTTTCTAGCTCACATGGCCTTATTCCATGGCCTAATTTCGACAGCTTCTGGTCAAATGAGACCTACATACTTAGACATTAAGTAATATAACACATGGGATGATGAGTCATCATGTTTTAAGCCTTTTATAAATTTTAAAGCAAATTTTATACTAGTTTTTGCCCTTAAAATCGGCCCCTATAGAGAGCCTTGTTGACTAGTCACACCAACTTTTAGAAGGTCATTTTAACCCTTTTTAAGATTACCAATTCGTGGCATGTCAAAAACTACAAGGTAATTGCGTAAAACGCATTTTCGTGACACCCGAAGGTGTGTTTTTGTGCTCTAAGGAAATTTTGGGAAACCAATTGTTTTATGAGTTCCAAGTGTTTGTAAACACTTATTATAGTAAATAAACATATACTAAGATGTTACATTGAGTTATATGGGGTTATATCAACCCGTGACATAATTTACGGGCCATCGGGACACTCCCGGGCCAAAAAGGAGCGCTAAGAAATCCTCCTTTGGTTTTTGCTGAATTTTGAGAAACCACTTCGTGGGTTCTCTTTAGAATGATAAATAATGATGTTAGGAACTCTAGGAATTAATTTTATAGGAGTTCGTGCCACCTCGGCACTCCTCCGGACTTTTCGTGCTTTAAGGAGCGGGTGTGAGCACTCCCGAGCATTTTGCGTATTTGACTGAATATAGCTTAGGGAATATATTTGTATATTCATATAATAATTGTATGACCATTTAGTTTGAATATTAGAGGGTCATACAAGGTCATGTTTGACCATATGCTTCTAAGGCGTTTTAGCGTTTATGGTGAAACGACTGTTTTTACGTAACGTTTTCATGCATGGGTTTGCATGCGTACGTGAAATGATTTATATTTGGATTATATTCCAATAAATAATGATTAATAATATTTTTAGATTTGGGGTATTTCAATCTACCCCCCTTAAAAAGGACTTCGCCCCGAAGTCTCATATCTAAAGTATAAGGTTGTGGGGGAATCAAGTTCCACTAAGTATCCACAACTCAATCTAATTTTTAGGGATCAAGTCCCAAGTCTCTATATCCCTAAGTTCATAGTGTATATCAAGTACAACAGAATACTTGGAATGTCATAACATATACTTGCAGTGTAAAGCAAGGTAGTGAACACAATCACTTTTCATTTCAAATGGTGCAACGTAGTGCATATAATATTTCCATTGTAGTGTAATGAAGTACACACAATCAAGTAGAAGTACAAGGTACATTCAAACACAGTGTTACACAAGAACACATACAACAAGGTGTCACTGAAATGCACAAAAGTGCAACAACTGAAATGCACAAAAGTGCAACAACTGAAATGCACAAAAGTGCAACAACTGAAATGCACAAAAGTGCAACAACTGAAATGCACAAAAGCAACAATGCACACAAAGGTGCAACAAAGTGCACACTAAACTCAAAAATGAAAAAGGCTCTACCCCCCAAAAAGAAGGGGTACGCCCCCGTACCCTAGACTAAAGTGCCTAGTCGGTAAATAATGAGGGAAACTTCGCTCGCATATCAGCTTCGAGTTCCCATGTGGCCTCTTCCACATCGTGGTTCGACCAAAGAACCTTCACGAGGCTCACAGACTTGTTTCGAGTCTCTCGTGTCTTTCTATCTAAGATTCTTTGCGGTGTTTCCACATACCGCATTGTTGGTTCTAAAGAGAGTGTCTCTGGTTGTAGAACATGAGAAGGATGAGGCATGTATTTCTTAAGCTGAGACACGTGAAAAACATTGTGTACTTTGCCCAACTCGGCTGGCAAATCAAGTCGATATGCCACTAGGCCCACCCGCTCTATGATAGCGTAGGGTCCTACAAATTTCGGGCTTAGCTTGCCCTTCTGACCAAATCTGAATACACCCTTCATGGGTGAAACTCGTAGAAATACCTGGTCGCCAACTGCGAACTCAAGGTCTCGTCGCCTCTCATCAGCATATGATTTCTGTCTGTCCTGTGCTGCTTTCATATTGTTTCTGATCTGCTGAACTTCTGCCTGGACTTGCTCCAAGTACTCAGGCCCAATGATGACGGTCTCACTAGACTCGTCCCAGCACAAAGGTGTGCGGCATGGTCTGCCATATAAAGCCTGAAAAGGTGACATCTGTATAGAGGCGTGATAGCTGTTATTGTAAGCAAACTCGATGAGATGTAATCTATCTATCCAGCTGCCCTGAAAATCCAAGGCACATGCTCGTAGCATGTCCTCTAAGGTCTGAATAGTCCTCTCTGACTGACCATCTGTCTGAGGATGAAATGCTGTGCTAAGCTTCAATTCAGTGCCAAGTGCCTCGCGAGTAGCTCGCCAGTATCGTGAGAGAAATCTAGTGTCTCGATCTGAAACAATAGTCTTTACTCCATGATGTCTGATAATCTCTTCTCAAATAGCTCTGCTAACTTAGGCACTTTCCAAGTGTCTTTCATCGGAATAAACCTAGCAACCTTAGTCAATCGATCAACAACACCCAAATCATATTAAGTCCTCCTCTCGTAGGTGGTAGTCCCACCGAAGTCCATAGAGATATCATAAAACTTCCACTCTGGAACTGGCATAGACTGTACCATACCTCCTGGTCGTCTATGTTCGAATTTCACTTTCTGACAAGTGAGACATCGAATCACATACTCTGTCACGTCGCCCTTCATACCACTCCACCAGAAATACCTCTTCAGATCTTTGTACATCTTAGAAGCTCCTGGATGGACAGATGTGGTAGAAGTGTGGGACTCTCGAAGAATATGCTCCTTTATCTGTGCTGTCTCTGGGAATACACAATCTTCCCTTCAATCTGATGAGTCCATCATCATGTAACTGGAACTCATACTTTCCACCCTCAAATGTACCGTCAGTCAACTTCTGACTGATCTCCATCATTCGCTGATCACTCTGCTGTGCTCTGCGTATGTCATCCATAAGACTCGAGCTAGCCACAATGGCATTAGAGAATATGCTCGTCGACTCAATGCGTCTGCTACAACATTAGCTTTCCCTTCCTTGTACTGCAAATCAATGTCATAATCCTTAAGAAATTCAACCCATCTTCTTTGTCTCATGTTTAACTCCTTCTGGGTGAATACATATTTCAAACTCTTATGATCCGAATATACGGTCATCTGGACACCATACAGGTAGTGGCGCCAGATCTTCAAGGCAAAAACAATAGCTCCAAGCTCCAAGTCATGTGTGGGATAGTTTTCCTCATGTTTCTTCAACTGTCGGGAAGCGTAGGCGACTACCTTCCCATTCTGCATGAGTACACACCCTAATCCCCTTCCTGATGCATCACAATAAACTTCATAACCCTCTGTGCCTTCAGGTATAGTCAAAACTGGTGCTGATGTCAAGCATTCTTCAGAAGCTCGAATGAGGTCTCACATTCAGTAGTCCATGTGAAAGGTGCATCCTTCTTCATTAAGCTGGTCATAGGTTTGGCTATTTTGGAGAAGTCTCTGACAAACCTTCTGTAGTAACCTGCTAAACCAAGGAAACTCCTGATGTCCGTAACTGTCTTTGGCCTAGGCCAAGTGCGAACTGCTTCTATCTTTGCTGGATCCACTGCGATCCCAGCATCAGAGATAACATGTCCTAAAAAGGAAACTCTGTCCAACCAAAACTCACATTTGGAGAACTTAGCATAAAGCTGGTTCTCCCTTAAGATCTCAAGTACATGTCGAAGGTGACTCTCATGCTCTTCTTTAGACTTTGAGTAGATTAGGATGTCATCGATGAATACAACCACGGTCTTATCCAACTGCTCTCTGAATAATCTGTTCATCAAATCCATGAAGACTGCAGGTGCATTTGACAAGCCAAAAGGCATAACCGTAAACTCATAGTGGCCATACCGTGTTCTGAAGCTGTCTTTTCTATGTCTTGCTCCCTGATGGGTATCTGATGGTAGCCTGATCTCAAATCGATCTTCGAAAACTTTTGCTCCTCTCAACTGATCAAACAAATCATCAATCCGTGGTAGTGGATATTTATTCTTCACCGATACTGCATTAAGCTCCTGTAATCAATACACAAACGAAGGCTTCCATCCTTCTTCTTCACAAAAGGACTGGTGCTCCCCAAGGAGATACGCTAGGTCGTATGTATCCCTTGTCCAATAAATCTTTCAACTGCTCCTTCAGCTCAGCCATCTCTGCTGGTGCCATACGGTACGGTGCCTTAGCTATGGGACCGGTACCTGGTAGTAATTCGATGGAGAACTCTACCTCTCTGGATGGCGGTAAGCCTGGAAGTTCCTTTGGAAAAATATCTGGAAATCCGACACCACTGGCATAGCTGGATCAAAATCAGGGTCATGCTCTACATCTGAACATAACATAGATATACCTCCTTCTGCTTCCTGACGTGCTTGTACATGGACATAGCAGATATAACTTTTATCGATGGTGCCCTAGGGCTCTGACGGTAAGATACTGTCACTCCTGATGGGCTCTTAAGCAACAGTCTGCGCTCTGCACAAAGAATGCGGCCTCTGTGCCGCCCCAGCCAGTCCATCCCGGCTATAACATCGAATCCTAGACCTCTGAACTCAATAAGGTCAATAGGAAATTCCTCCTCCTTAATACTGATAGTGGCTCCTCTATAAAGACGAGTGCAACTGATCTTCTCCTTAGACGGGAGTGCCACCTTAAAATCAGGTAACTCTACTGCGTCTAGCCCCAACTTCCCCGCAAGCGTAGGCGAAACGAAAGTATGTGAGGCTCCGGAGTCGAACAGTACTAATGCATCCACTCCATTAACCGGAAAGGTACCAGTGAGAATCGAGCCGCCCTTGCTGGCCTCCTCCTCAGTAAGTATACTTAAGGCACCTTCCGTCTCCTTAGCACAACCTAATAACAGAATCTGAGTAAGTACTTTGATATATGATGGGGTCTAAAGACATTCACTTTACAAACAATAATGCTTCATGATGAGATATCTCCTTTCTGATCCAAAAACAATTACAACACTAATACTTTCTAAAAGTCAAACTTAATCTTCCTGGTCTCATGTGAGTGGTGTTTATCACTGTCGAAGGTGCTGTGTTTAGCTTAACCCTCTTAATTCCATGGTATAGCAACCTTGACTTTCCACCCATTATTAAAACATCTCCTGAACTCAATATAATTTTCTTTGCAAGGTCCACACGCTTCTGCTCGCAATAAAGGAACTCTGCGTCATCTCCAATAGACAAAGATAATACTGGTATCCCCTGTTCAAGGGACCCTTTTGTTTCATCATTGTCCTGGTGTAGCCCTAAACGGCCTCCTTCTTCATAGAAGTTGATGATACATAGATCAGCCCTTAAGTTGGGAACTGGATCTTCTTCCATCTGCTGAGCGGTAGTAACTGCTTGTTCCACAATTTGTAAAAATTCTTCTGGATTTTTGGCACTTGTGCTCCATCTCCATTTCTTGTATCTGGTAATTCTTGGTAAGGATTCCAATCCTTTCCCAAGCACATCATTTTCAGCTTCATTTTTGATCCTCCTGGAAATTCTGGAGTGTAGAACCCTCCTGGTCCTGCTCCCAATTCTTGACATTTCTGATGATTGCAATTTGTGTCTCCGGTGTTAGGTATCCTTTGAGTAGTATCAATCCTGGTTGGATAACCTTACATTGTTCGTTCCCTGGTTCTTGTATTTTGATAATGTTTTCTTCCAGGGAGGGCGGTGAGGGGATAGGAAAGCATATCTTATAGCTTCCTACGTGGTTTAAATTTTTCTAGTGAGTCTTACTAATTCCTTTCACTTAGGCAATCAAGGCATGCAAGCACTCATTCACATCATCCATTGCTCAATAACGGTTCACGGTTTAGAAATACCTGGGTTAGAAGAAGGACCAGCCTCATCTGAGCGGTCCATGACATGTAGGGCGGGTCCCGATGCTGGGCCTTGCCCTTATACCCCTGAGCCTGGTTTGTTGGTGGAGGGCGAGTATCGCTAGCTCCATTCTTAGGGCCGGTGTTTGGCTTTGCTCCCGGGCGGTAGTTCCTGCTCTCCGGGTTTCGGATACACTCGAAGGCACGATGCCCGAGTATCTGACAGTAGCGGCACATGACTTTCTCCCCTTGGCAGTCACGCCGGGGTGGTCCTTTCCGCATGCTTACAGTTGAAACGGCGGACATACTTCTGGCCCGTGTTTGAGCCATGTCCGAACCTAACAATCAAGGTCAATTATACATCCAAAGGTACTGAAGTAATCACAAAAGTCCAAATTTAACTTAAGTTCCTACCCTTAGATGGGTAGGTTTTCTGTGAGTTGCTGCTCCGTGGTTCCTGACTGGGGTTCCCAGTAGTTTGGTTCCCCTTCCTTGATAGGACCCCTGTCCTTTCTGATAGGGTTTGTTCCTTCTGTTGGAGTTCCCCTGCTTGGCATCTTCGCCACCAGGTCCGTCCTTCCTCTTTTGGGAGCTCAAAGCATCCCTTCTCTTACAAGTGATCTCCACTACGGAAGCAGCATGGTAGCATTCCTGAAATCTCAAGATATTAATCTCCAAATCTCCCATGATGGGGTATAGTATGTAATAAGATTTCCAACTGATTTATGTCTTTCCTGTTTTACCTGCAAACTGGTGGGATGATTGGTCCCATCCCAAACTGAAGTCGAGGGCTCAGTCCCCCGTAGAACGGTCGACCAACACCTGGTCCGAGTATCCTATGCCGGGTAGTAGTCGGAGTAGCGAAGTGAACTTCGCATAGTACTCATCCACGACATCTTCCCCGTCTGCTCCAAGGCGTCAAACTCCCGAGTCTTCACCATCCTGGTGTGGGCCGGGTAGTATTTGCCCCTAAGTAGTGCAGTGTAATGTCCCCAAGTAAAGCTGGGTCATCCAGGTGGTCGGCTTTCACCATGTTCCACCAATCTCTAGCTGCATCCTTCAGATAAAAGGCAGCAAGTCTTACTTTTCCCTAGCTGGGACTGCAAGCGTCTCGAACGCTGTCTCCATCTCCATGATGTAGGTCTCTAAGTGAGCAGGGTCAGTCTGCCCCTTGAATGCAGTTGGCCTCAGATCAGCCAAACTCTTCACCCAGTCTCTCTCTGGGTGGTGGTGGTGGAGGTAGCTGCTGCTGCTGTCAACCCCCGCCTGTGCAATGCCTGAGCAATTAAGGTGGCAATGTCTGCCAGCCTGATGTTTGGCTCCTCATCAGCCTGTCCACGTCGTCCTCCTCTTCCTGACATCTGCAGGATGTTGAGGTATATTAGGCACTGTGGTCACTATCTGGTCTTGGATAGTAGTCTAAGTAAAACTAACTTAAACTCCTTTCAATACTATCTCTCAACCCTTAACCTAAGTATTAGATATCCTAATCTCGGTGTATCCTTGTATCCAGAGCGTAACTACGCTCTGATACCATTTTTGTAATACCCCAACCCGAAATCCAATAAACTGAACGGCGATCACTCCCAAATAAAATACAACTGCAGCGGAAATAAATACAACAACCGGGCGGTATTACAATGCCGTTGGCCACCCTTGTGACCAACAAGGCTAAGTCCAAATACAATCCTCAAATGTCACGGTCTGGAATACAGATACAACCCGAGATACTAGGAATCAAACTCAAAGTACAATACTGAAATAAAACAATAACTAATAGTAGACTCCCAAAGCTTGGTCTACCCCACCTACACTCAGTGTAGTGAACTTCTCAATCTTCAGGTACCTGAAAAATGGGGGTGCCCCCAAAGGGGCTCAGCAAACAATGCTGGTATGGAAAACGTGCAGCCCATCGTCTACCGGGCCACACCAACTACTTTGTCGAATACATGCAGTTCATTTTTATAAAGCTGTAAACAAGCATAGTCTGATAATAACAAGTATCCATACAAGGACAATAATGTCACATAGAACAAGACACAGAAGGTCGAGTTAGCTGAACTGAAATTCTTTACTGATAGTCGGTCCACACAATGGGACTGACAGTTATAACTGAATATCTGAAATAGTGGAGGTATAGTGACCTCGTTATAAGAAAGGTTGGGTATAAAAACCCCAGGAGATGACGTAGTCAAACCCTGAACTGAATGGCGTGGGAAATAAGAACCCACTAGAGGAATAAAGTCTTCCTCGAACTGAAGGGCATTTGAATCCCGGAAGGAATAAAGTCTTCCTCCCAACTGAATGTTCCGTCGCGACGTAGTAGGAGACGACCTGAGACAGGTACAACTCCCGTAGCATGCATGGCCAGATCCAACTGGGCTCCTCGAAGTATATAATTGTTAAGTGTCATATAAAGACGTTAAACAAGAACACAATGTGTATTGTCAATTATCACGTTTAGGATAATGACGTTTGTTATAAAGTGAAGTTAGTGAGAGACTTGAGTACAAGTCCTCGGTATACTGAAACGCAGGTATTTAATCCACTGGTATAGTAGTGTTTGTATGCGTGGGACATACACGTTGTAGTCAGCAACAATCACGCACATAAAATAATACCACAGTGTGCAAGAGTAAAACAACAGTTTACATTAATTATCTTGGTCGTTATTTCAAACAACAGATAGCACACAAGCCAGTGTAATCCGTTAGAAAACAGGTTGCAAGAATCCCATACCGTTCACCGTAGACTGTACTGTAATTCCCGGTCAACGTCTGGTCAAACAAAGTCCTAGAATAGGATTAACTGAGAGGGTTAATTTATGTTACCCTTATATAATGATTCTATTGATCTTTTAACAAATCTTGTATTTGTTATTTCATGTGAGGTTTATTTCTTTTAATTACCTCATGATTTTATGTATAACTTATTTGTTATTCCTTTTGATTTATTTATAACCTTTAATGTACATAATGTGTTTATTTTTCATGTACTATATTTTTTTATTTTAATTGTCTAGTGACATAACAACTTATAATTTTCTTAACATATTTAAATGTCTTACAATGACATAAAATCTTATAGTTTTCATTATTCCTCCTTTAACCAAAATAATATCATTGGTTACTTAATTCCTTATAACTATATAAGTCATAGTTTAATTCATAATCCTTTAATCAAAATTCTTTCTTTCTAATTCCTCAAAATCCATGTAGGACCTATATTTATTTAATCTAAATTCTTACCCTTATTCGGTTATTTACAAAACAACCACATAATCATAAACTTAATTAAATTCTAATCTCTTATATTATAGAGTTTTAATTCTTATTTAGCTAAATTACAAAGCCACCCCTAATATTTTGGTATATAGCTTTTAAATATTATAACTCTCAAAAATTACAACTTAGCCCCTTAAATTTCGGCCAACATTATTTATTCCTTATAATTACAATCTAACCACCAAATCTTATAACTTTTACATAATGTCATGTAAACTATAGTTTTAATTTTAATTCTCCATAAATGCCGATATATATATAAATTCTTAAATTACCAAACTAACCCCAAAACAATTCGGCTTTGTCATTGAACTTTCCATTAATTACATTTTCACCCCAAAACTTATAATAGTATTTAATAACTTATAAACTATAGTTTAAGTATTTAATTCTTCTAAAATTCAAAGCGCACCTAATAATTTCCTTAATTATGAATTCGCCCCATTATATTCTAAACTTTCATAACAACTTTTATAAATTACATAATAGCCCAAAACTTTATAAAAAGTTATTTTAAGCTTGTTTAAATTATCTAAAATTCTAAACTTAATTCCTAACCTTATATTATATTATAATTACACCAAACAGCCCTTAGCTCACGGTTTTTATATAAGCACACTAAACTTTGTAAAACATTTAATCCACATAACTTAATTAATTAGTCATTTAAACACTAATAGAATATTTTTAACTCACCAAACTTTATGATATAAATTTATATACCTAAGTAGCTCATTAAAACCTATTTCAATAGAGTATTCGGCCATAATTTTGAGACCATATGTTATATAAAAGTGGATTTATATGTCTAAATAATTATAATAAATTCATAGGAGTTATAACTCATGTATAAATTATTGTAATGTCTTATATAAATTCTAGCTCAAAATAAGATTTTGCCCTTGATATTCGGCCTAATTTAATTTGTAACATAGTAAATTTGTGACACAAAAATGTGTCTTAAGGTAAATATTTTCTATATATGTTATAGGTTATATTTTTGGCATATAAACCATATAGTTTCGGTTTATATACCTAGAGGTGTACATAATTTTTGTACAATTTTTAGAAGCTTAACAAAGCTTATAATAAAGGTTTATATAGTAAACTTACTTCTTAACAAGGTGGTTAAGTGCTTGAACTTCTTCTTGAATCTCCAAGCTTTCTCCTAGGTAATTGTGCTCCTTTCGGTTTTATGCAAGAGATGAAGGTGTTTAGGAGTTAGATCTTGAATAAAGATCTTAAGTAGATTTGGAAGTAGTTTTACAAGACTTTACCTTAGACTTCTTCCCTTATAATTTCGGCTCACCCAAGGTATGAAGACAAGTTTTCCTTCATCAAAATGAAGAAGAAAAGAGACTTAGAAGAGGTAGAACTTGGTTACACATAAAAATGTGCTTTAAGGATTTTCAAGCTTTAAAACCTACCTTAAGATAACCTTGAGATGCTCCTTGATTTAATGTTGGTTTGGACAACCTTCTTGGAGAACTAAATGTGGCCGAACCCACTTGATATGCTAGGAAGAGTTTTGCTTCAAGACTTGCCAAGAAATGCTAGGAATTACCTTAAGATGAAGATAGAAGTTAAAACTCCATTAATGGACTTAAGAGCTTCAAAGGAAGAAGATGAAGCTAGAAGAGAGAAGGGAGAAGCTTACCAAGCCGTGCAAGAATAGGGCAAGGAAGCAAATGAGGCTTGGCTCACGTAAATGAAGAGGCAATTGGAATTTGATTTTTTGTCAATTTTTAATGTCATTTGACAATTCTTTTCCTTAGTTTAATTCATGGTTGATTGGCTCAATAAATGACTCCTTTCCAGCAATAAAAACCGGCCATGTTATAGGGCATGTGAGGTGACAAGGCAAGAGTTGGCACAATTATGCTAGCTAAAGACAAGGTAGAAAAGGTGAGTTTATTCTTTGATTTTTCAATGTCATGACTTGTCCTTCCTCATTAGTCACGAATTTAAGGTCTGAATGGGCTCCATCGGTGAAGAGCCAAGGAAGAGCATGGAAGGTCACATGTGAAGAAGGAATCAAAGTAATCTTAGATCTACTTTTTACTTTTTCATTTGTTTTTGTTCTAGCTCACATGGCCTTATTCCATGGCCTAATTTCGACAGCTTCTGGTCAAATGAGACCTACATACTTAGACATTAAGTAATATAACACATGGGATGATGAGTCATCATGTTTTAAGCCTTTTATAAATTTTTAAAGCAAATTTTATACTAGTTTTTGCCCTTAAAATCGGCCCCTATAGAGAGCCTGTTGACTAGTCACACCAACTTATTTAGAAGGTCATTTTAACCCTTTTTAAGATTACAATTCGTGGCATGTCAAAAACTACAAGGTAATTGCGTAAAACGCATTTTCGTGACACCCGAAGGTGGTGTTTTGTGCTCTAAGGAAATTTTGGGAAACCAATTGTTATTATGAGTTCCAAGTGTTTGTAAACACTTATTATAGTAAATAAACATATACTAAGATGTTACATTGAGTTATATGGGGTTATATCAACCCGTGACATAATTTACGGGCCATCGGGACACTCCCGGGCCAAAAAGGAGCGCTAAGAAATCCTCCTTTGGTTTTTGCTGAATTTTGAGAAACCACTTCGTGGGTTCTCTTTATAATGGTTAATAATGATGTTAGGAACTCTAGGAATTAATTTTATAGGAGTTCGTGCCACCTCGGCACTCCTCCGGACTTTTCGTGCTTTAAGGAGAGGGTGTGAGCACTCCCGAGCATTTTGCGTATTTGACTGAATATAGCTTAGGGAATATATTTGTATATTCATATAATAATTGTATGACCATTTAGTTTGAATATTAGAGGGTCATACAAGGTCATGTTTGACCATATGCTTCTAAGGCGTTTTAGCGTTTATGGTGAAACGACTGTTTTTACGTAACGTTTTCATGCATGGGTTTGCATGCGTACGTGAAATGATTTATATTTGGATTATATTCCAATAAATAATGATTAAATAATATTATTTAGATTTGGGGTATTTCATCCTGAATCTGTGTTTAGCTCATTCGATCTTTCTGTTCTCCTCTCTTGGTTTATGCCTATTGAAGGCTCGTTTCCCCTTCAATCATGGCGCTGCAGTCGGTACTCTTAAGATACAAAGAATGTTCTAACCCTCGACCGACGAGGGATTCGCAAGGTTATATCTAAACTTGATGTATTTTTATTTTGTGTGAATTATTCTAGGGGCTGGTTCGTTCGCGGAGTGAATATTTTGTTTCTATGTTCCGCCACTGATGGTGTTTGATTTCTGGTCGTTCGAATTCATGTTACAACTCGGGTTATTAATTCTTGCTTATCAGAGAGAGCATTTGTAATGGTCAAAATCAGAGTTAAGCTAATGGGTTCATAAGACCATGGCTCGATGCCACATTTGGATTGAAACAACCTTTGCACCTTGTGTCGTTGTGGGATTTGGGCCGGGGGAGTTTTTTTTTCTACAGAATCTGAAATGTTTTACTACGCTTTACGCCCTATTTTGTTTACTCGGGTTGCTCCTTGTTCTGGATGTTGGTTGTTTGGTCCAGGTCCTTGAACGACTGGTGAAATTTTCCTGGTTTGTGACTGATATATCTTTGGCGCTATGCGTTTGATTCTACCATACTCATAATTTGATTTCACATCTTGACTGAGGTACTCCCACTCTGAACCGGGATTGAATCGATGCTCAATGGCTCCGAGCAGATCGTTGGTCTCGATGATAGACTGAATTTGTGAATCTTTAGCTGACCACCGCTCGTTCGGGTTTGACAATTCCACTTGACGTCTTCTGTTTAATCTATTGTTATGCAGCTTGTGCGTTTATGATTGATGATTGGGGATTTAATTCGGTGTTACCCTGCGTATATGCCAACCTATTTTGTTTTGGGGTTGAGTTTAGCATTGCTGCTGGGATTCAGTGAAATGAGATGACGCGTTTTGGGCTCCCATCCCTTTCCGGCCTTTGGATTTTGAGCCCCTTGTTGGTTACTTTGTTGAGCTGATAATAATTCAATATGTTCTTTGATTATGGCCCCGGTTTGATATTGGACTATACCCCTCGTACTATGTACATCATCTAATTTATTCCTAACAACTTTACCTCATTTTGAGCTGAGGTACATATGTCCAATTGGATATGGTTGCGCTTGCTGACCCTGGACTATGCTGATGCAATTTGGGCTTGAGATTGGCTCGTTGGGTTTGGAAATTTGGTACACATACCATTGATTGGGCATGGCCGGGTTTGCTTGACTTGAGCGGTGCTTGCTAGACTCGCAGTTTGCTGGGATCATGCAAATGGACTTTACCCTTGCGCTTTGGGCCTACCTTCTATGGGTTTGGAAATATCATCTTTCAATCTTTTATTATAATTCAATTGCCTTTGATATTTAATTGCTCCTTGCGCATTGATAATGGTTTGGAAATCAGTTTGAAACTAGCACATGATTTGTCTCTTTGCGGTTAGATAAGAACATAGAATCGAGTGATAGTTGCCCTATACTATAATTGTACATAAATCACTCATTGGCTGGATGTTCTCGTTAATTTTTCATCTTAAAGGGAAATGATATAATCCCTTCTAGGTATGATCCCACAACTTCACCCCTTTGATACTACACTTCGGTTTGAGTCATAATCTAAGATGACGAATTAATTTGAGTAGCAACCCCAATGCTTGATTTATCTTACAATCCTTAGCATTTGTTGGTAGCTTGAAACTTTTTTCTATGTTCTCGGTTGGGGTGTGGGAGATGATTAGATTGTCCCCTTTCCTCCCATTGAGAGGGGCCGTATGATCCCATTGCACACATCCCAATCCTCTTTAGTTCTTTGACTAATGCATTTTGCCTCTTTTGGTTGTGTTTTTTGCATGTACATAATGCTTGAGGAACGAGGAACTACTGGATTAAGGAGCTGGACCTTAGCTAGGACTACCGGGGTCTCCACTTCAAACACGTGTATCGGTTGGTGCACTTCTTGTTGATCCTATCAGCTCAAGTGAGGCGGCGTCGATGCGACCCCCCATAGCATCTTTTTATCTAAGTTTTTTTATTTGTATTTGTATCAATTTGTAATTCTTTTGTTGTTTTTACTTTCGGGTGCAATATTCTTATGATTTATTCATTATTGTGATTTCATCCCATGACCCTTGTATTATTCTCTTGCTTTCAACCTTTGATTGACTATTGAAAGATAGTAAATAGGATAAGACTAACAATTGGTTAGCAACCTATACAGTAGGACTCATCTTGTTGGTTTTTGGGAGTTTTAGATTTGAATAATTCCGATTCGTTACCTAGATAGCTTTGATGATTGGTTTTTGTACATATATTTTCGTACTACTTCCGAAATTCATTTCATACGTATATAACTTAAGCTTTTAAAATCCATGTCCACATGTATATAATTACTTAGATTCTTTTCTTACATATATCTGTTTTATTTGGATAGCTTTTCAAATCCATGCTCGCATGTACATTTGTTTATATAGCCTTGGAAATTCATCTCTACATATCATTTCATCATTCCTTGCCTATGATTTTGTAAGTGTATGGACTGATCCTGTTTGGGCCCATGTAACTCTTGGCCCAAATCTAATTTTGATCAGGTTCGGTCCATAACCAGCCAAACGGGCTGGAATAGGTGGCCCTAGCAAGCCAATTAGGTTGCCCATTTTAGAAAAGCCCTAGGTTTGGGGTATCCTCAATGCATACGGGTCCTAGACACGGTCCATGTGAGGAATACCCGTTTCCCTTAAAATTTTCCAAATCATCCTCTAAAGTCAGAATAAAATTCACAATCAATCAATCATCCAATTCCAAGTCAATTTAAGGATCCAATGAGGCAAACTCCACTTCAAAATCATTCTCTTTCACACCCTCTCACCAAACACACTCTAAAATCGATCTCTCTCATACTCTCTCATCATACACTCTTCAAAATCAATCCTCTCATACTCTCTCATCAAACACACTCCAAAATCAATCCTTTTGATACACACATCATACACTCTTCAAAATCAATCCTCTCATACTCCAAAACCAGATATTCTTCATGAATTTTTCGAAATCAAAGCTTTTTGCACCCAACATTAAATACTCTTCATACACTCATTAGACACACTTCAACCTCACAAAGCATTTGAAATGCTTCCAAAAGTTCTAAGATCAAACTTCAAACTCCTTCCAAACTCCAATTGTCTCATAGATTCAAATCATCTTCCAATTTCAATTTCAAAGGCCAAACCAAGCCCAATTCTAAGCCCCAAATCCAGCTCATTCATAGGGCCCAACCTGGCCCAATTTCAAAGGTCCAATCAGGCCCACATTTCAAGGCCCAAATCCGGCTCATTACCTCAATTCGATCCCGGTTTAGTTTCAAATCCAATTCAACTTCAATTCCAATTCAAATTCAATTTCAATCCAATTCAATCAAATTCAATCCAATTCCGATCCAGAATCAATTCGATTTCAATCCAATTCAATTCAAAATTCTTTTCATTCCCAATTTAATTCAACTTCATTTCAATCCCAAATAATTCCAAACATCATAAATCTCAAACTCCTGGAAACTCCAAACTTCTTGAAGTCAAGCATTTCGAACCTCTAAGTGTCTCAGCAGCTTAACAGACTCGACCGTCTCAACAACTCAACAGACTCGACCATCTCAACAGCTCAGCAGACTCGAACGTCTCAACAGCTCAACAGACTCGAACGTCTTAGCAGCTCAACAGACTCAACCGTCTCAGCAGCTCAATAGACTCGAACGTCTCAGCAGCTCAACAGACTCGAACGTCTCAACAGCTTAACAGACTCGACCGTCTCAGCAGCTCAACAGACTCGACCGTCTCAGCAGCTCAACAGACTCAAACGTCTCAACAGCTCAACAGACTCGAACGTCTCAACAGCTTAACAGACTCGACCGTCTCAACAACTCAACAGACTCGACCGTCTCAACAGCTCAGCAGACTCGAACGTTTCAACAGCTCAACAGACTCGAACATCTTAGCAGCTCAACAGACTCAACCGTCTCAGCAGCTCAACAGACTCGAACGTCTCAGCAGCTCAATGGACTTGAATATCTCAACAGCTCAACAGACTCGACCGTCTCAGCAGCTCAACAGACTCGAACGTCTCAGCAGCTCAACAGACTCGACCGTCTCAGCAGCTCAACAGACTCGAACGTCTCAACAGCTCAACAGACTCGACCGTCTCAACAACTCAACAGACTCGACCGTCTCAATAGCTCAGTAGACTCGAACGTCTCAACAGCTCAACAGACTCGAACGTCTTAGCAGCTCAACAGACTCGACCGTCTCAGCAGCTCAACAGACTCGAACGTCTCAGCAGCTCAACAGACTCGACCGTCTCAGCAGCTCAACAGACTCGAACGTCTCAGCAGCTCAACAGACTCGACCGTCTCAGCAGCTCAACAGACTCGACCGTCTCAACAGCTCAACAGACTCGAATGTCTCCGCAGTTCAACATATTCAAACATCTCATTAGACTCATCAAATTCAACACACTTAAAAAATCCTCAGCTCCTCAAAAGCTGAACCTCTTGAAATTTGATAACCCTTTCGAGCCTCAAACATCTTACAGACCCGAGCGTCTCACAGACTTCATTATTTCAAAAACCTAAATGTCTCACAGAGTTGAGCATCTCACAGACTCTCACACCTCAAACTCCAAAATGAACCAGACAATCTGTCAAACCTCACAAAAATGACCACAAAACCTCTTTGACCCTTCAAAGACCCAAAAGGTCAAAAGCCCAATTCCTTCAAAACCCCAAAATCCCAAACACCTGAACTACGTAAGGTCTGATCTCAACAGGGAGTTGAGTACGTAGGCAGCCCATCTAGGGTGCGACCCCATTCCAAACAAAAAATCCTTTTCTCCCTCTAAGGTGTTCTTCATACCTCTCAAAACACTCAAACCTTCTTCGGCTCTCACCAACTTCAAACCATCAGACTCCTAGTCTTTCATTCTATACTCATCCGAATTCATCAATTCTTCTTCTTGGCACTAGCTTGGCAGAAAAGCTCGCCTCATCCACTCGTTATCTCTCCTCCTGTCCTAAACCTATCCCTTGGCTTTAACTGAATCTCTCTAATATGGTTTTGAAAGAAGGCAATCCTGACAATTGGAGACCGAGGTTTCCTCGGGCACCAATCCGAAGTCGTGGTCGTTGCCACTTCTAAGGGGTGTAACCCAGTGCGAGCCCACACAAAATCTTTGGTATAACCAGATAAGTCCTATCCATGCTCAACAATCAGAGTCAATCGACAGTTCTTAGAGCCCTTCTCTTCCCTTCCTAGTTCCTTAGGTCAAACTAGGTGGCGACTCTAATCAATTTCCGCCCTTATGGCATAAGTCCGCATGGAGCCCATTGAGAGCGGGTGTAGTGCACACTTGCACTTCCCTTTATGCTTTCTGGGAAAGACAGATGATTTAGTAGGTATTTGAGGGATGCTAGAATAACGGGCTTTCACCCTCCACAGATTGGCAATTTCTAGGATCTAGGCTTTTTGGTCAGACCATATTTAGATAGACCCCCCCTAATACCGAAAAATCACCCTCCACACCCATTAGTATGTCTTTGAATAAAAAAGGGGATTAAGTGATGCTTGTGAATCAGAGTCAGGTAGTTGGGAAATATTTATTTAGTTGTCATTATTAAGGGTGTCTATTCTGTGCACAAGCAGTTATTCTCTTCTGATTAAGTTTTGCTCGAGGACTAGCAAAAGGTAAGTGTAGGGCGGTGATAAGCCTCAGACTTATCATATTTTAGAAGCTAGAATTGTAAGAATATTAGTTAAAATAAGGTTAAAATAGCTAGTTTTTATAATCTTACAAACCAAGCCCAATTCTAAGCCCCAAATCCAGCTCATTCATAGGGCCCAACCTGGCCCAATTTTAAAGGTCCAATCAGGCCCACATTTCAAGGCCCAAATCCGGCTCATTACCTCAATTCGATCCCGGTTTAGTTTCAATTCCAATTCAAATTCAATTTCAATCCAATTCAATCAAATTCAATCCAATTCCGATCCAGAATCAATTCGATTTCAATCCAATTCAATTCAAAATTCTTTTCATTCCCAATTTAATTCAACTTCATTTCAATCCCAAATAATTCCAAACATCATAAATCTCAAACTCCTGGAAACTCCAAACTTCTTGAAGTCAAGCATTTCAAACCTCTAAGTGTCTCAGCAGCTTAACAGACTCGACCGGTTCAACAACTCAACAAACTCGACCGTCTCAACAGCTCAGCAGACTCGAACGTCTCAACAGCTCAACAGACTCGAACGTCTTAGTAGCTCAACAGACTCAACCGTCTCAGCAGCTCAACAAACTCGAACGTCTCAGCAGCTCAACTGACTCGAACGTCTCAACAGCTTAACAGACTCGACCGTCTCAGCAGCTCAACAGACTCGACCGTCTCAGCAGCTCAACAGACTCGAACGTCTCAACAGCTCAACAGACTCGAGTGTCTCAGCAGCTTAACAGACTCGACCGTCTCAACAGCTCAACAGACTCGACCGTCTCAACAGCTCAGCAGACTCGAACGTCTCAACAGCTCAACAGACTCGAACGTCTTAGCAGCTCAACAGACTCAACCGTCTCAGCAGCTCAACAGATTCGAACGTCTCAGCAGCTCAACATACTCGAACGTCTCAACAGCTCAACAGACTCGACCGTCTCAGCCGCTCAACAAACTCGAACGTCTCAGCAGCTCAACAGACTCGACCGTCTCAGCAGCTCTACAGACTCGAACGTCTCAGCAGCTTAACAGACTCGACCGTCTCAACAACTCAACAGACTCGACCGTCTCAACAGCTCAGCAGACTCGAACGTCTCAACAGCTCAACAGACTCGAACGTCTCAACAGCTCAACAAACTCGAACGTCTCAACAGCTTAACAGACTCAACCGTCTCAACAACTCAACAGACTCGACCGTCTCAACAGCTCAGCAGACTCGAACGTTTCAACAGCTCAACAGACTCGAAAATCTTAGCAGCTCAACAGACTCAACCGTCTCAGCAGCTCAACAGACTCGAACGTCTCAGCAGCTCAACAGACTCGAACGTCTCAACAGCTCAACAGACTCGACCGTCTCAGCAGCTCAACAGACTCGAACGTCTCAACAGCTCAACAGACTCGACCGTTTCAGCAGCTCAACAGACTCGAACGTCTCAACAGCTCAACAGACTCGACCGTCTCAACAACTCAACAGACTCGACCGTCTCAATAGCTCAGCAGACTCGAACGTCTCAACAGCTCAACAGACTCGAACGTCTTAGCAGCTCAACAGACTCGACCGTCTTAGCAGCTCAACAGACTCGAACGTCTCAGCAGCTCAACAGACTCGACCGTCTCAGCAGCTCAACAGACTCGAACGTCTCAGCAGCTCAACAGACTCGACCGTCTCAGCAGCTCAACAGACTCGACCGTCTCAACAGCTCAATAGACTCGAATGTCTCCGGAGTTCAACATATTCAAACATTTCATTAGACTCATCAAATTCAACACACTTAAAAAATCCTCAGCTCCTCAAAAGCTGAACCTCTTGAAATTTGATAACCCTTTCAAGCCTCAAACATCTTACAGACCCGAGCGTCTCACAGACTTCATCATTTCAAAAACCTAAATGTCTCACAGAGTTGAGCATCTCACAGACTCTCACACCTCAAACTCCAAAATGAACCAGACAATCTGTCAAACCTCACAAAAATGACCACAAAACCTCTTTGACCCTTCAAAGACCCAAAAGGTCAAAAGCCCAATTCCTTCAAAACCCCAAAATCCCAAACACCTGAATTATGTAAGGTCTGATCTCAACAGGGAGTTGAGTACATAGGCAGCCCATCTAGGGTTCGACCCCATTCCAAACAAAAAATCCTTTTCTCCCTCTAAGGTGTTCTTCATACCTCTCAAAACACTCAAACCTTCTTCGGCTCTCACCAACTTCAAACCATCAGACTCCTAGTCTTTCATTCTATACTCATCTGAATTCATCAATTCTTCTTCTTGGCGCTAGCTTGGCAGAAAAGCTCGCCTCATCCACTCGTTTTCTCTCCTCCTGTCCTAATCCTATCCCTTGGCTTTAACTGAATCTCTCTAATATGGTTTTGAAAGAAGGTAATCTTGACAATTAGAGACCGAGGTTTCCTCGGGCACCAATCCGAAGTCGTGGTCGTTGCCACTTCTAAGGGGTGTAACCCAGTGCGAGCCCACCCAAAATCTTTGGTATAACCAGATAAGTCCTATCCATGCTCAACAATCAGAGTCAATCGACGGTTCTTAGAGCCCTTCTCCTCCCTTCCTAGTTCCTTAGGTCAAACTAGGTGGCGACTCTAATCAATTTCCGCCCTTATGGCATAAGTCCGCGTGGAGCCCATTGAGAGCGGGTGTAGTGCACACTTGCACTTCCCTTTATGTTTTCTGGGAAAGACGGATGATTTAGTAGGTATTTGAGGGATGCTAGAATAACGGGTTTTCACCCTCCACAGAATGGCAATTTCTAGGATCTAGGCTTTTTGGTCATACCATATTTAGATAGACCCCCCCCCCTCATACCGAAAAATCACCCTCCACAGAATGGCGACTCTGCTGGGGAAAACTTGAGTAAGTTTTTATCATAAACTTGGTCAAGGAAGACTGAACTCCATCCAAAATTGTCAGGATTCCCCAACTTCTTTCAAAACCTTCAAGAGATTCATTCTAAAGCCGCTAGGACTACTCTACTCCACACTTAGAGTGTGCACTGAGAGGATAGTTAGGATGAGAGTTCAGAGTTCGAGATTGGCCTTGAGTGCCATATGTGTGCTTTACCATTTGCATGCTTCACTTTTGTGTGCTTATTGTTGTGTGTTTACTGTCTTATGTTTACTGCTCTTCATGCTTGACATAATATTTATTGCTTTTGTAAATGGGGCCTTCCTAGAAGGAGTAAACCCATTGTTGCATCGGGTAGCATAGGACATGCATTCCTCGTGTACCGATTTGTCCCGCGTAGGGATCCCCCACCACGTTGCTTCCCTGATTGGTTCCTTCCTAGAAGAGTTACCCACGAGGTAATACGGTCCAAGACCAACGCCTTGAAGCTCATGATCCAAAAATATCCTCCATTACCCGAGTCTAAGCCAGCATATAGTGAGCCATGAGCCTTCAGTGTCCAGCTGCCTTATCCGGTGTCTAAGATGGGCTTATGGGTAGTCACCCCCTTGCATGCCGTCTGTCTGACCACCCTTTGCCTTACCCTGAAGATTGCATGGGCTCAGTTCTCCATGATTCCTCTGCACCACGGGTGTCTTTAAAGCCCAATGCCGCGCTACAAATTCATAGCGGATCCCGTATTTACGGATACCCATACATGACACAGCGAAGTCAGCAAATAATTTGGACTTTAGACACACCTTATCGTGCAGACGAGGGGAGACCCGTTCCCATGTAGTACTTCCCCAAGTTTCCTAAAAGTGAGTATGTTGTGATTATCCCCGGCCGTGGCTCGTGTGACTGTATCACTTCGGGTATCCTGACCTTTCGAACTTAAGCACTCCGGACTTTCTTGATGACGTGCCCCACAGGCATAACAGAGATAAATCCCGAGAGATGAACAGTGAAGGGACGACGGTTCCCCCGGTGGTATGGAAACATTGATTGACCGGGAAGGTGATTATCCCAATCATTCACGCTCAGCTCCACATAAAATCAGCCACGATTTTTTATTTTGCGCTTACATCTGTGTGATCACGTTTCAAAAATGAGCAAAAATTTGAAAATGAATCAGTTTGAACGCTCTAATGAAATCTCTTCAAAGCTGATTATCTCGAATGACTTCCGAAAAATAATGATTTCAAAATCGTTATTTCCATAACACTTTCAAAGCCGATTTCAATTAAAGTCTTCAAGAAAACAAACTTTATCAAACAGTTTGCAAAGAACAAATTTCAAAAATCTACTGTTTGCAAATGATTTTCAAACACTACTTCCCATGAATTTCATTTCAAAACCTACTTTCTACAAACGAATTTCAAACAACATTCTTCACCAACATGATTTTCAAAATAGTTTTCGAAAACAGTTTTCAAAATTGAATTTCACAAACGTATTTCAAAATAAATGATTTAGTCCCCATGTTGTGACCCGCTATTTTTGAAGTTCAACCCACCTTCAAGAGCAGTAGTCATTACTGTGGAGCGTACTAATCATTTCGTGCTTTCACAAAAGTGGTGGATTTTCACATAATATTTTGTGCTCGATCATTCACTTTTCCTTTCACAAAAATATCCCTCAGTTTCCTTCATCAGATTAAGTGGAGCGCATGAAGATCGATAACACAATTCGAGCATGAATCAGAGTTGTACCAGTCCGAGTCAAGCGACATGGAGGCTAGCAACGACTATTCAAACTGTTGAAAATCAGAGGAACACCAGACCCGTTTTGTTTGATAACAGCACTGCTTCGCTGCAAGAGCCCGAACACGAGCCAACAGCCGGTCAAGAGCCCGAAGTCGAGCGAGCAACCGGTCAAGAGCCCGAAGTCGAGTGAGCAACCGGTCAAGAGCTCGAAGACGAGCGAGCAGCCGGTCAAGAGCCCGAAGACGAGCGAGCAGCCGGTTAAGAACATGAAGACGAGCGAGCAGCCAACTAGGAGTCCGACCGTGAGCAGTCAGTCTGAACCCCAAAGACAGACCAGAAGAGTTCAGATGAAGTTTAGCTCAAAATTCCCTCTTTTTAATGACTTTTTAGAATTGATGATGTATAGGTTTTTCCCTATGATTTCTTTCCTCTCTTGTCCATTTCTGAAGATTACATGTATAGGTTCATACATTCCCTTTGAATTTATTTAGATCAATGTGTACTGGGTTCCCCACTCCCTATTTTCTTTGAGAATGACCGAGCGTCAAAATTCATATTGAGAAAATCCACCACTTTGAAAACACACGTTTTCAAAATTGTTTTTCCAAACTTGGTTTCTTTTGGCATGCACGTATAGTGAAAAGAACGAATAAGCAGCGACCCCTCACAGTTATATGCCATTCATCAACCTTGCTTTATAGGGTGAAAATTCACGGTATCTATAGAAGGCATCCCCTAAATAAACAACACCAACAAATATAACCGAGCACAAAGCAAATCGCATGCATTGCATTCATTACAAAAAGTCCCATGTATTCTCGGTCAGTTTAAATTCGTCAAACACGTACAAGTCCTGTCCACCTCAAAAAATTGCATAATCATGTGTTTCATTGTCACCGCACTATACACCATCTTTCATCCCAAATATCTCGACCGCCAAAGCCCGATCTCAGAGGGATAGAAAAGAAAACCGGGAAGTTCAAACCTCTCCCAATCAGAATCACCATGCGCGCCTGTGACCAAAAGGGAAGGAGTGTCATATCGTAGGGCCACCATGCGGGAGTTGTCACTCCCTAAAAATTCAAAATCCATGGGGCCAATCACCAACCCGACCTCATTTGAGAATTACTACCCCAACAGTGACCTCAACTGCTCGACCACCTTCAAGGCCAGCAGCGATGGGATGAGCTTCATGAACCGTGAGCTGAATTCGACCCAAGTGAGACTAGTCATAACCTTACCATTCATGCATTGCATCCAAAAAGAAAAACAAAAAAAAACACACACATTTGGTCAAACGCCAAAGTCAACCATCTTCATTCATCATTTTCAGCATTTCATGCATTTTATACGTAGTAATTCCATATTACCACAGTAGATTGCATTGTAGATAGCCGTGTTTGCATACTCTCGTATCGAAACGACATCTTTGGGGAAAATTTTGAGAGATTGATTGAACAAAATGCTTGAATCACTAAACTCTCGACCCGTCAATTCACACAAGGGTTTGATCAAAATCAGCACCACAAACCAAGTGAGTAGTGTGCGAAAAGTGGTATTTTCCCTTGAATTTCGAATGCGTACTGGACAATCCTCTGAGTGATGAGGGAAGGGAGAGAGCCCATAGAGGTAAAACCACGAGCAACTTGTGCTTTCCTTCAGCACATGGAAAGGCACAATTCATAGCGAGATCAATGTCGATAAACAGGATACGAACTGTGATTCATGCAAAGATCCGAGAATAGTAAGAAAACAATCATTGACTAATGAGAATGACGAGGCACTTAGGAATAAAAATCTCCACAAAACCAAAAAGCTTTGACTGCCCTGTACATAATCCCTTAGTTAGCCCCGCTGAGCCTTTCACGATAAACCTTTTTCTGTGAACTCCACAACATGCCAACCCACGTACATATACTTACTTGCCCCTGCAATAGAGGATCTCGAAAGAGCTGGAGCCATGGTCTCTCCCCCACCATCTTTCACAAGAACAACAAATGAAAATGTCCAAAGGAATCAGTGAGTCAATGTGACTCCAAAGTCAGACACCAAAAAAGAGCACCGAAATGTTTGAGAAGACTAGCAAGTCAATGAAAACTCCAAAACTGAAAGCCAAAAAAGTAAGCAGAAAATGCCCAAGAAAGTCGATGAGCCAAATGCAATTTCAAAAAACACCAAAAATGAGAAGGAAGTTCGAACCGTACACCAGAAGAGACAAGAAGGAGAAATCCAAATCGAAAGGACCAATGATGTCCCGAAGAAACCAATAAAAGGTTATCAAAACCTGTCCAATCATTCCACTCATGGCAAAGGCGAAACATATCCTCTATTACACAAAAACTCCACAGCTTCCAAACAAATCCTCCAGTCCCATATGACATACATCATACCCCTCAGCCCCGTTGTAACCCAATAAAAGACCTCTGACTCGTTAGTTGATGAGCGTTAACTGAAAGTATCGGATCTGAAACATGAATCATAAGCTTCGTACTTGTTATCCACATGTCCCATCATACCAAAGGGACCATGAGCGAATGAGTGTAACCTTACCCCACGAGGTCTTCTGAGTGCGAGTGAATCTCCAATCTGAGCACCAAATCATAAACAACCTACCCCATTGCAGGTTAGAAATTTGTGAGGATCGGAAAGTTCAGAACCTTGAAAGAAATTCTAAGGAAAATACTGCTCCGAGCGTCGAGAGCATCATCACATCATTTGCACACATAGCCATACTCACGAGAGATTTACCCGCATCCCTCCATGAGAGAAAAGTGATTCATGCATTCAAGCTCAACAATCACTCAAGATCGAACCGAAGATGTCTTATATTCGTAAACCTCATAGTAATAGACATAGAATCATACCTTCTCTTAAAAAAACTACATATGCATTTTGCATCTCTTCTTGCAGTTTGCATTTGCATGCATCATAACCACTTCATTTTTAACATCCGACTGGTAAGAACAATGCCTAATCTCGTGGAAAGTCGACTTCAGTTGCCGCCAACAAAGCGCAACTTCTGATCCAAAGAAGTCAAAGCTGGAGACATCCCAAGGCCATACCAAAATCATACAAGAGCCCTTCAAAAGCCATACGGAAACCACTTTAGAGCCACACGAAGACTATTCTGGAGCCATCCACTGTCATACTCGAGCCTCATTAGCACCTCTCCTAAAGCCAAGCTAGAGCCAAACGGGAGCCATCATTTGACATTGAAACCATCCTTGGGCCTCATAGGGGTCATTCCAACAGTCCAAGAACAATATGGGAGCCACCTCAAATCCATATCCGAGCCATTTCGTCACCAGGGCCTTGCCTACATATTTCCGAACTACGTATGGTCTGATCTCAATACGAAATTGAGTACGTAGGCAGCCCGCCCAGGGTGCGACCACCTCAAAGAAAAAAACCCCTTTCTTCCTCACTATCACCAAATAGAGCCATCTCATAGCCCTTCCCGGAGCCATCCCGAGCTATCCTGGAGCCATCATGAGAGAGAACCCTGAAGTCATAACCGAGCCAAAACCATTCATCCATGACCAAGAAGTTATCAACCATAACAAAAAATATCTACCACATCAAAATACGTCAAACACAACGCAGTCCACCAATCACATCGACCCACCACTCGACTCAAAATCTGAACCAGATCAAAACCTACCAACCATCCCAAAAATCTCAGTCAAAATCAAAACCCACCAGCCACCCCAGAGCCGTTGCTCACAATGGAATCACGAATCATATCGGGTCCATCCGACCACACCGGAGCCATCCGATCACATCGGAGCCATCTGATCATATCGAAGCCACCAGATCGCATCAAAATCATCGAGTTCCCGAAGTCACCCATTCACAAAAAACACCAGTTCAACAAGTCAACCACAAAAACCGAAACAAAGACTCAGGAGCCATACCGGAGCCACCTCGAAAACTCTGGAGCCAAAAGTCCTACCAATTCCTGAAACCAATGTGCACATCGGGCGAGACTATCAAAAGCAAATCGAAACATGAGCCCCACATTGCAAAGTCAACGGCCACATAGATTGAAAACATTCGAATCACATCCTTCACGGAAGCAACTGAAAAGCCATTACTTCACAAAAGCCTCGAGGGCATTCACGCTACTTCACACAGAAATCCATTTCGATCACAGGGCTACACCGGAGCCATCTTCAAATCACCCTGGAGCCATCCCAGGACGATATTGAACTTTCCCCTAGAATCATCATCGGAGCCACCTTCGAATCGTCACCGGAGCCGTCGCCCGGAGCCTCCACAAGACTTTGAAAATGCCAATTCAGACCTTTGACCGCTACAGACCCCAAAAAAACATATCAAATCATCCAACCCCAACATATCCAACACAAAATTGCCAAACACCACTGCAACCAGCAAAACCGCAAACCTATCACTCACACCAATTTCGTAAAACCCTACACTCACGCAGTCCAGGGCATCGACACCAAAGGAAAATTCCCAACCCTCAAATCCCTCATGAAGGATCAAATGGCCCACCAGAGAGGCCCGACACTCAATCAACCAACAACCTGAATCATCCTCAAATCAACCACTCAAAGCAGCGAGTTTTGTACAACTCCATAAAGTATTATAGGCTCGTCATAAGTCCTATGGCTAGATATCAAGAGGTCTAGTTGAGGCTCGTCATAAGTCCTCGTGCAGCCCAATCAATCAAATTGTTAGTATCATAGGCTCGTCATAAGTCCTATGGCTAGATGTCAAGAGGTCTAGTTGAGGCTCGTCATAAGTCCTCGTACTTTCAATTGCATTATAGGCTCGTCATAAGTCCTATAGCTAGATGTCAAGAGGTCTAGTTGAGGCTCGTCATTTGTCCTCGTGCAGCCCAATCAATCAAATTGTTAGTATCATAGGCTCGTCATAAGTCCTATGGCTAGATGTCAAGAGGTCTAGTTGAGGCTCGTCATAAGTCCTCGTAATTTCAATTGCATTATAGGCTCGTCATAAGTCCTATAGCTAGATGTCAAGAGGTCTAGTTAAGGCTCGTCATAAGTCCTTGTGCAGCCCAATCAATCAAATTGTTAGTATCATAGGCTCGTCATAAGTCCTATGGCTAGATGTCAAGAGGTCTAGTTGAGGCTCGTCATAAGTCCTCGTACTTTCAATTGCATTATAGGCTCGTCATAAGTCCTATAGCTAGATGTCAAGAGGTCTAGTTGAGGCTCATCATAAGTCCTCGTGCACCCCAATCAATCTAATTGTTAGTATTATAGGCTCGTCATAAGTCCTATAGCTAGATATCAAGAGGTCTAGTTGAGGCTCGTCATAAGTCCTCGTACTTTCAATTGCATTATAGGCTCGTCATAAGTCCTATAGCTAGATGTCAAGAGGTCTAGTTGAGGCTCGTCATAAGTCCTCGTGCACCCCAATCAATCTAATTGTTAGTATTATAGGCTCGTCATAAGTCCTATAGCTAGATATCAAGAGGTCTAGTTGAGGCTCGTCATAAGACCTCGTACTTTCAATTGCATTATAGGCTCGTCATAAGTCCTATATCTAGATGTCAAGAGGTCTAGTTGAGGCTCGTCATAAGTCCTTGTGCACCCAAATCAATCAATTGTTAGTATTATAGGCTCGTCATAAGTCCTATAGCTAGATGTCAAGAGGTCTAGTTGAGGCTCGTCATAAGTCCTCGTACTTTCAATTTGCATTCTAGGCCCGTCATAAGTCCTAGAGCTAGATATCAAGAGGTCTAGTTGGGGCCCGTCATAAGTCCCCGTGCACCCGTACCCATAAGAACGAGTCACTAAACCGCAGTGAGAATTTTTGGCGCCCCGTCAACCTTGATCCAATTCTACAAGGGCTAGTAGAATTGAATCAAGGGGAGCCATCTGTAAACACCAAAAATTCTCACCCCATAAAGCAAATTCCGAAATAATAAGAGGGGTCGTCGCCTTTCCTCTTTTCAAAACATATTAGCGTGCGTGCTAAGACGAAACCATCATTTTATAATCTTTTTCAAAGCATTTCAGAAAAAAACACAATTCTTCGAAAATGAATTTCCATCGACAGTCCAGTTTCAAGGTCGTCCCCTTTTGTTTATTCACTTATTTTATTATCTTATTTTGTTTTTTTATATTCTATTTATTTATTTTATTTTATTTTATTATTTTATTTTATTGTTATTCATATATACACCTTTTCTTATATTTTATTTTATTCTACTATTAGCATTAGTATTTTTATTTTCATTTCTATTTATACACACTCATTTTCATCTTTCAAACTCAATCCACACTTGGTTGAAATCTGGCCTAGCCCAATTCCTTAAACCCACTCTATTTTCAGCCCTTGGCTTCAAAAAGCCCACATTAAAACCCAACCCATCTCCTAAACCTGAAATCAAGCCTTTCTCATTATAAGACAACAAGAAAACCCTACAGTAGAAGGGGGATTCCATCGGGCATTTTCTTCTTCATCAAAAACTGCACCCGTCTCTCTTCATTTTCTTCCTGCGCCGTTCTTTCTGCTCCTGAAAGCTCAAAAACAACATGAAAAACCTGAACCAGAGAAGGAATCGGCACCATTCCATCATCAATCCTCATCCTGCTCTTCTCCCCACTACCATAGATCTCCACCACTAAACCCAAACACGATTCGAGTTTGTTTCTCTCCAGATCAGTCGCATCGTTCATTTTCCCATCTCCCCGCTGGATTCCTCGTCGAAAATCCCTAACCAGAAACCCTTGTGGCCTTTTTACCGTGAATCACCACGAACACCATCCTTATACCACCCGAAACTTGTCTTCGTTTCCTAGAATCTGCATTTCTCCTCCGCTTCTATATACCACCGTTCTCAAGTCTTCGTGACCACCGTTGCATCGACTACTAGCCTCCTCAAAAGACTACGGTCGCCCTCCATTGTCGACCTCAAGCTCATACCTCTGCTTTTCGTACTGGATTTCATTATATTAAGCGGTTTCAAGTTCTTTCCCGGTCTTTGGACTTGGAACTGCCATCATTACATTTGCTTGGCTAAAAGAACCATAATATACTTCAGTCATTTGAGAACGTTCTTTTGGGTCTCGAGTCCTGAATCGGTGTTTAGCTCATTCGATCTTTCTGTTCTCCTCTCTTGGTTCATGCCTATTGAAGGCTCATTTCCCCTTCAATCATGGCGCTGCAGTCGGTACTCTTAAGATGCAAAGAATGTTCTAACCCTCGGCCGACGAGGGATTCGCAAGGTTATATCTAAACTTGATGTATTTTTATTTTGTGTGAATTATTCTAGGGGCTGGTTCGTTCGCGGAGTGAATATTTTGTTTCTATGTTCCACCACTGATGGTGTTTGATATCTGGTCGTTCGAATTCATGTTACAACTCGGGTTATTAATTCTTGCTTATCAGAGAGAGCATTTGTAATGGTCAAAATCAGAGTTAAGCTAATGGGTTCATAAGACCATGGCTCGATGCCACATTCGGATTGAAACAACCTTTGCACCTTGTGTCGTTGTGGGATTTGGGCCGGGGGAGTTTTTTTTCTACAGAATCTGAAATGTTTTACTACGCTTTACGCCCTATTTTGTTTACTCGGGTTGCTCCTTGTTCTGGATGTTGGTTGTTTGGTCCAGGTCCTTGAACGACTGGTGAAATTTTCCTGGTTTGTGACTGATATATCTTTGGCGTTATGCGTTTGATTCTACCATACTCATAATTTGATTTCACATCTTGACTGAGGTACTCCCACTCTGAACCGGGATTGAATCGATGCTCAATGGCTCCGAGCAGATCGTTGGTCTCGATGATAGACTGAATTTGTGAATATTTAGCTGACCACCGCTCGTTCGGGTTTGACAATTCCACTTGACGTCTTCTGTTTAATCTATTGTTATGCAGCTTGTGCGTTTATGATTGATGATTGGGGATTTAATTCGGTGTTACCCTGCGTATATGCCAACCTATTTTGTTTTGGGGTTGAGTTTAGCATTGCTGCTGGGATTCAGTGAAATGAGATGACGCGTTTTGGGCTCCCATCCCTTTCCGGCCTTTGGATTTTGAGCCCCTTGTTGGTTACTTTGTTGAGCTGATAATAATTCAATATGTTCTTTGATTATGGCCCCGGTTTGATATTGGACTATACCCCTCGTACTATGTACATCATCTAATTTATTCCTAACAACTTTGACCTCATTTTGAGCTGAGGTACATATGTCCAATTGGATATGGTTGCGCTTGCTGACCCTGGACTATGCTGATGCAATTTGGGCTTGAGATTGGCTCGTTGGGTTTGGAAATTTGGTACACATACCATTGATTGGGCATGGCCGGGTTTGCTTGACTTGAGCGGCGCTTGCTAGACTCGCAGTTTGCTGGGATCATGCAAATGGACTATACCCTTGCGCTTTGGGCCTACCTTCTATGGGTTTGGAAATATCATCTTTCAATCTTTTATTATAATTCAATTGCCTTTGATATTTAATTGCTCCTTGCGCATTGATAATGGTTTGGAAATCAGTTTGAAACTAGCACATGATTTGTCTCTTTGCGGTTAGATAAGAACATAGAATCGAGTGATAGTTGCCCTATACTATAATTGTACATAAATCACTCATTTGCTGGATGTTCTCGTTAATTTTTCATCTTAAAGGGAAATGATATAATCCCTTCTAGGTATGATCCCACATGACTCACAACTTCACCCCTTTGATACTACACTTCGGTTTGAGTCATAATCTAAGATGACGAATTAATTTGAGTAGCAACCCCAATGCTTGATTTATCTTACAATCCTTAGCATTTGTTGGCAGCTTGAAACTCTTTTCTATGTTCTCGGTTGGGGTGTGGGAGATGATTAGATTGTCCCCTTTCCTCCCATTGAGAGGGGCCGTATGATCCCATTGCACACATCCCAATCCTCTTTAGTTCTTTGACTAATGCATTTTGCCTCTTTTGGTTGTGTTTTTTGCATGTACATAATGCTTGAGGAACGAGGAACTACTGGATTAAGGAGCTGGACCTTAGCTAGGACTACCGGGGTCTCCACTTCAAACACGTGTATCGGTTGGTGCACTTCTTGTTGATCCTATCAGCTCAAGTGAGGCAGCGTCGATGCGACCCCCCATAGCAGCTTTTTATCTAAGTTTTTTTATTTGTATTTGTATCAATTTGTAATTCTTTTGTTGTTTTTACTTTCGGGTGCAATATTCTTATGATTTATTCATTATTGTGATTTCATCCCATGACCCTTGTATTATTCTCTTGCTTTCAACCTTTGATTGACTATTGAAATTGACTATTGAAAGATAGTAAATAGGATAAGACTAACAATTGGTTAGCAACCTATACAGTAGGACTCATCTTGTTGGTTTTTGGGAGTTTTAGATTTGAATAATTCCGATTCGTTACCTAGATAGCTTTGATGATTGGTTTTTGTACATATATTTTCGTACTACTTCCGAAATTCATTTCATACGTATATAACTTAAGCTTTTAAAATCCATGTCCACATGTATATAATTACTTAGATTCTTTTCTTACATATATCTGTTTTATTTGGATAGCTTTTCAAATCCATGCTCGCATGTACATTTGTTTATATAGCCTTGGAAATTCATCTCTACATATCATTTCATCATTCCTTGCCTATGATTTTGTAAGTGTATGGACTGATCCTGTTTGGGCCCATGTAACTCTTGGCCCAAATCTAATTTTGATCAGGTTCGGTCCATAACCAGCCAAACGGGCTGGAATAGGTGGCCCTAGCAAGCCAATTAGGTTGCCCATTTTAGAAAAGCCCTAGGTTTGGGGTATCCTCAATGCATACGGGTCCTAGACACGTTCCATGTGAGGAATACCCGTTTCCCTTAAAATTTTCCAAATCATCCTCTAAAGTCAGAATAAAATTCACAATCAATCAATCATCCAATTCCAAGTCAATTTAAGGATCCAATGAGGCAAACTCCACTTCAAAATCATTCTCTTTCACACCCTCTCACCAAACACACTCTAAAATCGATCTCTCTCATACTCTCTCATCATACACTCTTCAAAATCAATCCTCTCATACTCTCTCATCAAACACACTCCAAAATCAATCCTTTTGATACACACATCACACACTCTTCAAAATCAATCCTCTCATACTCCAAAACCAGATATTCTTCATGAATTTTTCGAAATCAAAGCTTTTTGCACCCAACATTAAATACTCTTCATACACTCATTAGACACACTTCAACCTCACAAAGCATTTGAAATGCTTCCAAAAGTTCTAAGATCAAACTTCAAACTCCTTCCAAACTCCAATTGTCTCATAGATTCAAATCATCTTCCAATTTCAATTTCAAAGGCCAAACCAAGCCCAATTCTAAGCCCCAAATCCAGCTCATTCATAGGGCCCAACCTGGCCCAATTTCAAAGGTCCAATCAGGCCCACATTTCAAGGCCCAAATCCGGCTCATTACCTCAATTCGATCCCGGTTTAGTTTCAAATCCAATTCAACTTCAATTCCAATTCAAATTCAATTTCAATCCAATTCAATCAAATTCAATCCAATTCCGATCCAGAATCAATTCGATTTCAATCCAATTCAATTCAAAATTCTTTTCATTCCCAATTTAATTCAACTTCATTTCAATCCCAAATAATTCCAAACATCATAAATCTCAAACTCCTGGAAACTCCAAACTTCTTGAAGTCAAGCATTTCGAACCTCTAAGTGTCTCAGCAGCTTAACAGACTCGACCGTCTCAACAACTCAACAGACTCGACCGTCTCAACAGCTCAGCAGACTCGAACGTCTCAACAACTCAACAGACTCGAACGTCTTAGCAGCTCAACAGACTCAACCGTCTCAGCAGCTCAATAGACTCGAACGTCTCAGCAGCTCAACAGACTCGAACGTCTCAACAGCTCAACAGACTCGACCGTCTCAGCAGCTCAACAGACTCGACCGTCTCAGCAGCTCAACAGACTCGAACGTCTCAACAGCTCAACAGACTCGAACGTCTCAACAGCTTAACAGACTCGACCGTCTCAACAACTCAACAGACTCGACCGTCTCAACAGCTCAGCAGACTCGAACGTTTCAACAGCTCAACAGACTCGAACATCTTAGCAGCTCAACAGACTCAACCATCTCAGCAGCTCAACAGACTCGAACGTCTCAGCAGCTCAACAGACTCGACCGTCTCAGCAGCTCAACAGAATCGAACGTCTTAGCAGCTCAACAGACTCGATCGTCTCAGCAGCTCAACAGACTCGAACGTCTCAACAGCTCAACAGACTCGACCGTCTCAACAACTCAACAGACTCGACCGTCTCAATAGCTCAGTAGACTCGAATGTCTCAACAGCTCAACAGACTCGAACGTCTTAGCAGCTCAACAGACTCGAACGTCTCAGCAGCTCAACAGACTCGAACGTCTCAACAGCTCAACAGACTCGACCGTCTCAGCAGCTCAACAGACTCGAACGTCTCAGCAGCTCAACAGACTCGATCGTCTCAGCAGCTCAACAGACTCGAACGTCTCAACAGCTCAACAGACTCGACCGTCTCAACAACTCAACAGACTCGACCGTCTCAATAGCTCAGCAGACTCGAACGTCTCAACAGCTCAACAGACTCGAACGTCTTAGCAGCTCAACAGACTCGACCGTCTCAGCAGCTCAACAGACTCGAACGTCTCAGTAGCTCAACAGACTCGACCGTCTCAGTAGCTCAACAGACTCGAACGTCTCAGCAGCTCAACAGACTCGACCGTCTCAGCAGCTCAACAGACTCGACCGTCTCAACAGCTCAACAGACTCGAATGTCTCCGCAGTTCAACATATTCAAACATCTCATTAGACTCATCAAATTCAACACACTTAAAAAATCCTCAGCTGCTCAAAAGCTGAACCTCTTGAAATTTGATAACCCTTTCAAGCCTCAAACATCTTACAGACCCGAGCGTCTCACAGACTTCATCATTTCAAAAACCTAAATGTCTCACAGAGTTGAGCATCTCACAGACTCTCACACCTCAAACTCCAAAATGAACCAGACAATCTGTCAAACCTCACAAAAATGACCACAAAACCTCTTTGACCCTTCAAAGACCCAAAAGGTCAAAAGCCCAATTCCTTCAAAACCCCAAAATCCCAAACACCTGAACTACGTAAGGTCTGATCTCAACAGGGAGTTGAGTACGTAGGCATCCCATCTAGGGTGCGACCCCATTCCAAACAAAAAATCCTTTTCTCCCTCTAAGGTGTTCTTCATACCTCTCAAAACACTCAAACCTTCTTCGGCTCTCACCAACTTCAAACCATCAGACTCCTAGTCTTTCATTCTATACTCATCCAAATTCATCAATTCTTCTTCTTGGCGCTAGCTTGGCAGTAAAGCTCGCCTTATCCACTCATTTTCTCTCCTCCTGTCCTAATCATATCCCTTGGCTTTAACTGAATCTCTTTAATATGGTTTTGAAAGAAGGCAATCCTAACAATTGGAGACCGAGGTTTCCTCGGGCACCAATCCGAAGTCGTGGTCGTTGCCACTTCTAAGGGGTGTAACCCAGTGCGAGCCCACACAAAATCTTTGGTATAACCAGATAAGTCCTATCCATGCTCAACAATCAGAGTCAATCGACGGTTCATAGAGCCCTTCTCCTCCCTTCCTAGTTCCTTAGGTCAAACTAGGTGGCGACTCTAATCAATTTCCGCCCTTATGGCATAAGTCCGCGTGGAGCCCATTGAGAGCGGGTGTAGTGCACACTTGCACTTCCCTTTATGCTTTCTGGGAAAGACAGATGATTTAGTAGGTATTTGAGGGATGCTAGAATAACGGGCTTTCACCCTCCACAGAATGGCAATTTCTAGGATCTAGGCTTTTTGGTCAGACCATATTTAGATAGACTCCCCTCATACCGAAAAATCACCCTCCATACCCATTAGTATGTCTTTGAATAAAAAAGGGGATTAAGTGATGCTTGTGAATCAGAGTCAGGTAGTTGGGAAATATTTATTTAGTTGTCATTATTAAGGGTGTCTATTCTGTGCACAAGCAGTTATTCTCTTCTGATTAAGTTTTGCTCGAGGACTAGCAAAAGGTAAGTGTAGGGCGGTGATAAGCCTCAGACTTATCATATTTTAGAAGCTAGAATTGTAAGAATATTAGTTAAAATAAGGTTAAAATAGCTAGTTTTTATAATCTTACATATAAAGTCTATTATATAAGTTCAGACTTATGTTTGGTATGTTTTTCATGTTAGGAATAAATCTTTAATCAAAGGATGAAGTTTTGCCGGGCATGATGCCAGATGGCCAATGCACGACATCAATATGGAGAAGAGCGGAGGTGTTGCCGGATGTAGTGCCGGGTATCCCTTAGCCGGCACAAGTGGGAAGTCGCCTCGGTTCGCTAAAAGCTAGCAGTTAATTACCATTAACATACCAACCGATGCCGGGTATGGTGCCGGACATCCCTTGTCCGGCACAAGCATTGTCTCACTAATTTGGCGGTTTAATTGACCGTTAAAAATCACATGGTGCCGGGTACTCCTGATCCGGCATGACTCCCGACACACATTGAAATTGAAGTCTATAAATAGGCCGAGAGTCTGCACACTCTAGGGACTTGATATTCTACATTCACGCCTCATATTACACAAATCACCGTGTCATTGCTGCCAAGGAATTATGCGCTTCCAACCTACGAGAAGAAGATTTTTGTCAGGTTAAGGCTATGTCAAATTCCCTTCTCCTCTTTGTATTTCTTCTTATATTTTGTATGGATGATTGAGTAGAGTCCTTGGTTATCCTTGGTTAGGGATGATTTTCCTTGTAAATATTATGATCATTCAATGTTTTTACAAGTCTTAATTAAGATTTTTGATCTTTAGGCAAAGTTGAATATGTTCGCTACTTATTCTCTTCATTCAAAGTTCTTCTTTTGTTAATCAAACAAGGGCAGAATGGGTTGAGAAAATCATAGTGATCTTTACCTTTGTTTTCTATAAATTAGGAACCAACACTTAAGATTTGGAATTAATCTTTTTATTCTACAATCTTGTTCGTTTATTGGCATAAAATTTGCTGGATTCGATAATGGATTGTGAGTGTCCTGTTTCAAATTCGAGAATGAAAAAATATACTGACATTTTGGTCTTACCGGGTGTACTACCGGGTGTCTGGCATGACATCTGGCACGTTCATATGTTTGGTTAATTCGAGTCTAGTAATAAAATTTTGTGATCATATTTGTTATTAGGTTGATTATTATCCCGAATCTAGGATAATTCATTGTAAATACCACATTTAGTTAGATTATTAGTTAGTTATATTTGAATTAATGATCATTCCCCCCCCCCCTTGGTTAGAATTAGGCAATTACTTAGGATTAGGACTGGTTTTCTATTAAGTCCCTTGGGTTCGATACTCTTGGTCGTAATTTACTTGCACTTTATTCAGACCGGGATTTTTGCTACCCATATTAGAGTTAGTACGATTCTTTTGTTCATTTTTGTATATAGTTTTCCCTACTAAAAATTTTGTTAGCAGATAGAAGGTCAAAAGCAATACCTTTACGAGCTGGCTCAGGGAAAGGGGTCTCCGGGAGATGCATGGCACTAGCTCAAGCATGGAAAACTTCCGTACTCATCCACATACCAAACAACGCCGAGCCTTCCAAATACAGGCATCGATCGTCTGTATGGATGAATAGGCCACATCGGGAGCATACTAGAGGCATATTAGCGAAAGAGAGACCGAATGAGAACTCCTTCCCATTTAAGTTGACATGGAGAGATCGAAGGATAGGAGTCTCAAGGTCGAGCAAGACTTTGAAGTGCATGAACCTTCGTGTAACACCCCTACTTCGTAATTATGTCTTAATCACGTCTTTAACATAATTAGTTAAACATAAGCAGTGGAAATTAAATATGCTCAACTTAAACCATAGGTGTTACCGTCATTACTCACCCATGTGAGTAATGAAGCATCCAAATGCCACATACAATAAACGCTGTGATGACCGAGAGATAGTTTCATCCTCAATTTACAACCCTTTACCAAAATACATATGAGGATTCTAATCTTTACCATAACCATACATCCCAATGGATAATCCACAAAATACAATCCAAAAGTATAACCCACGAGGGTAGTACACAACTAGCTACCCCATCCCGCACTTCAACGCCGCCTTCTGCTACATACCTGAAATATGTTTGTCATAAAAGGCTCAACACAACTGCTGAGTATGCTATCATGCAACCGTCACGCAACCTCAAACCCTCTTGAGTTAATTGGTCGAGTTATCATGCGGTTCCTTTTCATCCAATTCCAGTTTACATAATACATACGCTGTTATGCCCCAGATTTTTTTATTTCTTTCTAATTCGCAAAGGGAGTTCATATTAATTTCGGTCTTATATTAGTGCATTTATGTCATTCTTCTATTTTTATTATGTTAGCTTAGAGGAAGGAGAGTTATAAATATCTTTCTTCCATTTATTTAATAATTTGTCAAGGAAGGGACTCCTTATTTCTTTTATTTTATTTCCTACCTCCCTTCCTACTTTAATTCGCGTTATTTCTTTCTCCTTCCACTTTCCAGACATTCTCTCACGATGGTATTTCCTCGCTCTCAACTTCCTCCCCTACGCTCCACTCTTCACCTCTTTTCCAATCTTCTGCAATAATTAAATGTTGAATCTGCTTATGGAATCTCGTTTCTATAGTCATCAATCAGGTTCGAGTTGTATATTCTGGTTTGCTCTTCGTTAAGTTCCCCTATTTCCCCTTCTGATTTTGATTTTGGAATCCAATTGTTCAGCTCGTCGGTTTGTTGAATCCGGGAGGAGTTACAAGGAGGGTGTTGTATGGAGTTCATAGATCAGTGCGTTGTTTCGGATGTGAGGTAGGTGGTAGATGGATCTGGTTGTGTATGTTCACCCACCGGGGTTTGTGATTTCTGATTTTGTTTCGCTTATATGTTGTTTGATTCTCTGAATTCGTTGTGGATTTGATTTGGATTTGGATATGAAGTTTAGTGTTTTGACAATGATGGATTTGGCTCTGTAATTCTCTTCTGGTCGACATTGTTTTAAGCGTTTTTCGTCATGTCCGAACTTGCGTCCGGACCTGTATGTCCGGACTCAGGGTCGGGCGCCTATGTTTACCCATGTTTTGTGAGATGTCTGAACTCCCGTCCAAACATGTAAGTTCTGACGGGGTGCGAGGATGGATCTGGGTTTACTGTTCGACTTGCGTTCGAACATGTAAGCCCAGACACAAGTTCGGACATGTTTTTACTGATTTTCAGACTCTGTTTGGACGTGTGGGTTGGATAGAAGCCCGGACGCCCCTCTCTGTTTTCAAACTGGACTTACGTCTGGACTTGTGCCCCGGACTTCAGTCCGAACGTGTGTTATTTGGCGCCGACGTGCGTCCAAACTTTTAAGTCCGGACACATGTCTGGACACCTTTGCTTTGTGTCACGGCATGCGTCCGGACTTGTAGGTTCGGACACATGTCCGGACACGCCTCTGATTTTGCATAACTTCTTCATTTGAGCACTGTTTTGATCGTCGTTTGCGGCGTTGTGTTCCTCGCTTTGGGTACTATCTATTTTCACATGTTTTAGCATGTATGTATGTATAATTTTTCCTTGGAGGCCTTCGATATGCTTTTGACCTCTGATTTAGTCTGAAAGTATGTTTTAGCTCTTGTGATCTGTTTGGCTTTCGTATTTTGACAGTCGGTATACGACTTCTGTTTTAAATAGACTTCTAGTCCGTTTGATAAGTTTTTGCCCTCTGTTCTGTTCTAAGGAAAGTTATGTTCTGTTTGTATAATGCTTTTGTTTTGGGACCTAGATTTCTTTGTGTCTGAGCCGTGGATGACTGGTTCTAGCTATCCCGTAGCATGCTGCATAAGACGTCCTTCTGTTATCTCTCACGGGTGTCTCCCCCGTTATGTTCACGGATGTTCTCTATGTTCTGTTCACAGGTGTCTCCCCCCGTTCTGTTGTATGCATTGAGTACTAGTGCCCCACCTCTGTTTGTATATTGTTCTACTATTTTTTAATTCTAACAGACTGTTGTATGCTTTCTTTCTTTTGAAAGCTTCTGATTTGTAAAGTGCTCTGCTACGTCTGTTCTCTCTATTTTTTGCTTCAGACGGACTTCAATGTGCTTTCCATATTTTGAAAGTTTCTGATTTGCTAAGCTTATGTATGTCATCTACTATTGAGTATCTGTTTCGATCATCGATTAGCTCCTTTTGTTTTAGACTTATTTCTGTTTGAAATACTTCCACTTTTCCTCTAATTTTGCTCTAGCTAAGCGCTTTCATAACTGTACATATATATGTATGTTCAGTATCTGTTTGAGCATGCTCAGCTGATGAAGTTTATCACCTACTGAGCTATAATTTGGCTTACCCCTATTTCCATCTAATTTGTAGGTCTTAGTTTGTGTTGGGAGATTCGACTTCCGCTTTGAGTTTTTGCTTTCAGCTTTTGTATTCAGTTTGTTCGGCTTGAGGCCCTTTTTTATTTTTTGGCTTCCTCTTTTGTAAGATGTTTAAATGGTTGTAGTTTGCTACTTGTTAATATATGAGAATTTGTTTAGTTTTGGGGATTCGCTAGTGTAGCCTTGCGTGTCTTAGGTAATAAGCGTGCGGCGTGTAACGGTCTCTCGACTAGGGTGGTTTTGGGGTCGTTACATTTAGTGGTATCAGAGCTAGGTTTAGTTTTCATTGGAATTTGTGGGTGTCTGCATGTCTACGCTTCCATGTCTTTGTCTGTTATCTGCTTTGTGCTATTTGCTGTGTTGTTTTTATTGCTATCAGGCGTCTGCTCTGTGGTTGTCCGCCATCGAGTAGCGCAGCGAAAGCGTAGTGTTTGTCTGTATGTGTTTGTTATGTTCTAAGTGTGAGCCTAAGGGAGTCGGGTCCTTTGGGAAAGGATGACCGAATGTGAGTTGTTGTTTGTCAGAGTTGTGTGCTTCAGTTGTGAGCTTCTGTGGTGTGCTTGTGTTGTGCACTGTGTGTTAGTTGGATGTGTTTGGGTTGTGTGTTCGGGTGTGAGTTAGCTTATGAGTTCTGAGATTTGTGATGTGAGTTCGAGAGGTAGGTGTGGTCCTTTGGATAAGGACATCTCCTGAGAGTTGTAGGTTGTCTATGCATAAGAGTGAGCCTTTTAGAAATCTTCTGCTATGTTCTGTGTCAATCAGTTAGCAACGAGTTTGAGTGGTGTTCCCGTTCTTTCAAGCTTAGCCTCTAGCAATCTCCTGCCTTGCTCCTCTATCAGTGAGTTAACCAGTGAGATCGATGTGTCAACTCATGTGAGATAAAAGCTTCCAAGATGTGTGAGCGTTTCCTTCTATCAGTCAATCAACGGTGAGTTATGAGTGTTAGCTACTTGTGAGTGTTCATGGTATTCTGGCACTGGAAGTGCATTTGTTCATATTCTGGGTTTCATCGAATTTCGAGAACGAAAATCTTTGTAGGAGGGGTATACTGTTATGCCCCACATTTTTTTTATTTCTTTCGGATTCGCAAAGGAAGTTCATATTAATTTTGATCTTATATTAGTGTATTTATGACATTCTCCTATTGTTATTATGTTAGCTTAGAGGAAGGAGAGCTAGAAATATCTTTCTCTCATTTATTTAATTATTTGTTAAGGAAGTGACTCGTTAATTCTTTTATTTTATTTCCTTCCTCCCTTCCTACTTTAATTAACATTATTTCTAACAATCTCTCACGACGGTTCTTCCTTGCTCTCAAATTCCTCCTCTACGCTCCACTCTTCACCTCTTCTCCAATCTTCTGTAATAATTAAACGTTGAATCTGCTTGTGGAATCTCGTACGTCTATCAGTCGTCAGTCAGGTTTGAGTTAGATTCTGGTTTGTTCTTCGTTAAGTTCCCCTATTTCCCCTTCTGATTTTGATTTTGGAATCCAATCGTTCAGTTCGTCGGCTTGTTGAATCCAAGAGGAGTTTCGAGGAGGGCATTGTATGGAGTTTGTAGATCAGTGCGTTGCTTCAGATGTGAGGTAGGTGGTAGATGGATTTGGTTACGTATGTTCACCCACAGAGGTTTTCGATTTATGATTTTGTTTCGCTTATATGTTGTTTGATTATCTCAATTCAATGTGGATTTGATTCGGATTTGGAATTGTGTTTTTACTCTGTTTAAAACCCCGTGGGAATGTATTTTGTTTTGAGTAATTTGATATGAAGTTTAGTGCTTTGACGTTGGTGGATTTGGCTCTATAATTCTATTCTGGTACGCCATTGTTTTCAGCGTTTTTCGTCATGTCCAGATATGTCCGGACTCAGGGTCGGACGCCTCTGTTTACCTGTGATTTTTGAGATAATCGAACTTCCATCTGAACATGTAAGTTTGGATGGGGTGCGAGGACAGCCCTGGGTTTACTGTTCGACTTGCGTCCGAACATGTAAGCCCGGACACAAGTTCGGACACGTTTTTACTGATTTTAAGACTCTGTCCGCACCTATGGGTCGGACAGAAGTTCGGATGCCCCTTTTTGCTTTCAAACTGAACTTGCGTCCAAACTTGTGCCCTAGACGTAAGTCCGGACATGTGTTAATTTGGCGTCGGCGTGCGTCTGGACTTGTAAGTCCGGACATGCCTCTGATTTCGTATAACTTCTTCGTTTGAGCTCTGTTTTGATCATCGTTTGTGGCGTTGTGTTCCTCTTATTGGGTACTATCTGTTGTGACATGTTTTAGCATGTGTTTATGTATATTTTTATCTTGAAGACCTTCAATATGCTTTTGACCTCTAATTTAGTCTGAAAGTATGTTTTAGCTCTTGTGATCTATTTGGCTTTCATGTTTTGACAATCGGTATACGACTTCTATTTTAATAAGACTTTTGGTCTGTTTGATAAGTTTCTACCCTCTGTTCCGTTCTGAGGAATGCTCTATTCTATTTGTATAATGCTCCCATTTTGGGACCTAGTTTTCTCTGTGTCTGAGCCGTGGATGGCTGGGTCTAGCTATCCCGTCTGTAACACCCCCAAAACCGGCCTAAGAGTTAGGGGCATTACACGCCGCGTATTACTACCTAATAACGCAAGGCTCTAAAACTAACAATTGAATTAAGGCCCAAAACAATGCTTTCATAAATAGTATAAACCAAAGTATTATAATACAACTGAAGTTAACATAACTCCCAAATACATATCCAAGTCAGAAACAGAGGTCAAAATAGTGTAAGGCCCGAAGGCTACAATATCCCAAACAATTGGTCTGAACGATCAAAAAAACTAAACACTATGGCTCCAGAAACTTTAGATGATCCTCGCTGATCAATCTGCAAAAACAGTAAGAGTAGAAGGGTGAGCATACACTATGCCCAGTAAGCAGCGACCGTCATCAGTGAGGTCGCTCAAAACAATTGAAATCAGGAGAAGGAAAAGATAAACATTATATCCACATTTCTCAAACAGTCAGAATCTTACAGAATCAGAAACAGAATGGAACACACCAGTTCCCGGCACAGAAACAATCAGAGTTCTTAAACAGAGAAGGGACAAGATACAATGCACACACTCATAAGGGGTCGAAGACCCATAGATCATAACAGATCTCTCGACAACGCAGAAATGACTCTAAAGAGCCAAAGGGTTCGTCAACCCCACAGAATAGAAAGGGAATGACCCACTCTCAGAATGACGTCTACATGGTATACCATAGAATAGCTCGACCCAGCCATTCACGGCTCAGAAACAAAGTATAATGTCCCAAAACAAAAAGATTGCATAACCAAAAGCAAACTTGCATTTAAATATGCCAAAACACTCATAAATCAGTAGTACAGATCAAAAGGAACCCAACACCGCAGACGGCACTCAAATCAGAGTTTAGACGAAGAAGTTACGCTGAAAACAGTAAGGTGTCCGAACTTGTGTCCTAACGTTGAAGTTCGGACACAAGTCGATTTGAAAACATAAGAGAAATCCAGAGTGTCCAAACATCGAAGTTCGGACTGATGTTCAGACGGTTTTACGGAAAACGTTACATGGTGAAGTCCAAGCTTCGAAGTCAGAAAACTGGGGTGTGTCAGAACATCGAAGTTCGGACCAAAGTTCGGACACGCCTTGAACTCGATAATACAAAAGCTCAAAACACGCTGTCCGAACTTCAAAGTTAGGACGGAAGTTTGGACAGCGCGAAAACAGCAATTTCCAGAAGACGAACAGAGCAGAAAAAATAATGCAATTCAACACCACGAATTGCCAAATCGTTACACACACCAAATCAGACATAAACACAGAGAGCCATGGGGTTTTAGCCATTCAAAAACGCCATCAAAACATAAGGAAGTTATACACAAAATTAGACAAACAGCCATTGCAATATCCCCATGGCTGAACTTCCACACCGAATCTAGCAACCACCTACCTCGTTTGCAGAATCTACAATAATCTAATCCACGATCTGAAGCAGAGAGCAGTCCAAGCAGCCCACCAGTTCACTGCCAACAGCAACACTGAATTCGACAGACGAAGCACTCAAAATCAGAGACGCAGGGGCTGAACAATAAACAACGGAGCCCAAATTCTGCTATACTGCAATACCAACCTGAATTCGGTGCGCAGAGTACAACCCACTCAGCAGTAGCAGCAGCGCCGATCAATTCACCAATCAGACGGAATTAATTCGTCTCTAATTCACAAGGGAAGTCCCAAATCAGAATTCGGGAAGGAGAGACGGAGGCCAACGAAATCCATAAATCTGTAGAACAAACCTGATAACGAAGAGGGAAGAATCCAACAACAAAGGTTTTCAATCTGATGACAGCAGCAGCACCAAAATTCTTCGCAGAGGAAGAACTAGAGAGAGAGGAAGAACGTTCGCTCTGATTTGAAAACTGCCACGCCCCCACGATATGACTGACGTGATGTAGAAACGGTTAGAAGACAAATAAACTAAATAAGGTTCCATTCCTTATTAATTAAACAAAACAATTACCTTAATTGTTTTAAGCAAAGACTTCCTTGTCCCTGACATTTAAAAGAATGCCGACCATGTCCCACTGACATAAGTAATGTAATCCATTTTAGATAACAACAATATATATCGGACATAATATAATGTTGCAATTATACGGGTTATAACATCACCTCCCCCTTAAAAGAATTTCGTCCTCGAAATTGACTCACCTCACTGATAAAAAAGGGAAGGAAACTTGGCACGCGGCTCTTCCTCGTGCTCCCAAGTCGCTTCACGTTCCGACTGATGAGACCATTGAACCTTAACCATAGGCAGGGTCTTGCTACGGAGCTGGCGAACATCTCTGGCTAGAATGCGGGTAGGCACCGCCTCATAACTGAAGTCCTCTCTCAACTGAAGCTGACTGTGGTCGATCACATGAGACGGATCATGCAAGTACTTCCTCAGCATCGAAACATGGAAAACATTATGGACAGCAGACAATGATGGAGGCAAAGCTAGACGATAAGCCACAGGGCCAATCCTCTCAAGAATCTCAAACGGTCCAACGAACCTTGGGCTAAGCTTCCCACGCTTCCCAAACCGGACTACACCTCTGACCGGCGACACTCGCAGATAGACATGATCACCAACATCAAACTCAAGCGGCCTGCGCCTCTGGTCTGCATAGCACTTCTGTCTACTCTGAGCAACAAGTAGACGCTCCCGAATCATCCTGATCTTCTCTACTGCACCCTGCACCAGCTCAGGTCCAACCAGGACTCTCTCCTTCAGGTCATCCCAACAGATGGGGGACCTGCACCTCCTACCATTCAACGCTTCAAACGGAACCATACCAATGATCGCCTGAAAGCTGTTGTTGTAGGCAAACTCAATCAGAGTCACGTGCTGCTCCCAGCTACCTCCAAAATCCAGGACACATGCGCGAAGCATGTCCTCCAGAACCTGATTAGTCCTCTCTGTCTGGTCATCCAACTGAGGATGGTAGGCTGAACTGGAAGCTAAATTTGTACCCACGGCCTTATGCAAACTGCGCCAGAATCTCTAAACAAAGCGCGGGTCACGATCAGAAACTATAGTAGTAGGCACACCATGCAGCCTCACTATCTCATCTAGATACAGACGAGTCAAACGCTCCAAACTGAAAGTCTTGTTCACAGGTAAGAAATGAGCAGACTTAGTTAGTCGATCGACTATCACCCACACAGCGTCACAGCCTGAAGGAGTCTTAGGCAACCCCATGACGAAGTCCATCCCCACACTCTCCCACTTCCACTCAGGAATAGGAAGGGGCTGAAGCAAACCCGCTGGCCTCTGGTGCTCAGCCTTCACCTGCTGACAGGTCTGGCACTTCGAAACAAACTCAGAGATGTCACGCTTCATCCCAGACCACCAGAATGACTCCCTGAGATCCCGGTACATCTTCACCCCTCCAGGGTGAACTGAGTATGGAGCTCCATGCGCCTCCTGGAGGATCTCTCTACGCAGAACAGCATCAGCCGGCACACACACTCGACCTCTAAAGCGCAGACAACCATCGCTAGAGATACTGAAGTCTGAGCCGTGCTCTGAAGATAACCCCTCTCTGATCCGACACAAAGCTGAATCTGACTCCTGACCAACCCTGATCCTGTCGACCAGCGAAGACTGAACCTGAAGCGCTGCTATCATACTGGCACTGGCTGGTCTGACTACCCAAACGCCCATACGCTGAAGCTTTAAGGCGGACCTCTGAACTCCTTTCAAAGCACAAGCTACACCCGGGGCACCTCTCCTACTCAAAGCGTCTGCCACATCGTTTGCTCTACCAGGATGGTAGAGGATCTCTAAATCGTAGTCATGAAGTAGCTCCAACCACCTCCTCTGTCTCAAGTTCAGCTCCTTCTAAGTGAACAAATACTTGAGACTCTTGTGGTCCGTGTAAACCTTACACGACGCTCCATGCAGATAATGTCTCCAAATCTTCAGCGCGAACACTACAGCTGCCAACTCCAGATCGTGGGTAGGGTAGTTCTTCTCATAGGGCTTCAGCTACCGAGAGCAATAAGCCACTACCTTACCCTGCTGCATCAAGACACATCCAAGTCCCTTGTGGGACGCATCGCATAAGACCTCGAAGCCCTTGGTCCCAGACGGCAAGGTCAGAATCGGTGCGGTCGTCAATCTCTTCTTAATCTCCTGGAAGCTCTGCTCGCAAGCCTCGCTCCACTCATACTTGATCTCCTTCCTCAACTGACGGGTCAGCGGGGATACAATCTTAGAGAACCCCTCAACAAACTTCCTGTAATACCCAGCTAACCCAAGGAAACTACGGATCTCAGCAACATTTGTGGGCCTCGCCCACTCCATCACAGCTCTAATCTTCTCGGGATCCACCGAGATACCGTCCTTCGAGACTACATGTCCCAAGAATACCACGCGATCGAGCCAGAAGTCACACTTCTTCAGCTTAGCATACAGCTCACGATCCTTCAACGTCTGCAAAACAATCCTCAGATGCTCCTCATGCTCCTCTGCGCTCTTGGAGTGCACCAAGATGTCATCTATGAAGACCACTACAAACTGATCCAGATAGGTTTTGAAAACCTGGTTCATCATATCCATAAAAACTGAGGGAGCATTAGTCAACCCAAACAGCATAACTAGGAACTCGTAATGACCATAACGAGTCCTAAAAGCGGACTTAGGCACATCCTCGGCCTTAATCCTCAACTGATGGTAGCCTGAACGAAGGTTGATCTTCGAGAACACTGTGGCGCCCGCCAACTGGTCAAACAGGTCATCGATGCGCGGTAGGGGATAGCGGTTCTTGATGGTCACCTTATTCAGCTCTCTATAGTCGATGCACAATCTGAAAGTCCCATCCTTCTTCTTCACAAATATCACTGGCGCTCCCCAAGGCGAAACGCTAGGGCGAATGAAGCCCTTATCTAGCAACTCCTGAAGCAGAACCTTCAGCTCCTTCAACTCCGCCGGACTCATACGGTAAGGGGCCCTAGAGATGGGCTGAGTCTCTGGCGCTAAGTCAATCGTGAACTCCACCTCCCTCACTGGTGGAAGTCCGGGCACGTCATCCTGGAAGACCTCAGGAAACTCTCTGACGATCGGGATGCTCTCCAAGCTAGATCCCTCACGCACCTCTGGCAGATAACACAAGAATCCCTGGCAGCCCTTCCTCAAGAAGCTGGCTGCCTGCATCGCTGACACAACCACAGGCGCACATGGAACAGCTTTCCCAGAGAAAGCAAAGCGAGTCCCGTCTGGCAGGTCAAATATCACTCTCTTAGCTGCACAGTCTATATGGGCATGGTGCTCTGCTAGCCAGTCCATCCCCAAGATCACATCAAAACAGGCCATCCGCATCGGGATGAGGTCAGCATAAAAAGTCTTGTCCCTAACTGCTATGGGAGAAGTCTTACACACAGAATTCAGCACACAAGGGGCAACCCCACCTAATGGACTATTCACACACAGGTCTACCTCACTAGGCATAGCAGTCAGTCCAAGGTCACCCAACAAATCAGAACAAATAAAGGAGTGCGTAGCTCTGGAGTCAAACAGGCAAAACACATCCTGAGAATGGATCTGGAGAATACCTGAGACGACGCGATCACCAGCTCGATCACGCTCTCCAGCCATAGCATAAACTCGGGCCTGAGTCTGAGGCTTCTTCTGGTCGGACCTCGCCCCTGAGTTTGAACCGGTGCCTCTACTAGACGCCTGAGGGCACTGAGCAATCTTGTGCTCCATCGACCCGGACTTAAAGCAGGCACCAGTCTTCTTGTAGCACTCCCTACCAGGATGGGAGTGGCCACAAGACCCACACTTCTCCCCAGCTGACGAAGATGAAGAAGCTCCCCGACGATCTCCATAAGACTGCTTCTTCTAAGGAGGAGCAGCCTCCTTCTTCTGAGACTCTTCAGCGCGTCTCTTCCCCTCGTGGTCCTTGCCAACCTGCCTACCCTTGATGTCGGCCTCTACCAGCAGAGCGACATCCGCCACATCGCTGAAAGTCCGGTGATGAAGAGGTGTCACAGCGGACCTAATGTTAGGTCTCAGCCCACTCTCTAACTTATGAGCCTTCCTGTGCTCATCCGGCTCGGGTGCATACTTCGAAAGAGTCACGAACTTCCTCACGTACTCCTCGACTGACATATCTCTCCCCTGGCGCAGTCGGTTATACTAGTTGATCTTCTGATCCTTGTAGACATTCGGATAGAACTGCTTGTTGAACTCCAAGAGGAACTGATCCCATGTCCAAGGCTGGGGATGCCTACCCATCACCATACGCCACCACTCCTTCGCCTCCCCCTTAAAGAGGAACGTGGCAAAGTCCACCTTCTGATCGTCCTCTGAACCCATCACTCTAAGTAGGTCCTCCACCTCAGTAATCCAGTGGCTCGCCTCCTGAGGGTCGCCACAGCCGTCGAAGGAAGGCGACTTTAGCTTCATAAACTCCTGGAGCGCCCTGACTCGGCCTCCCACAGCATTCGCCCCAACTGGGCCTGCGCCACCAACTCCTCCACCAGCTCCCCCAGCAGCTGCAGCCACTGTCTGCATCAGCTGCGCCACAAACTACTGCACTACCTCTGCAGCATCTCCCTGAGGGGTCACTGGTGCTCTACGAGGAGGCATTCTGAGACAAACAAAATCTAAACTCGTCAGAACTGACTCAGACTTCAAGAAGTTGTCCCAACTGATCCTCACGCAAGCAAACACACCCACAGACACCAAAGAAATCCAAACCTGGCTCTGATACCACTAAATGTAACACCCCCAAAACCGGCCTAAGAGTTAGGGGCATTACACGCCGCGTATTACTACCTAATAACGCAAGGCTCTAAAACTAACAATCGAATTTAGGCCCAAAACAATGCTTTCATAAATAGTATAAACCATAGTATTATAATACAACTGAAGTTAACATAACTCCCAAATACATATCCAAGTCAGAAACAGAGGTCAAAACAGTGTAAGGCCCGAAGGCTACAATATCACAAACAATTGGTCTGAATGATAAAAAAACTAAACACTATGGCTCCAGAAACTTAAGATGATCCTCGCTGATCAATCTGCAAAAACAGTAAGAGTAGGGGGGTGAGCATACACTATACCCAGTAGGCAGCGACCGTCATCAGTGAGGTCGCTCAAAACAATTGAAATCAGGAGAAGGAGAAGATAAACATTATATCCACATTTCCCAAATAGTCAGAAGCTTACAGAATCAGAAACAGAATGGAACACACCAGTTCCCGGCACAGAAACAATCAGAGTTCTTAAACAGAAAAGGGACAAGATACAATGCACACACTTAGAAGGGGTCGAAGACCCATAGATCATAACAGATCTCTCGACAACGCAGAAATGACTCTAAAGAGCTAAAGGGTTCGTCAACCCCACAGAACAGAAAGGGAATGACCCACACTCAGAACGACGTCTACATGGTATACCACGGAATAGCTCGACCCAGCCATTCACGGCTCAGAAACAAAGTATAATGTCCTAAAACAGAAAGATTGCATAACCAGAAGCAAACTTGCATTTAAATATGCCAAAACACTCATAAATCAGTAGTACAGATCAAAAGGAACCCAACGCCGCAGACGGCACTCAAATCGAAGTTCAGACGAAGAAGTTACGCTGAAAACAGTAAGGTGTCCGAACTTGTGTCCTAACGTTGAAGTTCGGACACAAGTCGATTTGAAAACAGTAGAGAAATCCAGAGTGTCCGAACATCGAAGTTCGGACTGATGTTCGGATGGTTTTATGGAAAAATTTACGTGGTGAAGTCTGAGCTTCAAAGTCAGTCGACTGGGGTGTGTCCGAACATCAAAGTTCGGACCAAAGTTCGGACACGCCCCGAACTCGAAAATACAGAAGCTCAAAACACGCTGTCCGAACTTCAAAGTTAGGACGGAAGTTCGGACAGCGTGAAAACTGCGATTTCCAGAAGACGAACAGAGCAGAAAAAATAATGCAATTCAACACCACGAATTACCAAATCGTTACACACACCAAATCAGACATAAACACAGAGAACCATGGGGTTTTAGCCATTCAAAAACGCCATCAAAACGTAAGGAAGTTATACACAAAATTAGACAAACAGCCATTGCAATATCCCCATGGCTGAACTTCCACACCAAATCTAGCAACCACCTACCTTGTTTGTAGAATCAACAACAATCTAATCCACGATCTAAAGTAGAGAGCAGTCCAAGCAGCCCACCAGTTCACCGCCAACAGCAACACTGAATTCGACAGACGAAGCACTCAAAATCGGAAACGCAGGGGCTGAACAATAAACAACGGAGCCCAAATTCTGCAATACTGCATTACCAACCTGAATTCGGTGCGCAGAGTACAACCCACTCAGCAGTAGCAGCAGCGCTGATCAATTCACCAATCAGACGAAATTAATTCGTCTCTGATTCACAAGGGAAGTCCCAAATCAGAATTCGGGAAGGAGAGAAGGAGGCCAACGAAATCCATAAATCTGTAGAACAAACCTGATAACGAAGAGGGAAGAATCCAGCAACAAAGGTCTTATCTGATGACAGCAGCAGCACCAAAATTCACCGTAGAGGAAGAACTAGAGAGAGAGGAAGAACGCTCGCTCTAATTTGAAATCTGCCACGCTCCCACGATATGACTGACGTGATGTAGAAACGATTAGAAGACAAATAAACTAAATAAGGTTCCCTTCCTTATTAATTAAATAAAACAATTACCTTAATTGTTTTAAGCAAAGACTTCCTTGTCCCTGACATTTAAAAGAATGCCGACCATGTCCCACTGACATAAGTAATGTAATCCATTTTAGATAACAACAATATATATCGGACATAATATAATGTTGCAATTATACGGGTTATAACACCGTCGCATGCTGCGTAGGACGTCCTTCTGTTATCTCTCCTGGGTGTCTCCCCCGTTCTATTCACAGATGTTCTCTTCGTTCTATTCACAGGTGTCTCCCCTGTTCTGATCACGGGTATTTTTCCCGTTCTGTTGTATGCATTGAGTAATAGTGTCCCACCTCTGTTTGTATATTGCTCTACTTCCATCTGTTCTGTCTGTTTCCGAATTCTGACAGACTGCTATGTGCTTTCTGTCTTTTGAAAGCTTCTGATTTGTAAAATGCTCTGCTACGTCTGCTCTCTCTGTTTTTGGCTTCAGATGGACTGCTGTGTGCTTCCGTCTTCTGAAAGTTTCTAATTTGCTAAGCTTTTGTTTTCTGTTTGTCATCTACTATTGAGTATCTATTTCGACCATCGCTTAGCTCTTTTTGTTTTAGACTTATTTCTATTTGAAAGACTTCCGCTTTGCCTCTGATTTTACTCTGGCTAAGCGCCTTCGTATAGGTATATATATATGTTCAGTATCTGTTTGAGCATGCTCAGCTGATGAAGTTTATCATCTGCTGAGCTATAGTATGCCTCACCCCTATTTCTGTCTGATTTGCAGGTTTTAGTTCATTTTTGGAGATTCGGCTTCCGCTTTTAGTTTTGGCTTTCGAATTTTGTATTCAGTTTGTTCGGCTTTGAGGCCCTTTTGTATTTTCTGGCTTCTGCTTTTGTAAGATGTGTAAACAGTTGTAGTCTGCTACTTGTTAATATATGAGAATTTGTTCAGTTGAATTGATAGTGAAATTGGGGTTCCTAGGTCCTGTCGGTCTTCTGTCTAATCTCTAATTGGGTCCTCACTAGCATCAAGTTCCTCGAGTTCTAATTACCATGTTACCGAGAAAACCGAGTTCAAGGAGAAGAAAGGATTTGCAATAGCAATGAAACAGAGAAATTCCTTCAGTTCAGATCGCGTGTCCTTTATTGAGGGGGTGAACCCCTATTTATAGTGTTTCCTATGGGTTGTCTGGCCTATCACGTCGTGCCAGCCTGGCACGTAAATATCTTGGTAGGCCTACAAAATATCTCGTAAATATCTTATCCTAACTTCCCTACTTTTGACCGCTATCTGTGCCCACTCTGTTCCTCTATCGACCGGTCACAGAAGACCGGTCGTTATTCGTACTATATTTGGCATGTTTGGTGACCGGTCACAGGCGACCGGTCGCAGCTTACATTGTATTTGGTATTTCTAGCGACCGGTCGTAGCGACGTTTTTAGTGACCGGTCACAGTCGTCCGGCCACTACCTATACTACGCCCTAGTGTCTCTGGCGACCGGTCACTAGCGACCGGTAGCTGCTCGTGCTTTGCTTGGAGTCTTTTGTGGTCAATCGAGGAGGCCCGGTCGCGGTCAGTACTTTACCCCAGGCACCCGGTCGAAATGACCGGGCGCTCCCTTGTACTTTCTTTCTGCTATCTAACCGGTCGAACTGGCTCGGTCGTCGTTGAAATACCCCAAACCTGGATATGTGGGTTAAATATCAAATTATGGTATGTAAAGGCTAAAAAGTGCCTTAGAAACATCAGTGGACAATTTAAAATATAGTAAAGTGCAATAAAGCACTAAGACACAGTATGAGCAAAAACATGCTCTAAGCTATGAGTGAACTTGGTTAGGACCCAAAGAGCCTACCAAGACTTGATAACATTTAGTTATGATTTTATAAGGCTAATTAAGTCCTTAGGAAACTTTGGTAGACAATGAAACCAAATAAAACATAAGGAAATACCTTAAAGTCAATATGAGCAAAAATGTGCTCTAAGCTTGGGATGAATGTGTATAAGACCTAATGGTCATACCTATACCTTATTTATATGTTAATGAACATATTAAATCAATTACTAAAGAAACCAAGCTTGAAAACAAGTTAAACACAAATGTGCTTTAAGGAGTCTTAAAGCACGTTTTGAAAAATTGTCTTGTAAATGAGTTTTGAATGGCTAAATGTCCATCATTCTCTTTAATTAACATGTGTACTATATAGTATCACATTTGGGTGGCCATATTAGTGGGAAATCAAAAATTTCACTTCTATGTGCCTTGTTATTGGTGAATAGTAATTTTTTATAACTAGTTTGTAACATATAATGTTATAAGATTAAGTTGGTCAACAAAGACCAAAACACCCTTGCTACTATTTGGGGCCGGTTTTCCTTAGTGACTCACCACACCTACACAAACAAATGAGTTTACTAAATGATAAAGCAAAGTTACTTTTCACTTTAGTACAAATATCTTCTAAAAGCAAAAGCAAACCTCATTCTCTCATTTCCCTCCTCATTCACACGTATCCAACCTCCTCCAACCTCTCTCTTCATTCTCTTCTACGGTTTGCAATAGTACCACACCAAACTCCATCTTGATCTCTTGTATCTTCTAGCTCCATGGTCCAAATTCATTTCAAGACCACCATTCTCTTAGTTAAGTCAAGCTCTACAATCTTGTCTTTTCAAAACTTCATAACCTCCATTTCGGTGCCAAGAGAAACCACCATGGGAGGAGCTTGAGCTCACCCTTTCACATATTCTTGTTCTCCTTTGCTTCAAGGTAAGGAAACTCAAAGGAAATTCATTTTCCTCCATGTTTCATGTTGTCCGAAAATTCACCTCACAATGGTGTATTTATCTTGCTTGTTTTAGCTTCATTTGAATCTTCCAAGGGCTAGGAGGAGTCCTCTCTTGATACTTATTCAAGTTCTCTTCCAATTCCAAGGTAAAACAATTACCTTAATGTGTTAAAACAATATGAGTAACTAGGGTTTACAATGAGATGAAGCTTAAAGCTTGAATACTCATCATGTTGTTTGTACAATGTATAGAACTTGACAAGGAATCAAGTACCCCACCGGTTTGTAAGGAAACAAGGAAGAAGTTTGTGAGGTAAAAGAGGTAAACAAACTATCTCAATGTAGTTTAAATGCCTTAGGAAAATGAGCTTGATTTGCTTGATAATATACCTAAGGAGCCAATGGTGAGTGACCTAGTAAAATGTTCTCAAGGAGACTAGTAAAAGAACATATGTTTTGGTGTATGTATTTGCAGGTCAAAGGCATTATTATGTGGGAAATTCAGTGTTTAAGGCTTATGCAATTTAAGGGCCTAAGAGCCATGTTATTTAAGGGCCTAAGTGCCAAGCAATTTAAGTTATGCACTATATTGTGATGTAGTGCTAAATGTGTGAAGTTTGTGTATAAAATGTGTTTGATGGATTTTAGGTGTTCTTGAATGAAATAAGGTAAAAACCTAAGTGTTTGGATGTGAGTGTATACTAGAGAAGCTATGGCCAAATTTGGGAAATGTGTAAGAAGTTCTAAGTGTTGTAAGTGAGTTTTGGTGAACTAGGAAGTGTTATAGGTGAATAAAGGTTTACTTAAGAAGAAAACATGTATTAAAGTGATTTAGAGTGATGCAAGGATTTAGGTATTGCCTTGGAAGTTCTAGGAATTCAATGTGTGTTTAGTGGATGTGTGTAAGTCTTGGAGGAGTTTGTTTAAGGTTTAGGTAATGTTGGTGTTCAAGGAATAAGTGATGTTTAGGTATGATGTGAAAAAAAGAGATTTAGTTAGTAAGAAAAGAAGTTGAGAGATGATGATAAGGTGTAGAGGAAACACCTTGGTATTGTGGTCATTATAGGTGAAATGCCACCTAGAAATCATAAGGAGAAAACATTGTAAGTATTAGGAATCTTGTGGAAATATAAGTAAAGGTTTAGTGAATTAGGAAAATAGTTTTGTGAGTGTTTAAAGAAATCTTAAGGGTGTGTTTTGAAGTGCCAAATGATGTTAGAACACATTAAGAGCCTTAGGAGAAAGTTGGTGAAGAATTGGCTAAGTTTGGGTAAGTTTAGGAGGCGACCGACCCAGGGGCCGACCCAGTTTTTGGGTCGGTCGAGCCTCTGTAAAATGTTTGGAAAATGTTCGGTGATGGTCCGACCCAAAAGGGTGGTCGGACATGGGTCGGTCGGTCAAGTTTCAAAGGTGGAAAAATGTTCGCACATGGACCGACCCAGAATGGTGGGTCGGACGTGGGTCGGACGGTCACGATTATAAGGAAGTAAAAAGGGGTCTGTAATGGACCGACCCAGATGTGGGTCGGTCGGTGGGTCGGTCGGACCAAAAACATGGTTTAAGGTTAAGTAATGATATGTGATGATGGGGATTGGTAGGTAATAATGTTATAAGGTTGTTATGGACATGTTAGGTGAGTTTAAATGGCAATTAAGTGGGTTAAAAGTTGTATTAAAATGTGAGAGTAAAACAAGTTAAAAATGTTAAGTTATGTAACTAAGTTAACGGGGAAAAATTAAGCATTGACATTAAATGATCAAGCAAACCCCGATGTTAATGAAAACACGTGTGATGTTAACAGTTGTTCGAGAATTGCTCGAGGAACATAAATGGACAGGATAAGTGGACTCCGGTGACAGTATGGTTTTCTTGCAACCTGCGTCCTACCGGATTACACCGGCTTGTATGCCAATGTGTTTTCTGTATGTTTGCCACGTTGTAAGATAAAACATGTAATGAGTTTACAGTAATTCATATATGTGGCGTGTTCAACTCCGATACCATTTAACCTCGGCAGTGTTAACCTTAGTTAACTGAGTCTAGGATCACATGTGAGTTCGGTATTCGGAGTAAACGACCCGTACCATGGGACGTACTAACCACGGCTATGCGTGCGTTAATTGTGTGTATTGTGTATGTGAATGTAGGGATCTCCCTTGTATGTTTAACCCAGTTGTAATACTGTATGAGTTGTTATGTGACAGGCTCCATAGTGGGGTTCTAAGTACTGTCTAAAGTAAGTATGTGCTAACAGTAGTGAGGAATCCGGTTTGGCCGGTCGCGCGTTGTTTGGGAGAGGGTATCCTTCCTAGCCTTACCCTTCTCTTTGTTATGGTTGTTTCCCTCACGGGTTATGATCTCCCATTAGCTTACTCCAAAGCTTGGCTATTCTGACTTATGATCGGTTTAGGGGGAACATGTGTTTGTGTGGTGTGTTAGGGCCTCCAAACCCGAACCGCCTTAACTTAAGTTACTCGTCCAACTATTAGGACGGTAATGAGTGTTGGTGTTATTGTATAACGAGCTTATCATGGGACTGGCAACATTCTCTAGGCTCACCAGTGTGTAAACAATGTTTGGGTCGGTTCCTAAGCGAACCATTCCCGTTGTGTTATGTGTTTTGTTGTGATGCAGTATTCATTGCGGTATTATGTCGTGTACGTAGAACGTGCAAAGTGTTGTTAAGTGTTGTATGTAGTGTATGTTGTAGGTTGTATAATGTGGAGTGTGTTGTATAATGTAGATTGTGTGGATCATGGATATGATTCCCAGTTTGTGATAAGAGACGTTTAAGGATAACCCGATTTAAGGGTATGTGTCGTCTATTAAGGAAGTAGCTCCGTTGGAGGAGAAACACTCTAGGGATGATGAATACCATGGGTGACTTGTTAAGTAGGATGTATTATCCGATTGTTGAGCCCATTGAGGCGAACTGTTAAGTGTTGTGTGTTTATTGTCACATGCATGATTTAAATATAATCAACTGCATGCTAAGACGACAATTAGTTGTGCGTGGCCCGGTAGCATGTGGGCTGCGGGATTACCATACCAGCAAAGGTGCTGAGCCCCTTGGGGCCACCCCTTTCTCTTCTTTTCCTATTTCAGGTACGAAGTGCTGGAAGCCGTTCGAGAGTAGGACGGGTAGTCGTTGTACATGGGTATTCATTTAAGTGTATATATATACAGTAGGAGTAGTAAGACCGATATTGTTGTCGGCATCAGGTTATAATACTCGGTATAGTTGATAAAGGTGTATGTTGTTGTTGTTGTTGTTAATGTAAAGGAATAACAATGTATAGTCGCTCGGGAATTTAGCCCATCAGACCGGTACAATGTATAGGATTAGCCTTGTTAGCCACGTGGGTGGCTAACGGCGTGTAACACCAACGATTAAGTAATGTGAAGAGGTTGTATATCCGCTGCAGTTTAGTGTAAGTGTGTAAATGTTTGGATGGGGTGTTACAAAAAGTGTATCAGAGCGAAGTATCGCTCTGATGACTGAATTACCGAGCTTAGGAAGTACCGAGTTAGGATTTAAGTACTTTGGGTTAAGGATTGAGTGATAGCGTGAGAGATACGCTAGTTAGGAACCCAGTGAATACTGGAAACCTATAATATCCATCCCACCCTCCACAGTCCCTGTTTTATAACTTGGGGGACAACGCCAGAGAGATAAAGTCCTCTCATACTCGGAAATACCCGATCTGGCTGTTATTATATACCTTTAGGGTACGGAAACCTGTCACACGGTAGATCCCGGAAACTGGGAATCCCGGAGACGGTCTCCACCTAAACAATGTTAACCGCATTCCATAGCGACGAATGAAGGAACTTGTGTATTGGAGAATAGAATTTCCGGCAACCTGGGTCGACATGCAGAGCAGTCGAGAATAACCAGCTTGCAACGCACCTACCGTGCAACAGGCAAGAAATGGATTAAACACCCGAGACAGTGTCTACGGAACCACAGTTGATAAATATACACCGACGGTATACCAACCGACAAAGGAACTACAACGTAGTGCCCAAACAAGAGACAAGTCTCAGTAACCACGACAAATACGTGGAACGGGCTATAAAGAGGATACGATACTAAGAAAAAAAGGGGACTCCAAGAGTGGGAGACACCCCAGTTGATAATGACCATATGGATACAGTGAGGAGTTACCTAGAGAGTTATTATCAAGACAGTAAGATCAGTGAGGGCCAATAAGGCCACTGATGACAGTATGGGTAAAACAATACCACAACCGGTATGTGTTAAACCGATAGCCAGTTAGCATGGCGCACTTGCCATAGCAAGTGCTGCTATAATGGGCTGTTCGGGAAATTTATAACCTCTACAAGTACTTAGTAAAGTACCACGAAGTTAAGCGTGAACATTATAACCATGGAAGGGCTTAACAGCCTGACCTTTGTAATTGGAAATACACCAGTCAGCATGAAGCTAGACTTGGTTAAGGTAAGAAGATGTTGTGAAACCGTGAAAATTTTCTTTCAAACCCAGATTTATTCAAACCCTTTTCTTTTCAAACCAAATTTTCTTTCAAACCAACACTTCTTTCCAACCTTCTTTTAAACCAAACCAGTAAAACCAAGGACAGTTGACAAGGATACAACAATGGATAAACCTTCCCTCGATTAAGTTCGGGAAGTAAGGAATGAATATTGTCACGGGACAATATAAGGGAGTTGACAACAGAATACTTCACCTAGGCGTGTGACGGACACTACGAGTGTACCAACTGTGTTGTGGGACGACCGCACTCCGATAGGAGCATGTGGGCCTAACAGACCTACTTATGGGTTAGTTGGGTAAGTAGTAATGTATCAGTATGATACCCCATATATGTATACGAGTAGAGTCCGAAACACGGGAAGTAGTCGACTCCGTCTACGGTCAGCAGTATAAATCAGACGAGAGCTAAGGATTACAAGGAATAGTTGAAGTTAAGGAATTCAGTTAAGTTAGCAAGACTAAAAGGATTAGTGAATTCCTCTCAAGGAAATGTTTAAGAGTTAGGAAGTGCGAAGTGCACTAACTGTTACATAAAGACATCACACATGTCTTAAGAATTCCTCAGGGATGAACATTATAGCTGGAACGGTGACCCAGCCTATACATGGCGAGCAAATGCCTAATGTGGACACATTAATGTACAATGAACGGGATGAAATTCCCAGAATGAGTACCTACATTATTAGGAAATGATGACCTTCACAGAAGGAAATAATAGCCAGTTAAGAACGCAAAAGGCGTGGCTAACTGAATGTACCAATGAGTGTGAACCCGATGTAATGGCATAACTTAGCAACACCCAGGAGCAAACCTTGAAGGGTGTTTGCAGCAACATTTGTCGAACAAAATAACATGACAAAAACACGAGGGTTGAAACTAACGCCCAGTTTAGACATAAGTTGTCAGGAGACGGACTGACAAACCTAAGGGGCATCCCGTGAAAGGAAACGTGATGCAACGACCATGTAATGTTTTACAGAGAAACACATAAGTGTGGACAGCCTACAATGAGCTCAGCTCAAGGCAAACAAGGCTCATAAGCCATAAGCGAGATATGTTATATAAATTCAATTGATTGCAAGTATATGTTGTATAAGTGGATAAGTGGTAAGCGAACCACTGCATTAAGAGTGGGGATACCTCTCGATATTGTGACACCGCAGAAGCGGTAGTTATGTGAATCAAGTTCAAGAAATATGTTAAGGATGGACGATGTTATTATTGAAAGAGAGAAATTAGCTTAGTAGTATGTGTATAAAGTGAAGCACCTGGCTGAATAACGCCGGCTTGTGACTCGAATGATCGATGCTCAAGGAGCATTCAGTGGTCATCCAAATAAGGGATGAACCATAATATGAATAATGTAAATTTATGTGTGGAAGTTAGTGTGACAGTAAATACTATGTGAGTTAGTGTTATACAATAAGTAGGAGCACGGTGCGCAACAAGCGACCGTTGTATAAATGTTGTTAAACGATAATGTAACAGATAAGATCAGTTATGAGTTAAACTCAGTGGAGATGCTAGATAAGTGATATTAAACCAGTGGTAGGTACTATGTGATGAGGAACTTAGTGTGAATTCCATGGCGAATCACATAAGGGATTTACTGTCAAGAGTTTACGCCTCTGCACTCTGTATGACTGAGTGTTTTGGTATTGCACTTGCGCAGTAATGAACGAGTGGGATAGCTAGGAATTGGAAACATGTTAATTGTGGAGCAATAATGTTATAAGGGCTGATGCATAGGAAATGCAAGGCCGCATCTAAAAAAAAAGGTACTTGTACAAAACCAAACGTGGAAATATGATTAACAGTAAGTGACTACAGTAGCACTAACTGTCAAATATCGGTATGGAATATACCCCAAATGTTGTAAATAGCTGAGAGAGCACTACACACTAGGTAGTACCTCAGTCTCAACCGACAGTAAGTCGGAAGGGAGGAAGTCAATCATTGTGAAATACATAGCTGTATACACAGTAAATTGTCATGGAAGTGGATAGAAAGTTTATAACTCACCGAATTCGCTAACGGTAAGAGATACCACGCGTCGGTTGAGAAACCATTGTTACCAAGATGAAGGTGACAATTGGGGATGTACAATACAGTAAGAATAACAAATGGGGCAATTAAGCTCTACAGTTTGAGTTTCGCAGCAGAAACTAGTGAGCCAGTGATTCAAGTGTTGAATGTACATGGTGAACATGAGTGAATGGCTAATTATTAATGCCTAAAAGCCTCACAGGCCAGGACCGAAACCGGTTATGAGTTACAACTCCAATGAGAATTCTTGGTTTAGGAACTAAACCGCCAATATGGTTAAGATCCTTTAATCAGAATCCGTTGTGTAATAGACCGCGTGGAAGTTAAAACACTTCACGACGGCAGAACATTTAAGCCAATGTTTAGTGATTGATTACGTGGGCGTAATCCCTTTTAAGGGGGGTAGAGCGCAAAACCACTTAGTGTATATTACCGTACAAGTGTACGTAGTGTATGTGATTTATATTGTGCATAGCACAAAATTATTGTTTGTTTTGATGATTGGTGTGTGTGTTACGTAAACACACACATTCATTCATGGTTTAATTGTGGTAATTGCGCACAAAAGATGCGAATACCATTGTGATAAGTGTGTGTGTTTGTAAACAGTTGTGTGTGATAGTACAAGTGTGGGGAGTAGAGAAACTCCCGGGGGAATAAAAGCCCCGACAGTGTATAAATGTAAAATCAGGTGTGTTGTATTTTGATAAAATATATGTATGTATATATATATGTATACTTAATAGTGATGCATGAAAGAGCATGATACCGACATAGAACCTAGTGAGGATAAGATTCCCTAGGCAACAGGATTAAAAGTGAATGGAGGTAACTGATAGACGGAGTTCTATCCTTTGGAGATGTTGTGATCATGACTAGAATGATTCAAAAGATAGAAAATTGGAAATGAGTGATTTAATTGATGCTTGAAAATGAAGTGGGAGGTGGAACTTGATTTGCATGTGATCAAGGAAGCCGAACACAAATTGGGGTGGAAGGATAGTTCAACACTGATGCTGATCACATCAGGGTTGGATGACTCTTGAAACTCCCTATAAGTGGTCACAAATAACCACGCTAATGAAAGAAGCAAAAGCTTAAGTTGGACTTGGAGTTGTGTGTGTTTTCAAAATTTTTAAATTGGTATTTATAAAACGTTGATGGATACTTTACATAATTAAAGTCTTCTTACTTAACCTCACAAGGAAATTTTAAACTTATGTGATTGTTTTAATCTCCTAAAGGCACGGGGACGGAAGGTGTCCATCGCGACCGTGTTTGCGGGATCACAGTGTATATCAAGGATATTTTTGATTGCTATACATGCTCTGACATGTTGTGTGGTATGTGTAATGAATGTTGTTTTGACTTGGATTTCCTAAAGTGTATACTATCAAGGCCTATGAGTCTAAATGTGTGTGTTCATAGACCTATGTGTCTAAAGACTGTTATGTTACCAGGACCTATGTGTCCAAATGTTGTTATGTTACCCAACCAGTGAGTCAAGGGTTGTTATGTATGTGTAAGTGTTGTTAAGATACCCGGACCTAGAGTCCGAGGTTATCATGTGGATATGTTATGTTATGTGTGGATGTGAATGTGTTGCCCGGACCATTAAGTCCGAGGTTGTGATGTAAAGTGTGGTTTGGTTAAGGAAGTTTATTTCCAAGTGATTCCTGTGTTCTAATCTAATGATATGTGAAAAGTGTGAACTTCGAGGACGAAGTTCTTTTAAGGGGGGTAGATTGAAATACCCCAACCTGGATATGTGGGTAAATATCAAATTATGGTATGTAAGGCTAAAAAGTGCCTTAGAAACATCAGTGGACAATTTAAAAATAGTAAAGTGCAATAAAGCACTAAGACACAGTATGAGCAAAAACATGCTCTAAGCTATGAGTGAACTTGGTTAGGACCCAAAGAGCCTACCAAGACTTGATAACATTTAGTTATGATTTTATAAGGCTAATTAAGTCCTTAGGAAACTCTGGTAGACATGAAACCAAATAAAACATAAGGAAATACCTTAAAGTCATATGAGCAAAAATGTGCTCTAAGCTTGGGATGAATGTGTATAAGACCTAATGGTATACCTATACCTTATTTATATGTTAATGAACATATTAAATCAATTACTAAAGAAAACCAAGCTTGAAAACAAGTTAAAAACACAAAATGTGCTTTAAGGAGTCTTAAAGCACGTTTTTGAAAAATTGTCTTGTAAATGAGTTTTGAATGGCTAAATGTCCATCATTACTCTTTAATTAACATGTGTATATATAGTATCACATTTGGGTGGCCATATTAGTGGGAAATCAAAATTTCATTCTATGTGCCTTGTTATTGGTGAATAGTAATTTTTTATAACTAGTTTGTAACATATAATGTTTATAAGTGATTAAGTTGGTCAACAAAGACCAAAACACCCTTGCTACTTTTGGGGCCGGTTTCCTTAGTGACTCACCACACCTACACAAACAAATGAGTTAAACTAAATGATAAGCAAAGTTACTTTTCACTTTAGTACAAATATCTTCTAAAAGCAAAAGCAACCTCATTCTCTCATTTTCCCTCCTCATTCACACGTATCCAACTCCTCCAACCTCTCTTCTTCATTCTCTTCTACGGTTTGCAATAGTACCACACCAAACTCCATCTTTGATCTCTTGTATCTTCTAGCTCATGGTCCAAATTCAATTTCAAGACCACCATTCTCTTAGTTAAGTCAAGCTCTACAATCTTGTCTTTTCAAAACTTCATAACCTCCATTTCGGTGCCAAGAGAAACCACCATGGGAGGAGCTTGAGCTCACCCTTTCACATTCTTGTTCTCCTTTGCTTCAAGGTAAGGAAACTCAAAGGAAATTCATGTTTCCTCCATGTTTCATGTTGTCCGAAAATTCATCTCACAATGGTGTATCTTGCTTGTTTTAGCTTCATTTGAATCTTCCAAGGGCTAGGAGGAGTCCTCTCTTGATACTTATTCAAGTTCTCTTCCAATTCCAAGGTAAAACAATTACCTTAATGTGTTAAAACAATATATGTAACTAGGGTTTACAATGAGATGAAGCTTAAAGCTTGAATACTCATCATGTTGTTTGTACAATGTATAGAACTTGACAAGGAATCAAGTACCCCCCACCGGTTTGTAAGGAAACAAGGAAGAAGTTTGTGAGGTAAAAGAGGTAAACAAACTATCTCAATGTAGTTAAATGCCTTAGGAAAATGAGCTTGATTTGCTTGATAAAATACCTAAGGAGCCAATGGTGAGTGACCTAGTAAAGTGTTCTCAAGGAGACTAGTAAAAGAACAAGTTTTGGTGTATGTATTTGCAGGTCAAAGGCATTATTATGTGGGAAATTCAGTGTTTAAGGCTTATGCAATTTAAGGGCCTAAGAGCCATGTTATTTAAGGGCCTAAGTGCCAAGCAATTTAAGTTAAGCACTATATTGTGATGTAGTGCTAAATGTGTGAAGTTTGTGTAAAAAATGTGTTTGATGGATTTTAGGTGTTCTTGAATGAAATAAGGTAAAAACCTAAGTGTTTGGATGTGATGATACTAGAGAAGCTATGGCCAAATTTGGGAAATGTGTAAGAAGTTCTAAGTGTTGTAAGTGAGTTTGGTGAACTAGGAAGTGTTATAGGTGAATAAAGGTTTACTTAAGAAGAAAAACATGTATTAAAGTGATTTAGAGTGATGCAAGGATTTAGGTATTGCCTTGGAAGTTCTAGGAATTCATGTGTGTTTAGTGGATGTGTGTAAGTCTTGGAGGAGTTTGTTTAAGGTTTAGGTAATGTTGGTGTTCAAGGAATAAGTGATGTTTAGGTATGATGTGAAAAAAAGAGATTTAGTAGTAGAAAAGAAGTTGAGAGATGATGATAAGGTGTAGAGGAAACACCTTGGTATTGTGGTCTATAGGTGAAATGCCACCTAGAAATCATAAGGAGAAAACATTGTAAGTATTAGGAATCTTGTGGAAAATAAAGTAAAGGTTTAGTGAATTAGGAAAATAGTTTTGTGAGTGTTTAAAGAATATCTTAAGGGTGTGTTTGAAGTGCCAAATGATGTTAGAACACTTAAGAGGCCTTAGGAGAAAGTTGGTGAAGAATTGGCTAAGTTTGGGTAAGTTTAGGAGGCGACCGACCCAGGGGCCGACCCAGTTTTTGGGTCGGTCGAGCCTCTGTAAAATGTTTGGAAAATGTTCGGTGATGGTCCGACCCAAAAGGGTGGGTCGGACAGGGTCGGTCGGTCAGTTCAAAGGTGGAAAAATGTTCGCACATGGACCGACCCAGAATGGGGGTCGGACGTGGGTCGGACGGTCACGATTATAAGGAAGTAAAAAGGGGTCTGTAATGGACCGACCCAGATGTGGGTCGGTCGGTGGGTGGTCGGACCAAAAAACATGGTTTAAGGTTAAGTAATGATATGTGATGATGGGGGGTAGGTAATAATGTTATAATGTTGTTATGGACATGTTAGGTGAGTTTAAATGGCAATTAAGTGGGTTAAAAGTTGTATTAAAATGTGAGAGTAAAACAAGTTAAAAATGTTAAGTTATGTAACTAAGTTAACGGGGAAAAATTAAGCATTGACATTAAATGATCAAGCAAACCCCGATGTTAATGAAAACACGTGTGATGTTAACAGTTTTTCGAGAATTGCTCGAGGAACATAAATGGACGGGATAAGTGGACTCCGGTGACAGGTATGGTTTTCTTGCAACCTACGTCCTACCGGATTACACCGGCTTGTATGCCAATGTGTTTTTCTGTATGTTTGCCACGTTGTAAGATAAACATGTAATGAGTTTACAGTAATTCATATATGTGGCGTGTTCAACTCCGATACCATTTAACCTCGGCAGTGTTAACCTTAGTTACTGAGTCTAGGATCACATGTGAGTTCGGTATTCGGAGTAAACGACCCGTACCATGGGACGTACTAACCACGGCTATGCGTGCGTTAATTGTGTGTATTGTGTATGTGAATGTAGGGATCTCCCTTTGTTTAACCCAGTTGTAATACTGTATGAGTTGTTATGTGACAGGCTCCATAGTGGGGTTCTAAGTACTGTCTAAAGTAAGTATGTGCTAACAGTAGTGAGGATCCGGTTTGGCCGGTCGCGCGTTGTTTGGGAGAGGGTATCCTTCCTAGCCTTACCCTTCTCTTTGTTATGGTTGTTCCCTCACGGGTTATGATCTCCCATTAGCTTACTCCAAAGCTTGGCTATTCTGACTTATGATCGGTTTAGGGGGAACATGTGTTTGTGTGGTGTGTTAGGGCCTCCAAACCCGAACCGCCTTAACTTAAGTTACTCGTCCAACTATTAGGACGGTAATGAGTGTTGGTGTTATTGTATAACGAGCTTATCATGGGACTGGCAACATTCTCTAGGCTCACCAGTGTGTAAACAATGTTTGGGTCGGTTCCTAAGCGAACCATTCCCGTGTGTTATGTGTTTTGTTGTGATGCAGTATTCATTGCGGTATTATGTCGTGTACGTAGAACGTGCAAAGTGTTGTTAAGTGTTGTATGTGTATGTTGTAGGTTGTATAATGTGGAGTGTGTTGTATAATGTAGATTGTGTGGATCATGGATATGATTCCCAGTTTGTGATAAGAGACGTTTAAGGATAACCCGATTTAAGGGTATGTGTCGTCTATTAAGGAAGTAGCTCCGTTGGAGGAGAGAACACTCTAGGGATGATGAATACCATGGGTGACTTGTTAAGTAGGATGTATTATCCGATTGTTGAGCCCATTGAGGCGAACTGTTAAGTGTTGTGGTGTTTATTGTCACATGCATGATTTAAATATAATCAACTGCATGCTAAGACGACAATTAGTTGTGCGTGGCCCGGTAGCATGTGGGCTGCGGGATTACCATACCAGCAAAGGTGCTGAGCCCCTTGGGGCCACCCCTTTCTCTTCTTTTCCTATTTCAGGTACGAAGTGCTGGAAGCCGTTCGAGAGTAGGACGGGTAGACGTTGTACATGGGTATTCATTTAAGTGTATATATATACAGTAGGAGTAGTAAGACCGATATTGTTGTCGGCATCAGGTTATAATACTCGGTATAGTTGATAAAGGTGTATGTTGTTGTTGTTGTTGTTAATGTAAAGGAATAACAATGTATAGTCGCTCGGGAATTTAGCCCATCAGACCGGTACAATGTGTATGGATTAGCCTTGTTAGCCACGTGGGGGCAACGGCGTGTAACACCAACGAATTAAGTAATGTGAAGAGGTTGTATATCCGCTGCAGTTTAGTGTAAGTGTGTAAATGTTTGGATGGGGTGTTACAGTCGTGAACTCTTCTTTCCTCCTTCGTTCTGCTAGCTCTTGTCTCTTTTGGGGTTTCTGGGCATATTTTCTCCTCTTCATCAGTCCCACAAGTTCTACTTTTGATGTCTTAACGAAGGAAGTAGAACTTATAGCCTGCTTGTTCCGATCAGATTCTGTCCTCCTCTGTGTCGGGTTTGCGGGTTAAATTTTTTTTGCTTTGCGTCAGGCCTTGCCTTCTTATCCCTTATCTCCCTGTCCCCCAAGTTCTACTTTTTCCTATCGGAGAAAAGGGTGGAACTTCTTACGGCTCGTGCTATGCTTGTGCCTGTCTTTGTACGGAGCAAGGCCGTTGCTGAATTTCTATCGTCTCGCGCGTGCCAGCTGTCGCTGCGGAATGTGCAGAGTCTCTGCACGGTTCCCTGCAAAAAGTGCTTTATTGTTTGTTTTTTATATTTTAAATATTTTTGAAGTTGCTTTTACCTCTTTTAAAGGGTTTAGAAGGGCAGCGTCTTCTCTCTCCTTGCGCCTTTTGCAATTCATAAACCTTCGTGCTCTCCTTGCTTCTTCCCGTTTCTCCGTCTACTCTGTTTTCACGCTCTCTTCGTTTTAATAGCGTCCTCCAGCTCGAAGACGATTCTCTCCTCTGCACTCGACGCCATCGAAGGTTCGAAGTCGGGTGGTAAGTTCCATCCAACTTACTTAAAACCTAAAGCCCCTTTCTCTAAAAATCGACAGGCATTGCCTAGCATCTTAGACGTTAAGGCTCTCGATTCTCTTCTGGCGAAAGTGGAAGTCCCAGCTGGGACCCAAATCTATCCCCTCTTCTCCGACTCGCACCTCTTCGAAGATTTTGGTCGTGGCTACGTTGTGTATGCCGACTCCTTCCTTCAGGGGATGACGATTCCTCCTCACCCGTTCGTGCTCAGTTTTCTGATCCGTCGGTGCTCTACACTTGCCCAGCTCCATCCGAAGGCCGTGTGTCAACTTCATGCCTTCATCGCTCTCTGTGCTGAGGCCAAGATTGCGCTCTCCTCCACGGAGTTTGTTCAATTTTTCACTAGCAGGGTTGACGCTGGCAGTTTGACCATAGCTAGTCGGACAGGGTACTCGCTCTTCGAGTATAAGAAGCTTGTGCAGCGGTGGAACGCCCGATGGTTTGTCATCGCCCTTCCCGCAGGGAGATTTCTCGGGGTTGCTTACTGCCCTTCGATTATCAAGGGCTCCCTCCATTGTCTTGCATCGCCAAAATCAGAACTTCTGATTTCGCGGGTTCTAAAGACGGAGAGCGAACGTCGCAAAAGTGTGGAGGAGTTCTTCACTAACACACGTCTGGCCGCGCTGGCGCATTCCGAGAGCAAGGGCCTTGTCTTTTGTTTCTTAATTGTTTAGGTTCTGTCTTGGCTGTTTCTGTTATTTACGTCTCTTTCCTTGCAGATTTCCCCTAACTTGGGTCGAAGGTGGGCCCCTTCTATAGCTGGCAGTTGGTTTCTTTTAAGACGGGGAATGAAAAGGTGGATTATTACGCCTCCCTGGACGCTGCGGAAGAAGCGGCTTTGCGCGAGGAGGAGGTGGTGCCTCCCGGCGGGAAGAGGCCTGGGAAAGAAGTTGAAGGTGCATTGAAGAAACAGAAGTTAGAAGAGTTTAGAGAGGAGGGGTCTCCGAGGACGCCGGAGACCCGGTCACCTAACATTGCTACCCAGCCAGGTACTTGGTATACTAGTCCGGTTTCCGGCCGTCGGGTGTTTCTTCCCCTCACGCCTGGGCCAGATCTCAATCTTAGTCCGTGGGGAGAGAAAGAGCTTGCGTGTGCGGTCCCCATCTCTGTATCCTTGCCGTTCAGGCCTTGTCGCTTTTGTTTTCCCTTTTGTCATCGTTGTGATCGGTTGTTTTTCTTTCGATATTTATTTTCCTTTTGAGGTCATTTTTATATATGCGCTTTGTTGCTTTGCAGCTCCCGAGATTGGGGGGACCAAGGCTGAGAGGACGGGTGCAGGCCATCCTGCCACTGGTGCAGCGACCGGTCAACCAACGTACACTCAACAACGTCGGAAGGTCCTGGCTTCAAAGACTATCGGGAGGGTGAAGTACGCCGCCAAGAAGGCGAAGGCCTCCGATATCATAGACATCGAGGGTTTGGACGCCGCGGGCGTTGCTGCTGAACGAGACCTCCTGGGGGAAACTGCTCCTATCGGGCCGGGTGCCTGGAATACCCCAAAGTTATGAAAGTTTTTACGAGGAGATTTTACTAGGCATTAACGGCTTAGTAAAAAGTTAATCGTTCCTTAGAATTGTTACCTTAGTATAACCTAGACTTTTACTAGGTATTAATGGTCTAGTAAATAGATATTCACTCCTTAGAATTATAGCCCTCACAAAAGCTCAAGTTTTGGCCAAGAACTTACCTCAGTAAAAATCCGTTTTTTTTTTACCTCGGTCATTTTTGACACTAAAAAGAGGTATTAACTTATTAACCCCTTAAAGCACTCTTTAAGACGAATTAAGCTAGATTGTGTTATATTATTTAAGGCTATTAGAAGTCCTAAATATTACCCATGAGATGGTAGTAGTATCAAAGGTAAAATCTCTTGGCAAGGTAACTTGGAAATTTACCGAAGAAAGTTACCTAGGAAAGGTTGTTTTATATGATTCCAATTTGTAGTTTTTACCCATTATATCTTCATGGTAATTACCTACCTTAGTTACCACATCAATCTATCAAGTTACATGTGTTGACAAAGCAAAAAAAAAAAGAGAGGTAAATGGCATACAAAATTCGTCCATACCCACCTCTCCCACCATTCCAGCACTACTTTCCAACACAACAAGTCTTTAGCTTATTTAATTTCTTCCTTTAGCACCTTTGGGTCCCTTACATGTTAGGTAACCTCCATTAGCAGACATAGATCATGTCCATTACATAAAATATAAGAAGAGAAAGTAGCAGCAAGGCAATCAAGTAGCCAGCCACATGTGTCATTACAACTTTTCATAAAGCACAAATTCCCTTCTTTTGTTTTCCACCTCATGTTCTGCCTTACTTTAGCTAGTTTATGAATTGGATTGAGCATCTTCTAAAGGCCCTGATGGTGGACTAATAATGTATTCAAGTGGAAGAATTAATGGAGCACTATAATGTTGTCTAAAGCAAGCGTCATTGCAAAGAAACAAATCTGGCCAGAAATGATGTCTAGCACTCTAAGGCTTGTCTACTCCATATCTTCCCCATATAAACCATGAGCCACGACCTCTAACACTCACCCTTACTCTCTGGACATTCCCAAGTCCTTTTACAAACACTAAGAGAGCCTAGGGTCAAAGGAAAGTGCAAGGGAATGTGAAGAAGTCACAAAAGACAGTTTTTGAGTTCGAGAAAGTTTGATCTAGTAAGCTTGTTCTTAGAGCCTATTTTCAGGTAAAACCGATCCCAAATTAATCTTCATTGAATCCTATTCATGTTGGGCTAAAACCCCATTCAAAAACCTTACCGAAAGCTCTTGTTATAAGGAAATAGATTTATGTGCGCAAGGAAAGGCAATTTGAGGAGCCTTGTGGAGTTTGTGCCATCTAGCGAGTTTCCAAGGTCCTTATGGGAGTTTAAGCCAATAATATTCAAGGTAATTCCATTTTATAAGATCCCTTCCAAGCTATACAATTTATTTGGGTTCATAGGTACCCTAAATCTTGGTGAAAGTTAGACCTAAGGGGGGAAAACGTGCTTTAAGATCCCCTAACTTGTGAGAAGGATTTAGAAGGCTATACTCATTCATTTTTCTATTATTACATATCAATATCTACTGATTTGAATCTTCTATCCAATGAACGTATTATCTTTATTTTTCGACATCATTTGGATAGTTAAATTTGTTACGCTTTAAGATGTCGAACTGAGTATTTCAACCAACTAGCCTTAAAGGTGGAAAAATGTAATTTGTGATACCCTAACTTGTAACAGGAGTTTAGGGAGTTTTACTCATCCAAATTTCTATTATTACATATAAATCTCTACTGATTTGAACCCTATATCTATTGCACCAATTCGCTCTATTTTTAGAAGTCATTTGGTTAGCGAATTGGTCACGTCATTAATAAGTCGAAATGAGTTCTAAGCTTTTTATGGTGACAAATATGTTTTGTGGTCTTATGAATATGTCCCAACTTGTAACTTATATTTTGGTTGTTTTAATATTAAGTATATGAGTTGAAGTGATGCTTGGATGATACTCATTGAAAGTACCTTGGTGTTTTGATAAAACTTCACCTTTGTACTAAGTGGATCTTCTAAGTGGTGAAAGTGATTTAAGCCTTGTGCTTGTTTGTGTTCTTTATTTAAGAACTTGGTGGTTGAATTGATTTATTGTTTATTTGTGGAAAATTATTATTGGAAACTAGACTTATTCAAACTTGGTTTTATGAGAGAGGTATATAGATATGATGATTGGGTACGTTTGCCCGTTTTAACTCTTGGTACGCCGCGGGCTCCTTAAGTTTGCGTCAGGATTTCTACTCTATAGTTTAAAGGTACTATAGGGGGTTTGCACATATTTTAGAGTCCTTACGTGGTGGAAGGATAGGTTGGATCGCCTTAATGATCGGGATTTGTCCCACGTTATGAATTAAATGGTGAGAAAAGATTAACAGTGGTCTTGTTACCACAAGGTGATTTATGAACTCTTTACGTTCTGAACTTATTTTGCAATTGTTAAATGCTTGAGTTGATGATGTATCCATATCTACTTTGATATCCTATTTTCTTGATCTTGTCTTGGATTTACTCAGCGTTTTGCTGACGTTTTATGGCTTTGCCCTGAGGTCCCTTCTTTGTGTTGTTTCTAAATGACCGTAGATGAAGAATACTAGTGGAGCTTTGGAGCTGCGCGAGAGCGTGGGGAAGACTTGGGGATTATAGACTTCCACCTAGTTTGTTTAAGGTTTTCAGGAATGTTTATTATTCAGACTTTTATTTTGGGTTTGGATTGTTGTAATAAGCCTAGGCACTCACAGAGGTTGTGAGTGTGGCGGTAACGCTCTTATAAAGACTTTTATTTGCTTCCGCATTTTATTTGTGCACTATGTCTATCACACCACGTGATAACAGTTGGTAGAAAATGGGGCGTTACAGTGCCTCTCTGCCTGGAGCAGGTGGTCGTGAGGTGGACACCCCACTGAGCTCTACTAAAGCAGTCGCGGCCACTGAAGGTTCGAAGTATCGGGCAGTGCCCGAGAACCCAGAGCTACGCACAAAGATGAAGGAGGATGCCAACGCTTCTTCATCGTCTTCGCCTCCTCCGGCTGCTAGTGGTTCTTTCTGTGGACCGTCGGAGAAGGACGGATGGTTTTATCATCACGTCCAGCCTCTTCCTTTGCTGTCCGTGTTGGAGTCGTCTTCCTACTTCGACCTGTGGAAGGAGGCGATTCGTAAATCCGGCGTGCCTGACGGTCTCTTTGCCCCTATGAAGACTGTGACTGCTACCAAGGAGAGGCTGAGGATTGGAGAAGGTGGGGCGGATGCCATCATGCGCCACTCCTTTCCTCAGGATCATTCACTTGATCTCATGTGGCAGGGGATCTTCCGGGTAAGTGACTTGTCTTGGGCTAATTCTGCTGTCCTTGCTTTCTTAATTCCCTTATGTCATTTTCTCTGGTTCATGCAGACGGCGGCTTTTACTCAGAGCGTGGACGTGCACACGAGGGCTCTTCATTCTAAGCTTCATCTTGAGGAATGCCGGGCCTGCAATGCCCAGGAGGAGTTGAAGATAGAGTGCTCCTCTCACAGTATCTTCGTTGATACTGTTCAGGAGGAGATATCCAGGAGGGTGCGTGAGTAGACTAAAACCGTGAGGAAGGAGCTGGATGACGCTCGCCGATTGTGCACCAGGCAGAGCGACGAGTATGAGGCGCAGTTGAAGAAGCTGCGAGAGGAAAACTTCCCTCTCAAGAGTCGGGTCCAGCCGCTGGAGGCGGAGGTTGCCTCCTAAAAAAGAGGTACGAAGTGAGTTTGGTGATACTCGTTGCGTGATTTTTCTGATTTGGAGTCACTGGTGAGGCAGGCCCAGGCTGCTCACGACCAAGAAGTGAAGAGTCTTCTGGCCGAGAAGACTGCTTTGGTGCAAGAGAGAACGTCACTTACTGAGGACAAGGCTAAGCTTGTGCAACAGCTTAGATCCGTCTCTGAGGTGAAAGCGTCGCTTGAAAAGGAGCGTGCGTCCTCTGAGGCAAGGGCGGCGGAGGCGGCCCGGGAGGGCTCCGCCCTGGCTGCCGAGAGGGAGAGGCTATCCGAGGAACTCTGTGCGCTGTCTGGCTTATCACGTCGTGCCAGCCTGGCACGTAAATATCTGGGTAGGCCTACAAAATATCTCGTAAATATCTTATCCTAACTTCCCTACTTTTGACCGCTATCTGTGCCCACTATGTTCCTCTATCAACCGGTCACAGACGACCGGTCGTTATTCGTACTATATTTGGCATGTTTGGTGACCGGTCACAGGCGACCGGTTGCTGCTTACATTGTATTTGGTATTTCTAGCGACCGGTCACAAGCAACCGGTCGTAGCGACGTTTTTAGTGACCGGTCACAGTCCTCCGGCCACTACCTATACTACGCCCTAGTGTCTCTGGCGACCGGTCACTAGCGAGCGGTCGCTGCTCATAGTCTTTTGTGGTCAATCGAGAATGCCCGGTCGCGGTCAGTACTTTGCCCCAGGAACCCGGTCGAAATGACCGGGCGCTCCCTTGTACTTTCTTTCTGCTAGCTGACCGGTCGAACTGGCCCGGTCGTCGCGAACTCTTCTTTCCTCCTTCGTTCTGCTAGCTCTTGTCTCTTTTGGGGTTTCTAGGCATATTTTCTCCTCTTCAGATAGTTTATCATATTATTTATTTAACTCTTAACTTTTAACAACCTGACATGTTAGAATACAACATATTCTTAATTTACCATCCCCTATTATATGTGAAACTAGCTAGTGCTCCTGATCCGTCCCCGATCGGTTGTGGACGTGTCGTGGACTCAATTAAACTTGGTTGGTTAAGGAAAGACACGGAATAATCTTAGACTGGAAACTCCATTTCGATTGATAATTTACACACAGAAATTCACTCAATCTCCCTCGCCCTCACACATGGACTCCGGGACAGTTTAGAACTTTATCCTAAAGTGTTCTACCCTCTCCTGACAGCCGGCCTACGGTTCCCCAACCGCTCCCCGACTGATCAGTCAACCAACTTACAAAGGTGTTGTCACACAACTCCAATCCTAACCAGCTCACTAACTCTCTAGCCCTTACTCACACTTAAGTATAACTCACACTTGCCCTGATTATCTCTATATTCTTCACTCTTTTACAGGCTTGCTTTCATATGAAATAAATGCAAGTATATATATACGGTTAGTTAGGATCTAACTACCGTCCTATAAGCTTGTAAAGTCAAGGAGTCTATTCTACTTTTGTTCTATCACATAACAACCACACCAGTATTGTAGAGAGGCTTCAACTTGATATGGAGTTGTCGGAACACGTGTCGCCTTGCTACTGGACACGTCGGCGGCAGCTCTCTCGATTGGTCGAGCACCACTTGTGTGCCCCACTTGTCTGATTCTGTCTGGCTCATTAAATGCTCATAAATGCTCCTTTAGTCTTCATTACGGCTATGTAATTGTTCTGATTAGTAGCCCTTTACTTATCTTGTCCATTTGCACCTTAATGAGTTGTATTCTTGTCGTGTGCTAGTTGATAGTGTGAATGTGTGAGTCTGCATAGATATTTCGATCTTCTTGCAGTCTTTGTCTTTGATTCACTCCTGAAGTATAAGAGATATCTTCGTGTGGTGCCTGACTTCTTGTGTATGCTAGAAGTTCTAGCGTGAGCTCTCCTAGACAGGTGCCCGACTGGTTGAACATTTGTCGTGAACCGAGTGCGCTTGCAACCTTGCGTGCTAAGCCACTCTTTTTCCTGTCTATCTAAATCATAAAGCTTGAAAAACATGTTAAATACACAACACAAGGTTTGCTATCATCAAAACTAAAGGATCTTGACTCAACAATTTCCACCTTTTTGATGATGGCAACCTATATAAAATTATACGTACTTGGCAATTTGAAAATGTGAGAGAGTCTTCCTAAGAAGGATTCCCCCTAAGTTTGTTAAGGGTTGAAAGATTTGAATAACAAAAGATAACGGCTTTTATTTGTACTATAACTATAGGTAGAAAGTTCTTCACTAAGATATTACATAACACAAGGAAATAGTGATACTAACACAAGTACATATCTTTTCTTTCCCCCTTTGCCGTACAGCAAAAATAGGGAGCAACTACACGACTTAAGATATTGTAAAGGCCATCATTCCATAGAGTACAAACTACAAGCATGATCGAGATAATCTAGATAGAGTGATGTGTCTGAAGATCCCATTCGATATCATCTAGGCCAAAGGGTTCATCCTCCGAAAAGGAAACTTTTATCCAAGGTTTCTTAGTTGTGTTGGACTTGAACAAGGGTGATTCAGCTGTGGTGGAAAGGTCTGACTCCTCATAATCTACTGTGAACTCCATGCAGTGAGGAGTTCTAGTATGAGAGGAAGTAACACTTGAGGTTCTAGACCAAGCTATGAATGAGTCGGAGTTGGGTTGGACATAGAATTGGGCGACGTATTTCTTTGGATGTTTTGTGAACATGAGTTTGTGAATGATGGAATGGATGGTTTTCTCATTTGAGCTGTAGGAGCTTTGTGAAGTTTGTGCCATTTTGTGAGATGTGAAATGATGATCGTGAGTGATGAAGGAACTGAGCAAGTATTTGTAGACAGTTGAGGATATGCTCGACGACTACTCTGTGAGTGGTAATAAATGAGGTGCTACGTCTTGTGGGCTATGTTTGTAGGCTTTTTAGGTGTCAATTTAGGAGATAGGATTAGTGGAGTGGATGGGACTACATATCTCTGATAATTTTACAATTTTTAATCAAGGAAGAAGCGGCCAATACAATAAATTATTTTGCTACCAAGATAATCATTCAATATAGACAAAAGAACAGTTTGCATTTCATTCATATCAAAAGATTTTCTATGAAACAGATAGTCAATGGCAGCAAAAACATTAAAAGGAAAAAAAATAAAAATATAATCTAGAATCTAATTGTTCTCACGGTTTCCACTCATGTCTTTAGAAGACAAAGAACACTCGGGCTAGAGGTGGGAGTCTATGAAGTCTATAGCTCCTTGAACCATGTGATGAACACTTGGTTCTCTAGAGATGGCCTGCACAGCAGTGAGAGTAACTCTCACACTCTTTAGAACCTCCCTAGCTGAAGTATCCAGACTGGTCCCCGACCTGTCATGGACCGGTGAAAGACTTCTCTTCCTCTTGAGTCCCGATGCTCTTGCGGTTAGGCGAGGCTCTGACCTAGAGTCTTCGCTCTTAGATGGCTTTGGAGCAACTACCAGCTGATCTCCCTTCGTCTTGATCCCCACTTTGGACAACATCTCTGAGTAGATGTAGTCCTGAGCAGTGCGCGCTCACTCGTGGAACCTGTTGGTGTCCACTCCGTTCTGTTGTAGCGCCCTGGTCACCACTCCCTCATGTATAAGACCCTGATTGACGTATCTACTCTCCTCTATAGTGAGCATAATCATTGTTGGGAGATCGATTTTCTCCTTAGTCTTAAGGGCGTAGAGTAACCGCACATCTTTTGCGTTGACGATGTGGGTGCGTCAGTGCTGTGGGGTGATGTTGTGGGTGAGCAGACTGAAGAGCACCCTGTCTGGTATGGACATCTCTGCTGTAGGGAAATTCTTCATTGTTGCTCCTCTGTTGAGCAGATTGGCCACTTTTCCTCCGAGGTGTCCTAGACCATTCCAAGTTGTCTATTTTGGAGCGACCAGTCCTTCAGGCTCCAGGCTGAAAGTCTCGGAGATCCAAGACTTGGAGATGTTGATGTCTGCGCCTTGAACCCTTGATATAATGTAGTCGTCGTCGCTTTGGAGTGGGCCATGATGGTGCATGTGCTCTTTGAGCAGTTCTGTATAGACGGTGATGGGTTCTTGGAAGAAGTCCACTCATCCTTGGTATTCCAACAGCTCCTGGATCTCTTCTAGACCCATCTTGTCCATCCATTCTAGGTTCAGTGTCTTTGGTAAGACGGGACAGGATTTATCGTTGACATTTTCAGCCTTGATCAAGGCTGAGTCCAGCTTCTTGAGCTTCTTGATGCGCTTTAATGATTGTTGAGGTTGAGATTTGGCAACTGCCTTCTTGGCTTGAACAAGTTCGTCAAGCTCCTTAGCATGTGGAGAAGGGGTCATTGTTTCTTTGCCCTTTGCCTTCTCTTATTTATTTCATAGCTCGGCCGTTGGTAGGATTGTTAAGGATTCAGTATCACTAGCACCTCCCTGACTAGTCTCGAGAGTTATCGGGGACCTGTCAATGACTGGTTCCCCGAATACGTCGATGAGCCTTTCTTTCTCTTCTGAGTCAGGTGACGTTACGTCATCTTCCTGACCTCTTTCTTCTGCTGTTGCTTCCTGGTGTGACTTTACGTCACTTTGCACCTCTTCATCATCTATTTGTCGAATGACAGCTTTGACGGCCGCTGAGGGAGTGGCTTCCTTGTCATCGGTGAAGTACAATTTACGAGTTGCTCCTTCAGGTGTGGAATGGGCTTTTTGTGGAGTTTCTTGTTGGGTTTTGGTTCGTTTGGAGGCACGAGTTGTGCGAGTTATGTGACTCGTTGTAGCAGTGGAGAGGTCTTGGTTTTTAAGGACCTTTGGATTTTTGGCTTGGGAATGCTTGGTGACTATTTTTGGAGAAGGAGCAGAAGAAGACATATTTGGATTTTCGGTAGGAGTGGGAGTTGGAAGTATTTTAGGTTTGAGAATTTCTGTTTGGATGAGATGGTGAAGTTTAGGCAGATGAAAGCTTATATAGGTTACCTCTTCAAGTTGCAACTCGCCTTCATCTGTTACCCTGCAAACAAGTTGATCTTCTAGTTCTTTGGATAGGCGAGGGGCGGCGATTCTCTGTGTGGTGCTGTCGCTGTATGTTGGCCACTTGCACTTACGAAGCTTCCATAAGGACAACTTTCTTCTTTGAGAGGAGAGCGGATTTTGGTGCCATAGTTGATCGAAGGATTTTCTAGAATTTACGAACTTTTTGCTAGAGAATCCTTAGAGTGGCTATGAGGCACGAGTTCTTTGCTCTAAGCTCATGAGAGTGTTTATAGAGAGAATAGAAATCACTTTGAGTGCTCAGAAAGATTAGAGAGAGTGAGGGCAATAGTGTGACAAGTGCAAGACTCTCGTCGCCCTTTCATAATTTATCGAGTAACGGTCGGAGACCGCTCCTCGTACTCTCACTGACATGTCCCAATGGTACTATTCATAACGGACAGCGGTGGTGACGGTTGTCAGTGATCCGTTGAGATTTTCCCATTTCTATCTGTTGCGCACTCCCTATACTAACCTTACTTTTGTGGAAATGATGACATATCTGTTTCAAGTAGTCGTTTGACATAATTTCCATGCATTTAGCCGTTTGTTGACTACTGAACGACTAGTTTAAAGGTGTTGCTCACGTGTTGGTGACCGATCGTGGGAATTAAAAGACAGCCTAATTGTGTTTAATGAATATCATTCCCAGATCATGAACAGTCTTGTTGAATCTTTCTATACTTAATGGCTTAGTAAAAATGTCAACTAGTTGGTCTTCAGTAGAAATGTACTTTAAACCAACTAATTCCTTTTCACAACAATCTCTAAGAAAATGATGTCTAATGTCAATATGCTTGGTACGAGAATTATGAACAGGATTTTTGGAAATAGAGATGGCACTTATATTATCACACATAATTGACAACGTACCTGTCTTGACTCCATAATCACCAATTTGTTGGTTGAGCCATAAGAGTTGAGCACAACAGCTTGTCGCGGCTATGTATTCAGATTCAGCAGTTGAGATTGCTACACTTTGTTGTTTCTTTGATCCCCGTACGATCAAACATGATCCAACAAAGAATGTTGTCCCTGACGTGCTTTTTCTATTGGTGATAGATCCTCCATAATATGCATCTGAAAAACCTATAATATTACAATTTGTGAGTTTAGGATAAAAGAGACCAAGGTTCATGGTCCCTTTGAGGTAACGTAGAATTCTTTTTATGGCTGTGAGGTGACTTTCTCTTGGGTCTGCTTGAAACCTGGCACATAAGCAAACGCTATACATAATGTCAGGTCTACTAGCAGTTAAATAGAGTAGAGAACCAATAATCTCCCTGTATGATCGTTGATCGACCGGTCAGTTACCAGTCGTGATGCCCAATTTTGTGCCAACTGCCATAGGTGTGTCAAATTATTTGCTTGCCTCCATTCCAAATCTCTTTAGTAAATTCTTTACATACTTTTGCTGGGATATGATTGTCCCTTCACTATCTTGCTTGACTTGAAGTCCTAAGAAGAACTTCAATTCTTCTAAATCACCATTTCACTTCTTCATCAAGGCTTCAAACTTCTTGCAATATTTCTCATCAGAGGCTCCAAAGATTATATCATCAACATATACTTGCACAATTAAGAAGTCCCTTTTGTTTTTTTTTAACAAACAAGGTTTTATCCACCTTTCCTCTCTTGAATTGGTTTTCTAAAAGATAGGAGGATAGACGGTCGTACCATGATCTTGGAGCTTGTTTAAGCCCGTAAAGAGCTTTGTCAAGCTTGAGTACCATGTCTTTTCCTTCTTGATTCTTAAAACCTGGAGGTTGTTCAACATACACTTCTTCCTTGACGTACCCATTGAGAAAGGCACTTTTGATGTCAAGTTGGAAGAGCTTGATTCCTTTATGTGCAGCAAAAGCAATTAGTAATCTGATGGACTCCATCCTTGCTACTGAAGCAAATGTCTCTTGGAAGTCTATCCCTTCTTGTTGACGATATCCTTGAGCTACCAGACGAGTTTGTCCCTAACGACTTCTCCCATCTCATTTAGCTTGTTTCTAAAGACCCATTTTGTGCCAAGTACTCCTTGATGTGAAGGACGCGGCACAAGATGCCAGACTTTGTATCTTCCAAACTGATTCAATTCTTCTTGCATTGCTTTAATCCAGTCTGAGTCTTGAAGAGCTTCTTTGATATTTTTGGGTTCGATGGGTGAGATTGTCCTTGAGGATGCTAAAAGATCTCGAGCTTGTATCTGTTATACCCAAAATTTCAACCCCCCGCGGAAGAGCCTCTTAAGGTACAGGTGCAAAAATGGTAGTTTGGATAAACAGCAAGGATTTCCGGTTCGATCGGGGCATCTCGTGACATCAGGGGCAGCTTAGTCATCTTTTGGGGTATTTTCGTAATTTTTAAGGCTCCCAAGACCTCCTATAGGCTTTCTCTCTCCTCCAAAAGATGATCAAATCAACTTGAAATGCTTTGAAATTTTAACCCATGATACAGGATGACATTTTAAGCATAATGACGTTGGAATTTTGATCTTTCGAACTTCTAATAATTTTCCAGCAATTTCTGATTGAATCTGACGAGAAATTGAGTTCAAAAATATTCCACACATTTAAAAATTTTGATTTCACTTCAGAAAAATCATAATTGCCATCCTTGACATGTGGCTAAAATTTCACAGCAAAATTCCTTTGGGAAGTCAATTAATTAAAATCCCGAAGAATCACGTTTTCACCAGATTTTCTTTATCTTTAAGGAACTCTATATAAAAGGATAAATCTTTTGATCAAATCAGAATCTCACAAGCTTAAGAACCCTAGGAAGTCAGAAAGCATTGCCTCTCCTCTCTCTCTCACGTTTTTCAGCACCCGGCCACCAAAATCATACCGAAATTCCCCCGAAATCACCATCTATACTCATTTTCCAATTCCCAAAGCATCAACAATCATCAAAACCCCACATAAACGCCACCAAAACATGAAGAACAACCAACAACCAGAAGCTTGGTTCGAAAACCTTTCGGGTCTGCCATCAACGAAGCACTAGACGAATCCCGACGTGAAGAATCATTGTAAACCCGAAGGTAAAACAGGAAGGAATTCCACTTTCCTAACTCCCTACGACATTATCAGTCTTGTCTCTAAATTTGGGTTCAAACCAACTCTTCTCGGCCTCTGTATTACTAATTGTTTGTCACTGCCTTGTTACTTGTTTGCTAAGTTTCATGTGTTATTCGACTTCAAACTGAAATTTTTTAATCACTAACATCTTGTAAATCTTTCAAGCTACAAGTACATAAATTTTGAGCTAAAAACACCGTCGGGAACCATCAAAAACCCACTGTCCGTGGGTGGTCCGTGACCTCGAACGCATGGTCCGGGACCACGGACGGGTTGTCCGTGACCACGGACACCCACGGACGGTGGCGGGATATCTTATTTTCCAATTTTTCAAATTTTAGGGTTTTTAACAGTACATGTCCGGGCCCACGGACACCCTGTCCGTGGCCCCGGACTTTTCAAGTTTACGTTTTTATTTTAGTTCTGTTTTTGTAATCATGTAATTCAATTGGGGTCCGTGGTCTCGGACATTAGGTCCGTGGCAGCGGACATAATTAAAATTTGACCTAATTCTGCCTCCGAAACCCTAGTTTAGTTAGTTTTAATTTCACTTTAATTTTCTCTCAAAAAATGTTAAAAATACAAAAAAAATCAGAAGCGCGCCCATAGGTTAAAATGACTCGTAATAAGCCGTAATTAAACTAAGTAGAGAAAAAATGACTTCTAGGGGTAATGAAAGTAATTGAGCCCCAATTAAGTCGAATATCAAGCCCCTGAACCCAAACTCTCCTTTCCTAATTTGATCTAGGTTAAAATTATGTGGCGACTCATAATAGGTTCCAGTGCGCTAACTTGGGTTTTAATAATTATGGTTATATGACTTAGTTATTAAACTTAGGTTATAAGTGGACCTAAAACCCGACTAGATCCTAATCAATCTAATCAACATAGGATAGGGTTCAAAAATTGAGGCTCACAAAATGGCGACTCTGCTGGGGACAAACTCTTAATTTTAACTTGTTTAATTTTAAGAAAGATGGCTTAACTCGAAAATTGTTTATATATGGCTTTATTACTTTGTTTGTTTACTTTCGTGCGCACTTTAATTTTCCGCACCCTTGCAACATATGAGAGCGAGGGTCCACGCAAACCGATTTCACCCCGGGACCCGTTTGAGGGTCCCAGTCAGGGACTCACACCTTTTAGGTGGTGTGAATAAGTGGGGGAAAAGAGGAGGGTGTCGTCTAACCACACCCCCTTAATACCTGGGCTTTAGGCCCAAGCATTTTCCCGGCAGTGTCCTTACCTAGCCTTGTTTTGGTCATCCAAAGACCCGACCGTAGACGCACACCTTTAGGTGATGTGAAAAAAGTGGGGAAGGCCAAAGAGAATAGCGTGCAAGCCCTATTCTTTTGTGGTGACATGGGCCCATGCCCCAAGCACCTCTCCGGATCGATCCATACCCGGTTTGATTTAAACGTCTAGTGAGGACATGTTGAATTTGTGTGGGCTTTGTTTGCTTGTGTGATCGGCCCACTACCCAGCCTAGAGATTGATAGGAACTTCTCCTACATCAGCCTAGCCCAACCCGAATTGGCAGCTCTATTTGTTTGCGGCCCAGAGGCCCTGTTTGGTTTAATATGTGAGTCGTTCGGGCTTCGGTCCAAAAGCCTAGACTTAGGTGATTTATCTTCCGGCCCAATTTGAATTATCCAATTAGTTTTAGACCCATAAAAAGAAATCCACCTGAACTTGGAATAACTCACAAGTCTTGAAAATAAAATCTTTTTCGGCTTAGCAACCATCTTCTCTGACCCAAAAAAAGTTAGGCCCATTTGTGATTTAGAGACCATTCCAGCCCATGTGCTTTACTTCAGGTTCAAACACATTCTGACTCAAGGGTTCATTCTAGTCTAGGTAGACTTCTTATCATGGCCCTATCCCAAAACCAAAGATCCAGGTGTCACCTCTCAGGCATAGTCAAGGCCGTCCAGACCAAATTCCAGTTCACAGTGTGAAAAATACCCCGGCCCAAACACTACATTTTTTGGGCATCTTAGCCCACTTGCTTTCAGTCCAAGCCTGTTCCGGTCTTCGATCTACCTTGCGAAGCGTCATTCTCACCCTAGTACCATTCAGCCCACTTCCTCTTGTTAGCTAATAATGGACACCTTGGAAGCAGGTAGGGCCGAATCCCAAGCATGGCAGAAGGAGGAAGTCCAATTAATACGGATGCCCAGTTAGCCGTAGAATTCAATGGGATGCTGAAAAAGATTGAACGCATGGAGAAGGCGAACAAGCCAGCCAGTTTTGACTACTTTTCCACTAGACTGTATCCCGAGGTCGATCTCCCTCCAAAGTTGAAGTTGCCAACACTTCCTCTGTTCAAGGGTTCCTCTGACCACAGCTTCATTTGGCAATGTTCGATAGAGAAATGCCTATCCTTATGCTGAACGATATGCAGAAGGCCAAGGTATTTGCTCGCTATCTTGATGAGACTCCTCAGTGTTGGTACATAACTCGAAGGATGAATACCAAGACCTACGAGGAGGTCTGTGAAGCTTTTCTGCATCATTTTGAGTACGCTAGAAGTTTTGGAGTCATCAGGGCTGATCTTGCAAGCACACGACAAACAGAAGGTGAATCAATGACCGACTTCGTCAAGCGTTGGAGGATGAAGGCAGCCGCTATGCTCACAAAGATGGACGAACAGGAGCAAATCCGAATGGTAATCGAGAATATGCAGAAGCAATACAATGACAAGCTGAAATTCACATACTTTCCTAATTTCGACTTGCTGATGGGACAAGTTGGTGTCCTAGAGGAATTGATTCATAAGGGGAATTAAAGCTTGGGGACTCAGAAAACACAGGAAATGGTTCAAGGACAGCAGCTTGCATCCAAAGAGGCATCCAAAAGAGAACTAGGCAGCATGAGGTAAATACCGTTCGACGGCTAAGAGAGTCAGGTTGGGCCATTGGAGCAGCAGAGCCACCTAGAAAGAAACTCCGTCAGAGAGAGTTCACAGACATCGGCCAATCGTTGACCCAGGCATTTAAAAAGCTCCAAGAGCGAAATATGCTACGACCTCTCACCCCCTGGCCGAGGGTCCCTCAGAAAGGAAGAAATCTAAGTCAGTTTTGCCAGTACCACCAATTACCCGGCCATGACACCGATGATTACAAGGCTTTGAGGCACACGATCCAGGACCTTTACGACCAGGGATTTCAGTTCTCCCAATGCAGCGATATTTAGGAAGATGTTCTTGCTAGAAGTCACTTTCATTTCACAGCTCTTAGTTTAGACTTTAGGATATCTAGTTTCCGTTCGGTTTTTCCTTTCAGTCAACTTTAGATATCTTTTGGATGTATGTACTCAGCATTGTTAAATATATTTTCCATTAATAAAACTCTTGCATTTTTCACATCTTTAAGAAAGTCATGTATAAATACTTTGTAAATAAATGCTCTTTCTCTAGCAAAACGAAAAAACTAAAAAATTGGTTTGAGTATGTCTTTTGATATAGGCTGCATGAAATAATCATCTCCTGGCAATAGAACAAAATGATTCGTCTTTTGCTTCCAAAAGGGTGAACATGCCTGTCCAAACACCATACACAGAGAACATCCCACCACCATGTTTACTTTCATCACTACATCACTCCACCAAAACAGCAAAACCCCGTCATCACTTACCACCACACACACACAATCACCCTTCACAAATAACCTGGGCATTCAAAAGGCTTGACAAAAAACCCCACAACAATACTGAGGGGCAATCTTAGTTAAGGAACGATAATGTTTATTTCTTTTGTTTAAACGTGCAAACAAGTCTCTGAGTGTACACCTCACGAGAGTGCCTTGAGCGGTAAAACCAAGAGCGAAAAAGCGTGTCATTCTTACACGACTCCAGAGAGATCACATTCAAAGGTAAGGTAAACGGCATGACTCCGACTGGAGGAAATAATTTGTAAATTTATGCTTAAACCTGTGAAAAGTAACAAAGAACGGATACACAACTATTAGGGATGACGAAGCACCTAGGTACAGCACCACACAGCCAAAAGCTTGTGAACCCTGACATTAAACCCTAGGCACCCCCGCTGAGCTTTTCGTATACGTCCTCTTTTACAACACTACAAACTCCACAAGCAAGTCAACCAATGATGAATAACCGACCTGGTGACCAAAGGAAGCAAGGAGCCCGACTTCCGAACAACAACTTCACAAGTCCAAAGAAGCAAAACTGCTACCAGCATGACGAAACGATCCGCAAATGGTCCCAAAGTGACGCAGGATCCAAATGAGCTAACATCAAAAACAGCTCTCAAAGTTCAAAACCGGGAAACACAAGAACCCCGAAGGAAAAGAGATTCAAAGAAAGGCAAACCTGAAAAGCCTCGAAGAAATCCAAAATTGGAAGATAGAAGGAACAACCCAAAACTCCTAAGTCCCAAGCTCACAAGAGAAGTCATCACGAAGTAGCCAAACGACTTCAAGACAAAGAAGGCAAGTCCGAGAGAAGGAGCAAGTTGCAGCTTTGGTCACCCTTATAGCTCCACATATCCTAAACATTCCTCAATCGTCCCATTGTCTTTCATCACACCTAATAGCCACGTTATAAGCTTCAAAGACTTCTGACTTAGTAGTTGTGTATCCAATCACGTGAAAGTAGCAGGTTGAACGCGTAAATCTAACAAATATCAAATTCAATGGTTGAGATGTTTTGACCAAAAGGAGAGCACGAGTGCAAGCATCAAACACTTTCAGTGTAGGATAGAAAGCACCACATCAAGACATAATCCTTGACCATGTGAGGATGAGACTTGTTCGCATGTTTAATCAAAATACTAGGGGCAATCGATCGTTCCGATCGATTGCCATGAACTCTAGCTCAGATTATCTTAAAGGAAAATACTGGGGGCAATTATTGGTTCCAACAATTGCTATGACAACACCAATCGAAACCCAAACATTAAGCACCACCGACACCATCACACCACAGGCCCGCATAAGCCCTTACCTCCACATCATACCACACAGGCCCATATAAGCCCTTACCTCCACATACCACGGGCTCCTCATAAGCCTTCACCTCCATATAAATTCCATGGCCCGTCATAAGCCTTGATCACCACTCAAGAGATCTCCACATCAAACATCACACCACACCAGTGGCATGCTCATCTCCTAGGAGATAAATTATGAGTCTGAAATCTTTAGTCAGGAAACGATAATTTCACTTTCCTTTTCAGTAGACGGAATTTTCTTTAAATATTGCCATGTTTGGCACCTTTTTCAGTAACTTCTTGTCCTGGACAATTTTCCTTCAAACATTTCGGTTTCATAAATCTCATCATGGCTGTGTTTGGCATATTTCCAGCAATTTCTTACTTTGGACAATTTTCAGTCTTTTCAAGCACTTCAATTTTTGCAATACCCACATAAACCTCTTCATTTCCATGTTTGGAAACTTTGACAATTTACTTTTTGCCACAATCATTTGCATAAAACATACTTCACATCTTTGAATCATCAAACATACTGCATTCCTCAATTAGCCTAGTTAAGAGTAGAACGGATCTTGGTCTCCATAAGCAACAGAGTAGAACGGATCTCAGACTCCATAAGAAACTGAGTTAGATGGATCTCGGTTTCCATAAGCAACCGAGTAGAACAGATCTCATTCTCCATAAGCAACTGAGTTACATGGATCTTGGTCTCCATAAGCAACCGAGTAGAACGGGTCTCGGTCTCCATAAGCAACCAAGTAGAACGGGTTTCGGTCTCCATAAGCAACTGAGTTAGATGGATCTCAGTCTCCATAAGCAACTGAGTTAGATGGACCTCAATCTCCATAAGCAACTGAGCTAGTCGGATCTCAGTCTCCATAAGCAACTGAGTTTGATGGGTCTCGGTCTCCATAAGCAACCGAGTTAGGATAAGTTTCATTCCCAAACCTTAGGCACGCATAAGACCTACCCTAAATTCAATCCTTTCAGGCACCCATAAGGTTTACCCTACATTCAACCATTTCAGGCACCCATAAGACCTCCCTTACATTCATTCACTTTAGGCTCGACATAAGACCTAGATCCAACCTTTAGGCCCGACATAGGACCTAGTACCACCTTTAGGCTCGACATAAGACCTAGATCCAACCCTTAGGCTAGTCATAAGACCTAGAATCATCCCTTTAGGCTCGTAGTAAGACCTAACACCGCTCCTTAGCTTACCTGCTTCCATTAAACATATTGCATTCATTTCATTCATTATAGGTAGTCAACGCCTTAGAATAGCTTGACATCATTTCATTCATTATATGTAGTCAACGCCTTAGAATAGCTTGACATCATTTCATTCATTATAGGTAGTCAACGCCTTAGAATAGCTTAAGATCATTTCACTCATTATAGGTAGTCAACGCCTTAGAATAGCTTGACATCATTTCATTCATTATAGGTAGTCAACACCTTAGAATAGCTTGACATCATTTTCACCGTTTTTAGGTAGTCAACGCCTTAGAATAGCTTGACATCATTTTCATCACTTTATTTAGTCAGCGCCTTAGAATAGCTCGACAACATATCATCATTTCAGGTAGTTGGCGCCTTTGAATAGTTCAATAACATCTCCTTCCTCTTTAGGTGTCAACGCCTTCGAATAGCTCAACACAACTCACTAGATTTCAAACGGCATACGAGGTCTTTTAGGATCCAAAATTTTAAGGTATCACTCAAGCATCAACTAGTCTTTTCATCTTCATTACAAAGCCTAGTTGACGGGGGGCAATCTGTTATACCCAAAATTTCAACCCCCCGGGGAAGAGCCTCTTAAGGTACAGGTGCAAAAAGAATAGTTTGGATAAACAGCAAGGATTCCCAGTTCGATCGGCGCATCTCGTGACATCAGGGGCAGCTTAGTCATCTTCAGGGGCATTTTCGTAATTTTTAAGGCTCCCAAGACCTCCTATAGGCTTTCTCTCTCCTCCAAAAGATGCAAATCAACTTGAAATTCTTTAAAATTTTAACCCATGATAGAGGATGACATTTTAAGCATAATGGCATTGGAATTTTGATTTTTTGAATTTCCAATAATTCTCTAGCAATTGCTGATCAAATCTGACGAGAAATTGAATTTAAAAATATTCCAACATTTAAAAAATTTGATTCCACTTCATAAAAATCATAATTTCTATCCTTGACATGTGGATAAAATTTCACAGCAAAATTCCTTTGGGAAGTCAATTAATTAAAATCCCGAAGAATCTCGTTTTCACCAGATTTTCTTTATCTTTAATGAAGTCTATAAAAAGGGATAAATCTTTTGATCAAATCAGTATCTCACAAGCTCAAGAACCCTAGGAAGTCAGAAAGCATTGCCCCTCCCCTCTCTCACACGTTTTTCAGCACCCGGCCACCAAAATCATACCGAAATTCCCCTGAAATCACCATCTAAACTCGCTTTCCAATTCCCAAAGCATCAACAATCATCAAAACCCCACATAAATGCCACCAAAACGTGAAGAACAACAAGAACAACCAACAACCAGAAGCTTGGTTCGAAAACCTTTCGGGTCTGCCATCAACGGAGCACTCGACGAATCCCGACGTGAAGAATCATTGTAAACCCGAAGGTAAAACAGGTAGGAATTCCACTTTCCTAACTCCCTACGACATTATCAGTTTTGTCTCAAAATTTTGGTTCAAACCAACTCTTCTCGGCCTCTGTATTACTAATTGTTTTAGCCACTGCCTTGTTACTTGTTTGCTAAGTTTCGTGTGTTATTCGGCTTCAAACTGAAAACTTTTAATCACTAACATCTTGTAAATCTTTCAGGCTACAAGTACATAAATTTTGAGCTAAAAACACCGTCGGGAACCATCAAAAACTCACTGTTCGTGGGTGGTCCGTGACCTCGGACGCATGGTCCGGGACCACGGACGGGTTGTCCGTGACCACGGACACCCACGGACGGTGGCGGGATTTCTTATGTTCCAATTTTTCAAATTTTAGGGTTTTTAACAGTACATGTCCAGAACCACGGACACCCTGTCCGTGGCCCCGGACACCCTGTCCGTGGCCCCGGACTTTTCAAGTTTACGTTTTTATTTTAGTTCTGTTTTCGTAATCATGTAATTCAATTGGGGTCCGTGGTCTCGGACATTAGGTCCGTGGCTGCGGACATAATTAAAATTTGACCTAATTCTGCCTCCGAAACCTTAGTTTAGTTAGTTTTAATTTCACTTTAATTTTCTGTCAAAAAATGTTAAAAATACAAAAAAAATCAGAAGTGCGCCCTTAGGTTAAAACGACTCGTAATAAGTCGTAATTAAACTAAGTAGAGGAAAAACGACTTCTAGGGGTAATGAAAGTAATTGAACCCTAATTAAGTCGAATATCAAGCCCCTGAACCCGAACTCTCCTTTCCTAATTTGATCTAGGTTAAAATTAGGTGGCGACTCATAATAGGTTCCACTGAGCTAACTTGGGTTTTAATAATTATGGTTATATGACTTAGTTATTAAACTTAGGTTATAAGTGGACCTAAAACCCGACTAGATCCTTTCAATCTAATCAACATAGGATAGGGTTCAAAAATCGAGGCTCACAGTATCTCTGGTTTGAATTCCTTTGGAGATATTTGATATGATGTTCTCCAATGGATGATCTTTGTATAGAGTACGAGATTGATGAATGGTTGATGGTGATAGAGGATCTTCGACATCATTTATCTCTTCATTGACCTGTTTTTTACCTGTCGCTGACCTGTCAGGCAGGTTTTCCTTTGTTGGTGATTCATCTTTGGGATTATCTGAGTGATCTTGATCAGCTAGATCAAATCCAAGTTCTTCATCTTCTACAGATTCCTTGACCTTGTGAACTTCAGCCTTATCAAAGACCACATGTACACTTTCTTCCACCTTCAATGTCCTTTTGTTGTAGACTTTGTATGCCCGGCTCCTTTCAGAGTACCCAAGAAAGACGGCCACATCACTTCTGGCATCACCTTAATGTGCCATCAAATGATAATACAAAAGCAAGTTTCCCACCTTGCTTTATTCATTCCACTTTTTCACTTTACAATTACAAAAACAATACCTCTCTCCTAAACATTTCTCTCCCAGCCGTATTACTCCCTCCTTTCTTCCTCCTCCCGTTTTTATTCAGCACTTCCATGGTTTCCCAACTTCAAATGCTTGCCCAAGTAGCTACACTACTTCAAATCAAAAACCAAGCATAGATTCTTGCTAGTTGAGTTGAGAGATTTCTTCTACTCCTTTCAAAATTCCAAAATCTGAAGTTGGACTCCATTGAAGAAGCTCCATCTGAGGAGAAAAGTTCAGTTTCAAGAGCTTGTTTGTGTTCTCTTTGATTCAAGGTAAGAAAAGGCTTAAAAACTCATCTTCTCCTTCATCATTTACTTACCGAAAATAGCTTCTCATTGTGCTCTGTTCTTTCATGATATTAGCCATTATTCCAAGTTCTAATGGCTTAGTTCAAGCTTTGTTTTGATTCTCTACGGAAAAACCTTTCTAGGTTTCACAAGGTAAACCACTTATCTTAGTGCAATTGCACCTTCTTGTAATCAAGAGTGTTTTCCATGAGTCTAAGTATTTTACCTAGCACTCATTACCATCATTTGAATACTGGGTAGAAGTCTAGCAATTGAAGCCCTCCCCTGGACGTTTTCAATCAAAGTAAAACAAGGAAAAAGGCTTGAAAAGAGTTAAAGTAATGAACTACCTTAATTGCCTTAGGAAATTATGTTTATGATGTTGCAAAACAGAGTATGTTGGATGTGTTGTTTAAGTGCAGGTGTAACGACCCCAAAACCGGCCTAGGAGTTAGGGCCGTTACACGCCGCGAGTCTACTACCTAACGTCGCAAGGCTCTAACGCGAATCAATCCCAAAATCAAATAGCGAAGCTTGTATAAATACCGAAAGACTTTACAAGATCCAAATGCTTATAACTCAAATACATTAAAAGGCCCGAAGGCTACACAAAAGCCCAAAGCGTCTAACGCGCAAAGCAGAACAAAGTCTAAGGGAAACATAACTTAAGCAAAGCTCCGGGAGGGGACAAGGAGAGAAGATCCCACGAGCTCAATCTGCAACACATAAGTAACGGGGTGAGCTAAAAAGCCCAGTAAGCAGAAGACTTCCTCAAGGAAGCCCACTCAAAACAGAAGTAGAAGTTTGTACAAACAGAGGGAGGTGTAACCACTTGTAAACAGCCGGATGAGAATCACAAATCAGAAAGCAGAGCGGAACGTCACATCAAATCATAGTCGGACTTTCAGAATCAGATACAAAGAGGTGGGACACTAGAAACACGCTAACACAACAGAAGGACTCACATAATGTCCTATGGATCCGAAGATCCCACAACAGAAGCCGTAGAGACAGCTAATAGACCTGTCGGTCACATAATGCCCTAAGGGAGACCCTAAGGAGCGTAATCAAAAGGAATTCATGCGCAGCATGCTACGGAACAGCCCAACCCGGCTATCCAAGACTTAGAAGCAACGTTACTAGGTCCCAAAACCAAAAGTTCACAAAACAGATCTTAAGCGCATGGAGATGCATATAAACAGCATAAGAAGCTTGCACACAAGTAGGGGAATCCAACCCTGCAAACGGAACTCAAAACGGAGCTAAAACGGAAGAGTTATGCCAAAATAGGGACATGTCCGAACTTGCGTCCGACCTTGCAAGTTCGGACAGAGGCCGAGAAAACGAGGTCACGAAAACGCCAATGTCCGAACTTACGTCCGAACGTCAAAGTTTGGACGTAAGTCGAGAGTCAGAAATCAAAACATTCATCGTGTCCGAACTTGCGTCCGATCTTGCAAGTTCGGACACTGGTCGAAGCTCATGTTAAAACTAGTCCTCGCACCCTGTCTGAACTTCGAAGTTCGGACAGATGTTTGGACTCTTCAAAAACTCGGAAATCAGAGGCGCGCCAGACGCACTGTCCGAACTTCAACATTCGGACAGACGTCCGGACATCGCGAAAACAGCAGTTCGCAGAAGCGGAAACAGAGACGAAAAACAACATCAAAACCACACAAACTTAGTATAGGATCTAGAATTTGCAATACAGTGCCCTCGGGGGTCTAACCAATTGATCGATAGGCCAAAAACTCAAGTAAACCACACAACACCACACAAATCCCAATCACAACTGCAAGCGAAACCAGTCCCCGAGGGTGAGCAGAACAACCCCGATTCCATCCCCCACTTACTTTGATTCGGAGTGCGGAAACGATTCCAACGACGCCAACAGCCACCAGACAATTACGCAGACAGAAGGGACTGAATTGCACAACATTCAGACCCATAATTAGGAGGGCAACACCCACAACCGGCAACAAACCGATACTGAATTAACACTAGTACTTATGTAGGAAGGTTGGAAAAGAAATGGACAAAGGAAGGAGCTAGAAAAACTAAGGAAACTGTCAAAATCCTACAGCATTATGCTTGGTCCGGGACTTAGCTCCAGTAACAAGTCCTGGACCAGCACTAAATAAACGCTGAGAGAACACTTCATGTATGGGTCCAGGACTTAAGTCCCATTAGAAGTCCCGGACCATAGCTTAAATGTTGCCGAGAAATGACCAAGAACATTGGTCCGGGACTTGGTTATAGATTAAAGTCCCGGACCACCTCATTTTAGTTACCGAGAATTCTCCCTATGTGTTGGTCCAGGAGTTAGGACCAGGACACGGTCCCGGACCAACACAAATTTTCAGCCGTTAGTTTGTTTTTGAGTGTAAACTGAATGAGAATGAATGTATTAGTTATGTATAGGTTTAATGAGTTGTTTAGTGCCATATAATGACCATTAAGAAGTGAACAATTATAAGTTTAAGTGTGAAAGTACACAAAACAATAAGGAGAAACAATTAGTTAATCGGAGGATAAGTACGGTAATTAACCGATGTGATTAATTATTTATAGGCGCTGCATTCAGTGGGCAACGAACGCAACAAGGACCAAGGTATGGTTTCCTTGCAACTTGTTTGTTACCGGTTTACACCGGCTTCTGTGTTATTTGTTTTTATGGTTGTTTACCACCTTGTAAGATAAATCATGTAATGAGTTTACAGTAATTGATTTATGCGCTGGTTTTGTTTCGATACCGTTTAACCTTGAGAATGTGCTAACCCAGTTAGCTAATCTACTCTAGGATCACATACGAGATTGGTATTCGAAATTAATGCTTCCAACCTACGGAACGTTCTAACTTCAGTTAATCATGTGTTAATTGTGTTTTGTTGTGTGTGAATGTTCTTACCTCCTCTGTGTGCCTATCTGGACTTGAACAACTGTAAATTGACATGATACAATAAGCTTCCATGAGTGGAGCTTCTAACCAGAGTTTAACCTGGGGGGTGAGAAATCCGGGTGTCCGGTCACGCGTGTTATGTACGGGAGTCGATATCTGGATCAGATTTGACTTTCTCCATGTATGGTTGTTTTCCTTCTTGGATTTCAATCTCCCACGAGTCTTTTAAATGGCTCTCCTGCCTTGACTTATGATCGGGGTTAAGGGGAAACTATGTAAGGTGTGCTTGTATCTACAATATTATGATGCACCTTGTTGTATGTTATACGTTCGATAAACAGAACGGTAACGTTGTTATGTAACGAGCTCGACATGAGAATTAAATTGTTCTCTAGGCTCTACAATTTGGCTAACTCTAATTAAGGTTCGATTCCTCATGTGATTTCGTTCCGAGTTATGTTATATGTATGTTGTTATGTAATGTATGTTGTATAATCATGTATGTTGATTGTTAAAAGTAATCCCATGTATATCTTGAGAATTAGTTGTGTGTATCCCGGTAGCCGATGGGCTGCACGTTAATCATACCAGCCAAGGGTTGCTGAGCCCTTCGGGGCACCACCATTACTTTTCAGGAGGATGATCGAAGCAGCCGAATCGCTTTAGCTGTGGAGCAAATGAAATTCTTTTGTCATTTTGGATAGTTAACCCGAGAGGTGCCTGTACCCTCGAGGTCGTATGTTTTAGTAGAACTGGAACGGGATTGTAGTCTTTGTATATTGTCACTTGGTTTAGTGTAATTATGAAAGTCAGTTAAGATGTTGTGACTTATGTTCGGGAATCTTGTCCATCAGACCGATACATTAAGTACGTATTAGCCTTATTAGACACGTGGGTGGTTAACGGCGTGTAACACCGGTTTATTAAGTTAGTAATTATATTGTATTTTTCGCTGCAATTTGTTGTTATGTACCGTGTTAATGGTTGGGGTGTTACACATATAGATTTAATTTACTATATTATATTAATATAATTGACTTTAAGTATTAATGACCTTATGCCTTATAATCTCCATGTAGTTTAATGAGTTTGGTCAGTTTGACCCCATTGGCCAACTTAGTTGATTTGGTCAATGTGGTCAATCCTCTTAATTTGGTCAACGCATTTCTAATGACCTTATAAATATTATAAGTTATATAATCTCCTTAACTTAATTAAACCCTTAACCATTTATGTAATGGTTTATATACACCTTTAAACATTTTAATGATGACTTAGGTTTTCTTCCCTAATCATCTTCAACCATAGTTAAATTCTAACACTTAATGTATATCATCACACTTTAACAATCTTACCATCCCAACCAACCTTAAACATTCACATTAAGATCTTCATACTTAATGTAGTATAGTGTAATTCTTACATTTAGTGTTACTTTATATAAACTTCAAACTTATACCAACCTTTACTCTTAATTTATATAATTCCCACTTATAACTCAATCTCCTTAGTTTCATTTAATTTACAAATATCCACCAATATTTCCCTAACTTTACAATTTACATCTAATCCTAATATTTTCCAACATCTCATTAAGTTATGCATAGTTTTAATTTCAATTATTTAAAATACCAAACACACCCTAATCTGCCTATTTCAATTTCCACCCTAAACTTTCTCAAATTTGTGGATTCATGCCACAAGTTCTCATAAATTTACTAACTGCCCATCCTACCTCCTTTACGTTCTTGACAGCCCCCGATAAGTACCAATATGCAATGGGGCTTGAGACCACTTTCTAGGAGCGAATAACACCATACTTGATAAATACACCACCAATCTTTCCTTAATTCAATTCTAAATCTTTCTTTCTTACTTTTGGTCAAAACTCTAGTCCCACCTAGGTTTGAATGAATTCTTACTGCGTTACCCTATACTTTTCCAAAATTATAATTTGACCCCTAACTCTTCTAAAGTTTACAATCAACTCCTTAAGCTTACTAAACCTATATTTTTCACCTCTTACCAAATTAAACCTATACTTTCGGCCTCATTAACATTTATCATTTCAACCTTAATCTTCCTTCTATTATACAACCTTGCCCCTAATCATATAGTTACCAAATCATCTAATAAACTTCTAATCACATTTATACCCAATTTGTCTCTAACTTTATCCAAACACTTCCTTATTTTCGTACCTATTTTTCTACCAAAATTTTGAAGTGTTTTAATCACTCAAATTGCCCCTTTAACACCAGAATTTTATACCTAACATAACCCCATATTAATCTTAACTTTTGGAAGCATTAAAACTACCAAAATATCCACAAAACTCCCATAAACTTTTGTCCATATTACAAATAATAGTTACAATTCCAAGACTTCAAATTTTCCATAATAACAAGTTTGTTTTTGGAAAAAATAATATCCATAAAGTCTAAGGTTTGGTTTTTACTTAAAACCACTTAAACTTAGTAAAAGTGACATTTAAACTCATAGTTCATTTATGAATGAAACTAAATATGTTAGTATAGTTTTAGGTCCATTTTCATGTCCTTTTAATCCATATTTTCATCCCTTAATTCGGCCATATTAATATTTATACAATAACCAATTTATATCACCAATTTAAGCCTTAAGGTTTGAATCTTACCCTTGATGCTCCAAGCTAGGTTTTTAGCTCCCAAATTTTTGGCCCTAATGTAAACATTAGGGAAATTTATATTGTTGTATAGATCTAAAGATTTAATGAATTTTTTAAGCCTTATAACATTAGATCTTCAACTTACCCTTGCATAGTGTTGATTTCCTTTTTTTTCCACTTTGTTCTTCCTTGATTTTTGGTCAGAACCCATGGCTTATTTAAGCTCCATTTTTTGCCATATTAAGAAGAGGTAGAAGAAGCAAGGTTAGGGTCTTTAGACTCCCAAATATAATCAAAGGATTAACTAAGGCTTAAAGCACAAAAATGTGCACTAAGGAGTGAGATTTACCTTAAACTCTCATGGATGATTTTTCACTCCAAATTTTAGGCCACCTTAATAGAAATGATTAGGAAGTTAGGTCTTGGCAGATCTAAAGCTTAAGAGGTAGATTTAAGCATTGAAACCTAGTTTAAAGGCTCACCTTCTTGGTTGGAGTCTACCCTTGACTTGAGCTTGTTTTTCCTTGGATTTTGACCAACAATGGAGGATTGATGAATCTCAAGGTTTGTATGAAATAGGTGAAGAAAATGAGTATAAGTTAGAGGGATTTTTAGACCTAAATAACCTAAGGAAAAAGCTTGAAGCTTGGAGCACATTTTCTTACCTTAACGTTGGTTGCACTTTGGCTAGTGTTTCTGCATTATTCTTTTCCGATTTTGGCCTTCAAATGCTACAGATTTTTGGCACTTTAAGTGTGGGGAAGTGTTTTTCTTGCTTTGTTGATGAAGAAATGAAGAAGATTCAAAGAAAAATAAGATTCTAGATGGAAGTTTGTCTTAGCATTTTGTGCTCTTCCATGGAAGCAAGAATGGAGAAAAACGTGAGGAAGAAGGGGGTAGAATTCAACAGCCTTGGTAGGTGAGAGAGTGTAAGAGAGTTTAGTGGTATAAGTTCCCAAGTTTGGAAGACTTTTGTGACTTAAGGCACTATCTTTCCAAAGAAGCAAAATTGCTTTTGATGACTTGTTCCCCTCCCCCCTTACAGCCGGCCACCCTTGATATTTTTAAGGGGTAGTTTGGTCATTAGGTGGGTAACTAAAGGATAATGATTCTATAATATTAAAAGCTTGTATGTTTGTATATTTGGACTTCTTTCATGTGTTAGATTGTAACTTATTTGGTTAACTTATCTCAATGTATATTTCTTTATGCTCTTGAGTGATTATTTTACTTATAAGTCATTTTCACTATATAAAGTATGTTCTCTTACTCACTCATATTATTTGTGCTCTTAATTCATGTAATGACATATTACATGTTACTCCAACTTTATTAGTTGATTCCTCCTTATAATTACTCCTTCTTTAGTCCAATATTTCATGTAAGGTTTAATAACCTTTTTGGACTATATATATTTATTTATATAGATATATTTGGAGTTCCATATTTCCTTAATCAATTAGGGCTCCTTATCCTTTATAATTCATAATTAATCCTTAATTATCTTTTATAATCCTTAGAGGTTAAAGCTTCGCAAGCGCTCCTAATGCGTGCCCGACGTGTCGTGGACGTATTATGGACTCTAATAAAACTTGATAGACGAGAGGCAACTATTAAACTGGATAACACATTTCGATTGAGAATTTACACACACGAAATTCACTCAAGCTCCCTTGCCCCACTTACGGACTCCCGAGACAGTTTCGACTTTACCCCTAAAGTCGTCAACCCTCTCCTGACTATCGGCCTACGGTTCACCGACCGTTCCCCGACCTGTCGTCCTACCAAATACCCAATGTATTGATACTCTAACCCAGTCCTCACTAGCTCACCAACTCTCTAGCACTTACACACACTCCTAAGTCTGATCCACACTTACCCAGATTATCTCTATCTTTTCTCTCGTACAGGGCTTGTCTTACAAGGAACATTAAGACATGTATTTATACAAGTTAGTTGAGATGCCAACTAACAACCTAGGAGTTGTAGACTCTAAGAGTAGAATACTCATTCTTCTACGAATATAATATCCGCACCCTACTGCAGATTTTTGTCCAACTTGATCTGGAGCCACCAGTACACGCGTTGCCTTGTGAATGGGCAAGTTGGCGGCGCGTCTCCCAAGTGGTCGGTCACCACTTGCACACTTCAACTTATCTAAACTTGTCCAGCTCATTAATGCTCATAAATGCTCTCTTCTGAAGTATTACAGCTATGTAATGATGTTCATCAATAGCCTTTGTTTATCTTGTTATCTTGCACATTAATGAGATATACCTTTTGTTGTGCGTTTGTCATGAGCAAGTTGCTTGTGTGGTTGTGAATAATCTGAGTGAGTTTGTCGATGTTGCTAACTCCGTTTGGTCCTTGTTTGATGTCTGATGTAAGAGATATGTGATGGTGTGGTTCTTGACTGCTTGTGCCTTGCTAGAAGTTCTCCAGAGCTCTCGCCGACAGGTACGACTGGTAGAGCACATGTCGTGGATTGAGCGCGCTTGCAACCTTGCATGCTAAGCCACTCATGACTTAAGTGCGCTTGCAACCTTGCGTGCTAAGCCACTTATTCACCTGTCTATCTGAAATCATGAATCTTGACAAACGCATTAGATAGACAACACAAGGTTTGCTATCATCAAAACTAAAGGATCTTGTCTTAACAGAGGTATTTCACTTCGGTAGTATGGTTCGGGGTCTCCCTTGATCACGGTGAAGTGTCCCAACTTTGAACCGAGGATGGCAGCAAATTAATGTTCGAAGACCTTGTAGGCTTTTCCCCATAATGGAACCCACTTGAAACTGTGTTTGTCGATGGGAAGCTCAGGCTCGAATACTTTTAGGGCGAGGAGGAAATTGTTGATGCACCAAGGCCCTCAAACGAGTACATCATTCATGAGTTCGATTGATTCAAACTTCACCAAAAACAAATTAGGGCCAATTTTGCAGAATCAGAAGCCTCATATACCATTCCAGTGATTTCGTAGGGCAATGACCATGGAACTGGAGGAAACGTTTGTGGGTGAGAAAAAACATGCAAGGGTGGATTGTTCAAGCCCAACAAAGGAACCATTTACCATTTGTAGAGACATTGTGGTAGTAAAGGAGTTGCAGTTAGGGGGAGAGAACAAGGGTGTCGGGTGCAAGAAAGGAGAGAAATTGTAGAGGTCAAGTGAAGATGTGAAGGAAGGGAAACCGAACAAGATAAAGAGGCCGAGGTTGAGGGAGTAGATGACAAAGCGTGGTGGTCCCGATGGATTTTATGCATCCAGTATGGGTGACGGGGAGAGTTATGAGGGAGAACATCATTGCACATGATTTGAAATTTTTACAAGAATTTTCCACTCTGGAGCAGAGAGGAGGCGTAGAGATATTCCAAAAGATTTTCCTGCTTTCCAAGGCTCCGAATGATGAAGCGGCAGATGCAAGCAGGAGGTTTCAATCGGCGAGACAGGCGTGGAGGAGCGGGATGGAGAAGACAAGGCGGCTCAAACGAAAGTAATAGAGGCGACAAGCGGTGTTTGGAAAAACGAGCACCCGCGTAAAGGAAGAAAAGCGTAGCAGAACCTTTTACTTTCTTATCTTTCTTTCCTACTTACTTTAGCTTCTAACATATGTTATAGATTAAGATACAAGCATAAACTCCAACTATAGTAATGTTTTTTCATCAAAGAGTGAATCTACCACCACAACCGTATCTACAACCTAGAGATTAACTACCATCCTGAAAATGTCCACGGGAGGCTCAAGGCCTTCAATCGCCCTACATGGCATGCACCTAACTAGCACATACTCCCCTAGTGATTGACGAGACTTAAGTCTCCTTAAGCCGAATAAGCTTCACCTTCGATCAAATACTAACCACCGCAAGACTAACAACATAAAAGAGCATAGCTAAACCAAACACAAACCGAACAATAAATGAAATCAAAACTATAAACAAAACACAAAGACCACCATGATAATCTAGGCATATACACCACTGATGTGGTTCAAAAGACAAAAAAAAGAAGCAAAAAGGCCGCATAACCACATCAACCAAAAATCAAAAAATCAAATATAGGAATTGTGCCCAAATCTATGCAGTCTTAGCTCTACTACATCATCCATTGTTTTGTTTGTTTCCTTCCTCTCTCCCGCCCTTCAACTCTTGGTCATCCTCCTCGATCATGACACAACTTGAGACTTCATTCCCTTTGTGTTTGGCATCCGAGAGATAGAGGTCCAAAACTCTTCTCTGGTAGCCTCAATCGACAGATGATTCTGCTTCCTCTTTCACGAAGCAGAGGATGATTCTGACATCTCTGCTTTGGTCATACATGATGACAAATATAGAAGCGGAGGGAAGGAACCCTTCTCATTCCTTAAGTCATGATGCTCATAGTGAAGAAAAGTACAAGCACCAATATTCCAGCCTAAAAGGTCAGTTGGAATACCTGACATGTAATAACTTCCTTCTGGGGTACCACATCGTTCCTTCTACTAGGAGTGTCCATTCGGTTAAATCGGTTAACCGAAAACAGAATTTCAAAAAAAAATTTGGTTTTACCGAAATAACCGAAATTCAGTTGAACAACTGAATTAACCAAAACCGAATTAACCAAAACCAAATTAACCAAAAACCAAATTTTTTTCTACTTAATAACCGAAAATCAAATTAGTTGCGGTTAACCGTAATAAATTTGGTTAACCAAATTTTTTAAAAGAAAACTTATAATTTTCATTAATATTTATATATTTACATTTAATTAATAATTTATTTCAGTTCTTCAGTTAACCGATATATTCTCTTCAATACCCGAAAACCAAAAACCGAAATTTTAAATTCGGTTATGAAAATGGTTAAAAAGCCAAAAAATTAGGTTTTCGGTTATAACCGAACCAAATGGACAGCCCTACCTTCGTCCTAGTCCTTGCATGGTAGACCTTTGTGCTTAACCAGTGCCCGAGCGGAAATACATTTTCCCCCGAGAGCGCAGAATTGGACAAGACTCAGTCGAGTGTAGAAACACACCACACCGTGAACTGACATTAGGCATGTTATCATATGAAAGAGTGAACATGAAATCGATATTGTCGTGTGTGAGGGGTAAGATACACATGATTGGAACCTGAATATTATGTGGAACCTTCAAGCGCAGATATTTAAATCCCAAGGAGACTTCACCCTCCATTATACCAGTGCTTAACCAGCGCCCGAGCCGAAATACATTTTCCCCCGGGAGCGCAGAATTGGACAAGACTCAGTCGAGTGTAGAAACACACCACACCGTGAACTGACATTAGGCATGTTATCGTATGAAAGAGTGAACATGAAATTGATATTGTCGTGTGTGATGGGTAAGAAACGCATGATTGGGACCTGAATATTATGTAGAACCTTCAAGCGCAGATATTTAAATCCCAAGGAGACTTCATCCTCCATTATACCGGTGAATCGACCAAGTCTCGTGGCCATCTTCTCTACAATCTCAATGTTGTGGTAAGTCCGCAGGATTCCATAGATCCTTACCTAGAATGGTACCCACCTGAATTCGTGCATGCATGGTAAACGGTTTCTCGAGGTCAAGGATCTACACTGAAAAAGGTAAACGGTTTCTTGAGGTCAGGGACCCTTGCCTATTACCGCTTGCAGGGCTGCAATGGAAGCGAAATCGATGAGGTAAAGGTTTGGCCCAGCATGGCAGAACCTAAAGTCCTCCTAAACACTCCGGAAATGCCTAAGTGTCATTGCTAGATATCTATGTGAGATTTGAGTTGCAACAAAAAGACGACGTAAGAGACGACAATTAAGAGCCAGCAGAGCATTATTAATCCCATGACCTTCATTATATGAGATGAAAACCCAAGGGAAACAAAGATAGGCCAAACCGAGAGAAAACGAAAAGAGATGAGGGGCATAGTCGGAGAGAATGGATTTACGGCAGAATTTAAGGATCAAGAAAAGGATGCAAAGTGTCGGCTGAACCATGATGGGAAACATGCAAGAGAAGACAACAGGCAAGATTATGGTGAGATCTGCCCACGTGCAACAAAATCCTACAGGGTATCATCTCTATTCTTTGAAAAACACAGCGATAATCAGTTTCATATGTCTAGCGACTACAAAGCAACAAAATGGAAATGCACCCGACGAAGAGAATGAAGCGCGCCACCCTACCCCTCCCGCCAAAGTGAGACCCGTACACACTCGTTTTCTTAGGTGTGGTTTATCCCATTGGATAAAAGTTCTGTGTCATTCTTTCACAGAAAAAAAGTCCAAAATAATCTGTTTTGTAAAAATATTCCTCTTATTAACCTTAATCTGAAACTAATTCCTAAAATAACACTCCGGGAGAAATCGTCTCTTTAAAAGACGATTTCATTAATTTTAGAAGCTGAAATCGTCTCTTCAAAAGACGATTTCACTTATTTTTTAGAAACTGAGAAATCATCTTTTCAAAAGACAACTTTAGAATCTCTGAGTTAAATTGAACCACCGCGACGTTTCAACACTTAGAATTTTTATAAGTATTGGGTAATAGGTGAAATCGTCTTTTCAAAAGACGATTTCAATTTCAACAATTTGTGAAATCGTCTTTTGAACAGACGATTTCCCCATGAGTGTTATTTTAGGAATTAATTTTGATTGGAGGTTAATATGAGTAATATTTTTATTGTGGAGTGTTATTTCAGAATTTTTTTTCTTCTTTCACATGCGTTAGCAGACCATTAAATTACTAGCTTCACATAAATCTGTACAAAAACTATACTCCCATATAACAAGAGATACAAAAATAACTTTAATTATTTGTGATTCTTCAACTTTTGGGTACCCAGTTTAGTTTGAAGTATGAATATAACTATATACAGGTGTGCGTATGTTAATCCCAGGAAGTAATCATTATTAACTTCTAATTCTCCTATATATATAGGTGTACGTAAATGATAATCATTTGTAGTTTATTAATCATTCTTGATGTGGGCATAAATTTCTTAGGCTCTGAGCGGATTCACTAAAAAACGGAGACAGACAGCATATTCTCGAAGCAACCAAGATTTGTCAGCAAAACTCCAACATCATTTTCGTTTAAAACTGTCCCTGTAAAAGGTACGAGGAAATTCATTTCTAATTCATTTTTCTCATACCATTATCCCAGATTTCAAAGTCATATCATATCATATTAATTTTCCTCATCGTAATGAGTATAAGATTGATATTCAATTACGTTGTGCTGTCTGTGCAGGTGTAGATCGACTTCTTTCTACCTGCAGTATTACAACGGTCTTAATAATTAATGCCTCCAATTATCTTAATCAAATAAATTTGACTTATTTTATAAGATGATAAAGTGATGCTGATCTGGATACCAAATACTACTACCTAATAAAGAATTTGAAAGAAAGCCACAGAAGAGAGTAAGACAGCGGCAGATTCATGAGAGAATATAAAGGTGACACCCTGACCCAACTATAGGTCAGGACAGCACACATTTGGTGTTATATATCTTTATATACGTCTGTGTAAGCAACATTTGTTCTTGTCATAGAATATACTATTTTGTTGTTATTAACTTTTTCGTAGTTGATTGGTCGTAGTCATGTGTAGATCAGCCGTTTTTGCGAACCCACCGCCCCCGGGCTGGTCAAAACATTCACAAACCGTGCTTCGTCCTCGGGATGGGCATCCGTTGAAGGGCACGATGTGTTGGTCTGGGTTAGGCCTGGCAAAAAAGTAACGAAAACGAATATACGACCCGAAACACGACATGATATTAGCATGTATAGGTATTTAAGTTTATACACGAAACTAATTTCGTGTCGTGTATCATATATACATGATTTATTAACGTGTCGTGTATCGTAGCTAATTGTATACATATCGTGTATACACGAAATACCTGTAAATAATTCATGTAGACGTATAATTCGTGTACACGTGTAATTCGTGTATAAACGAATAAATTTCGTGTTACTTATTTATTTCATTAATTCGTGTAAATATAATGTTTTGGTATTTCTTTTTATACGTGTTAATTATTTATTTCATTAATTCGTGTACACATGTGATTCGTGTACACATGTAATTCGTGTATACACGAATATATTTCGTATATTTCGTTTCATTTACAGGTATTTTGAATTTCGTATTCGTATATAGAATTCCATACACGAAGATATTTTTGTGTCGTGTATCGTGTATCTTCATGTAAATTTCGTGTCGTGTATCGTTTCTATCATTTACACGATACGAAAATACGATTTGACAGGCCTATTCTGGGTCGAGCTGAGTGGCGTCAGCTTGTGACTCGGGTGAGGGCCGAGTTTGCGGATGCTGTGGAGGGTATCTGTCTGGATCTGTTAAGGACCGGGCATGCCTTCGGGCATGCACACTGCTAGGATGGCTTGGTAGTGACTTCAGTAGCTTGAGCACATTGTGCTTAGAGCTATCCTTAGGTTGTGAGTGCCAGTGTAACCACAGGCACGAAGCAACTAGAGGTTGTCTTGGCCGAGCTGAGTAGCGTTAGCTTGTGACTCGGGCGTGGGCCGTGTTTGCGGATGTTGTGGAGGGCACCCGTTTGGGCCTGGTGTGGACCGGACGTGCCTTGAGCGTGCACGCTGCCAGCCAACTGCAACCGAAGTGAAGCGTACCTGTTTTCAGGTTAAACCGTATTGGTTCTTACAGTATGGTTAATCGATCATGTAAATTGACCAATTTCGGTTTCAATTTCAGTAACGATATTGAATTTTTCAAAATGGTTAACCGATTATATGAACAATGAAGAACTTCAAATATTAATGTTCGGCTTATATAATAATTAATGTTAGCGATTGTGAAAATATAAATATTATTATATTTTTGTCACCTATGTTTGATTTGTCACTCATGTTTAGGTGAATGATCAATTTGTACTACAATATTAATGGTACGGGGTCTCATTAATAAAAAAATGTACGGATACAAGGTTAACCGACAAAACCAAACCGAACTAAAGGTTAACCGATCTAAACAAAATGGTACAGAAATTGAATTTTAGAAAACCGAATTAAACGGTTAACTGAATTAACCGAGAGTTAAATTATTCACACGTTTAATTTTTTGGTGAAATTTGGATTACTCGTCAAATTTTTAGGTTAGGATTTGGCCCATTAAAACATATAAAAGTTCTTACTTGAAGAATTTTTCATGCAAGCGAATTGGAACCTACTACTATCCGGACTAAGACGAGCTTTCAATTTAGATGGACAACCTGCCAAATAGACATCCACATGAATAAGTTTATCGATCCCTGAGACCAAGGGAATGTATTTCTATTAAGATGTTGCCTTTATCATGCAGAAGGTCATTACCTTAATGAAGTTTTGGCGGTCTTTGTATGTTGCTGAAACAAATGTTATATTTTTGACAATTAACTTGAAATAACGGTAGAGCCCAATATAATTAAGGTTACTATCATCAAAACTTTAAAGAGACAAATGTCCAGCACAAGTGAGGAATACGGGCTAAAAGTGGTTAGTACTTAGTTTTAATGGCATTGAGAGGTTTTGTACACTTTCCCATAAGGGATGTTATAGTGCATCAGTTAGTAAACAAAATTTCCTTCTTAAAGAGAATGAGCTTTATTCTAGCAATGAAGAGCAACTTGTGATTTTACTTGTTTTGTGAAGATTGTAATATGTCACCAAAACATTTTTTTTATAATATGTTATGGTTGAATTCCCTAGATCTGCTGAAGAGTTGTTGTAAGGGGTGGTTCACTCACCGATAGAGGAATATGATCGGGGAAAGATCAAGAGAGTCTCCAAAACCTAGAACGAAGTAGCCTGTGAATATCAACTTTATTAGACATATGAGGACATTGAGATAGGTTCCACAGATATCATGTCTATCCTTGGAACTCCTTTCGGGTAAGCTCATTTATGTAGGTGAAATACCCCAAACCTAAGTATGCTAAGTAAACATCAAATCATGATGTAGTAAGGCTAAAATATGCCTTAGAAAGATTGGTAGACAATTTAAACCAAGAAAAACACAAGAAAATGCCTTAAGGGCAATTAGGGCAAAAATGTGCTCTAAGCTTGGAGGGACTTGGGTGAGTACCCAAATATCATGGTAAGACCTTAGTAATATTCTAATGGTCATTTTAAATCAATTAGCAAAGAAAACCAAGCTTGAAAACAAGTTAAAACACAAAATGTGCTTTAAGAAGTCTTAAAGCACATTTTTGAGAAATTGTCTTAGAATTGAGTTTTGAGTGGCTAAATGTCCATCATTACTCTTTAATCAACATGTGTACTAATTAGTATCACATTAGGAAGTCTAAATCAATGGGAAATCAAAATTTTCAGAAATATGTGCACTGATTAGTGAATAGTGCCAAATAGTGACTAGTTTAAGTTTTAATCAACTTAAGTCAATTAGTTGGTCAACAAAGACCAAAAGTATCTTATTATTAAAGGGGGGAACGGTTTTTGAAGTGGTGACTCGCCACATGTGCTAGTAAGTAAGGAAAGAGGTGGGAAAGTGAGTAAATTCACTATTTGCTTTTAAATGACAAATATCTTCTTATACCTTCTCTCTCTCCTCTCTTCTTCATTTCCCACCTTCACCATCGGTTTTACTACCTATTCCCCTCTCCAAAACCGTGAGAGCTCCATCCATGGTGCCTCCACCTTCAATTGCTCACCAAATGTTCATCTTTGCTCCAAATCGAAAAGTAAGCATAGATTTCTCTTAGTTAGATCAAGGCCTTCATTCCTATCTTTTCAAATCCTTCAAAGCTCAAGTTTGGTGCCATGAGAAAACTCCATTGATGGAGGAAAATCAAGTTTGAAGAGCTCATTAGCTTCTTCATTCTCTTAAGGTAAAGAAAATGTAAGAAAAACCATGTTTCCATCATTTCTCTACATGGCCGAAAATTTCTTCTCATGGGGCTATGTTGTTATGCCTTGTTCTAGCTTGATTTATTCACCAAGGACTAGTGGAGGTCCTATTCCATTCAATGCCAAAGTCTACCTTGAGACTTCAAAGGTAATCATCCACTTTTATGCCTTAGAACACATTTCTAACCTAGGTTTTTATTCCTTGAGGTTAGTATATTGTTTAATACTCATATGAGTCATTGAAAATTTGTTAGAACATTGGCAAAGGAAGTTTAAGTGGTGGCCGAGATCTATGCAAGAAGAAGGTCTAAGGAGGAGATTAAGATAAGCTTGAGAAAACAAGGTAAAATGCTTACCTAATGGTGGTTTAAGATTAAGGAATGAGTTTTAGATGGGTACCAATGTAGCCTAGGGCTTACATTAGGTAATGGGTTATGTAACCTAAGAAAAAGAACTTAAATAAGCTTGAGAACTTATGACTAAGGAGCCAAAGGAAATGAGTTAGTAATATAAGTTTAAGATGAGTCTTAAGAACATTATAATTACTATGAGATTGATGAGTGTATTTGCAGGTTGAAAGCTTATATATGTGGGGAAATTCAGTGTTTAAATTCATGTCATTTAAGGGCCTAAGAGCCATGTCATTTAAGGGCCTAAGAGCCATGTCATTTAAGAGCCTTAGTGCTATGCAATTTAAGATTATTGCACTACATTGAGTTATTATGAATGAGTTGATTTGGATGAGAAAATATGATGAGAAAGGACTTGATGTATGTGAGATGGTTGAATGAGGAAAAAAATGCATTTGGGCATGATAATATACTAGAGAAACTATGGCGAAATTTGAGTAGGAAAAATAAGGTATAATGACTTATAAGGATGTAAGCATGTGCTAGATTATATATGACTTTGAGAAGTTTGAGTAAGGCAAATGGGTGTGCAAAATGATGCTTGAGGAGTAGTTGAGATGGTGGTAAAGAAACATAATGATTAGTTGAGGTCTTAGGCAAGGTCACAAGAGGGAAGTGTAAGGAATCAAGTGTTAAGTGTAAGAATTCTTGTAAGAAATTGAGTGCCAAGTTTGGTGATTTTTGAGGTAGATTTAGTGCATGTTTTAAGAGGTGTAAACAAGTAAGAGGGTATAATTATGAGAATGGTGAGTTAATTGAGTAAACAAAGGATGAAAATGTCTTGTGAGAATCCAAGTATAAGCTTGAGGAAATAGAAGGAGTTTATGTAAGGGAGGTGCTGTGGAGAAATAATGCTTAGGAGTGGTGGTGTTGCTTGTGAGAGGATATTCTGGTTAGTTTGAGTTGTAGGTATGATATACCACTTATAAAAACCTAAGGAAAATATAACAAGTGTTAAGAGATTATGTGAGGAATTGAGTAACAAGTTTAGATGGGGAATTAGGCAAGTGTAAGATGTTATTTTGGGGTTAGAATATTTCTAAGATCTTATATGGACTTTGGGGAAAGCATGGATGAAGAGAACATGTGCAATCACACTTAGAAAAATACAAATGGTTAAAACCTGCAGCTGGTCCGGGACCTAGGTCCAGGGTAAAGTCCCGGACCATGCCTAAATTAGAGCCGAGAGTTCATCCAGCACCCTGGTCCGGGACTTAAGTCTTGTAAGAAGTCCCGGACCACCCCTTAATTTACCCCCGAGAGTTTTGGCTTGTATTGGTCCGGGACTTAGGTTCCATACAAAGTCCCGGACCACAACATAAAATCAGCCGAGAGTTTAACCAAGTGTTGGTCCGGGACGTAAGGTAAGGACCAAGTCCCGGACCACCCTAAAAATGTTAGTTAAGCTTGGAAAATGTTAGGAAATGATGTGGATGGTTAGATATTGATGTTATAAAGTTATTAAGGGGGAAGTTTGGAGGGTGTAATGACTACTAAGTGGGTGAACAAAAGTAATAGATAACGAGAAAATGATGTGCTTAAGAGTTTAAGTTAAGACTATGAGGACTTAGTGAATAACAATGGGTAAATATTATTGCCTAGGGAAGTTAATTAAATTGTGTTAAGTTGTGCTAAGTTATAACCTAAAACTGGATGGATGTTTTAGGACTTGTGAAATGGGACTCGAAGGGAGATAAACCAAACAACCGCCGACGGTGAACGGTACAGTTCTCTTGTGACCTGCTTGCTAACGAGGTGTCCCTCGGCTTGTGTGCTACTTGTTTTGTGTGCTCACTAAACAAGATAAAGCATGCAACCGGAATATATTATATTTATTGTTTTGTTGTGTGATGTTTGAAAACTAACACAACATACCGTGAGAACTTACTAACCAATGTTTAGTAAGAAATTGAGTGAGACTAAGGAACGCTCCCTAATAAGGGACGATATGAACCGAAAGAGGTTAACCAACAAATATGGTTTTGAGACTACTACTAACTGGAACTTGAGTGAGGAAACCCGGGACCGATCTCCGGTCATGCATGCTAAGGAAAAAGGGGGACGGTATCTGAATCAGATCCGCCCTCCGCTTAAGGACTTGTCTTCGGACTTGTAGCCTAGGGCCGGTTGCCGGCTCAGCTACGCTGGACTCCCGTCCAGGGTAGGTGGCATTAAGATGGTGCGGTGGGATCACCTAAATCCCAGGTTTGGACTTAGGCTACAACCATTCCCCTCCAGGAACGGTTTGTATTCTGAGAATAAGTTAAGATTAAGTTAAGTTACAATCATCCCTTTTTAAAGGATGATTTGTATCGTTAAGATTAAGATTAAGTTAAGTTACAATCATCCCTTTTTAAAGGATGATTTGTATCGTTAAGATTAAGATTAAGTTAAGTTACAATCATTCCTTTTTAAAGGATGATTTGTATCGTTAAGATTAAGATTACGTTAAGATTAAGAATAAGGTGAGGTTAAGATAAGTTGCAACCATTCCTTTTTAAAGGATGGTTTGTATTATTAAGACTAAGGTAAGTTACATCCACTCCTTATTAAAGGATGGTTGTTTCTAAGATTAAGATAAGACTAAGATTGAGGTGAGTTAAGGATGGACTAAGATTGAGAGGGAACATTACTTAAGGAGTTAAATAACTAACTCTCTAATTAAGGGAACGCATTTAAGTCGTTCATTGTGTGTGAACTTTGATTGTTCATATTTGGATCGTTGTTTACAGCATTCATTATTATGTTGTGCATATAATCAACCTCCATGCTATCGACAATTAGTCGTCGTAGCCACGTTAGCTTGGGGGCCATGAGGGGATCGTACCAGCATTCGTGCTGACCCCCTTTGGGGGCTGTTTTTACTACACAGGTACATCAGGAGGCGGCCGTCGCAAGAGTAAGAAGAGGATACAAGTGTTAAGGATTAAGTGTGACCTACGAGTTGTGCATGTACACTCGTATGGCAATTGAGTTAGTAAGATGTATAGGTTGTGAGAGGATTGTAAGAAGGATACGTAAATGGTTAAGGTTGTTAGACTAATGTTCGGTATATTCTGTAGTCAGACCGTGGCAAGGTCTTGGATTGTAAAGAATTCCGCTGTGACATGTTTATATATATACTGTTAAGTTGCGAGACCACATTTGGATTGAGTTGGGGTGTTACAGTAGGCAACCCCTTGGGCTTGGGGATGACGATGTAGATATTGGGTCAGTCAAGATAGGATTAGCTATCCCAAAAGCATCACCAAGCTCCATATTATGCACTAGCTCCATAGTGAATTTCATAAATGATTATTCATTTACTGCTTTACCCTTCTTTTGGGACGACCCATATTTATACAACTTGCGATCCTCCTTAACTGAGCTACTAATGATACAACGATCTAGGTTACGCTTTCGCGGGCTTCCCTGGAATTGTGGAGCTTTTGCTCGCAGTGGCTGGAAGGGTATCACCATGGGGCTCTTCTACATTATCATGATTCTCTTGATTCCCTGTTGACTAGGGGCCGAAACTATTGTCAATGTGATCTTGGTTCATACCCTTCGCCTCTATTGGCTCCTTCTACCGGTAGATAAGTATATTTCCCTGAGCTAGTCCAAGGTGTCAAGCGTGCTTTGTCATGGCACAAGCCAGCTTCCATGTTTCACCACAATCCTCCATGTTCTTCTTTTACGCATAACAATAGCTCATAGCTCTCAGTCAAGGTCCATTGGGGTAAATTTTCCCTTCCACCGGAGTCTGATCTGAGCAGTCCTTTATGGGATGTGTAAATAGATAGCAACAAAAGCATATAGAAGGTGTACGTTCATATGTAACTCTAAGTACAGACTACAGAGTCTACTCCCTTAGAAGTGATTGTAACATAGTGAAGCAGTGGTTTCATAATGTCATGAAGGATTTTGATGCACATGTACTCACCTCCAAAACGGTTTTCTTCCGCACCATACTCTAGGAAATAACCAAATCTGTTCCCAAGTTTGCGAGGAAACTCCTTATGGCAGAAAGCAAATGGGATGTCGACTCTTATCCTTAAAGGGATCCAATTGAAGTCATAGTCCCTCGGTGCTTATCAATTCTTTAGAACACCAAAAGGGAGCCATCGAAACACCAAGGACCTCTGAAGAGAGTTGTACGGACCATCTTCATTTTTCAAATTCGAAAAGGAAGAGTTCCTTTCTCGCTTGCCTGATTATGAATTCTCCCTCAAGTTTCCAAGCTCGTCCAAGAGAGACTTTGAGGCCTTAGAGATCGGTGTGCTTTGATGCAACGGACTTGCAGAGAAGACACCTTTGAAAGGTAGTGAAAGGGGATGATTCTTCATATCATGTAGGTCTGTAGCCTTCCCTTCTTCTTTAATTAGGGAAAGGTCCGCATATCGAGTTGAAAGGTCTTCCATATGCAGAGATGACTTGGCCATTGCAAGCAAGAATTGGATACAAACGGAAAGATTGCGGATACATGAAAAACGGTATGATGTAGTACTGGAGTTATGGTAGATAGATAGGAGGAAAATTAAAGTTTGGGGCTGGAGTTGCAAGGGTTCAACACATAATGTGCATGCAGGTTGTAATCATGAGGGCTCTTGAACCTGAGGGTAAAGCTACTCATAATGTGTCCGACCCGGCAGTGTGGCCCGTGAATATGCGGCCTGGACACAAAATAAGTAAAAAAAAAAAAACAGGGTCAACTCGTGGCATATTTCTAAGCCTGCGTCCAAGCCTGGCCTAACCCGACCCAAGTTTATATTATTTATTTTTAAAAAATAAAAAATATATTTAATATATTTTTTATGTAATATATATTAAAATTTTATATAATATATAAACTTAAATAAACTATATATATAATATATAGAATATAAATTTTAAATAAATGATATATGTAAGATATAATTCAATATTGGATTATATAAATCTTTATTAAATTTATATATACAAAAACCGGATCGGACCAAGCTTCGACAGAACCTATAACCCTGCCGAAAATATAAAAAACCGGGCCTGATTATCTTTCTCTGGCCCACCCCGACCCGAACCCGCCACACTCGTCTGAATGATCACCTCTACACCTAGGGGCCACCATAATGATGGTGTTTTGGACTTCTAGAAGTGGGAGCCTTATGAAAGGAGACAAAAACACGATAGATGGTAGAGATCCAAGTACAACAAATCATTAATGGAGAGAAGCGAGAAGTTAGAAACGCGATCAGCCAAGCAAGAAGACGGAAATGGAATTGGAAAAAATGCTCTACCGATGGTAGAGAGATTGTTTGATGATACTATAGTTCCTAATAATTCATGTAACGATTATATTATCGGAGTAGGGGGTAGAGCTGCTTGTAGAAAACTACTTCCAAAAGTTGTTAATAGCCTATACAAAACAATGATAAAACCAACTCCCGTAAATAGTTGAGTAGAATACGTTTACCTCATATCTCTATCTAGATAAGCTGTTAACTAACCACTTTAGTTGAGTAGATGAACAGAGAGACTTTGCTGAACCTGATCATTGTCTCATATTTCTGGGTGGGTGCTCGCTCTACATTGTAGAAAAGCAAACGTGTTCCAAGCTGGTCTTCCACAACTTTAAGCAAAGCCAGCCAACTAACCACCATCCTGCCGTGTACCTATTCTCTGTTGCCCCGTTATCATATCGGATTCCATTTTGTCCAAAGAATAAAAAAGCGAAGAAAAGAAAAAGAGCTACACCAGTGAGTAGTGAGAGAAAGATAAAAGAGAGGAATTCTAGGCAAACACAGCAGGGTTCCGTTCACTTCTTCCTTCTTCTGTAGCTCTTTCTTTCTCTCTATTTCCTCCCCTCCCACCCCACGCCAAAAAGGCAGAGAAAGAAAGAGAACACAGGCTGGGTAATTTCATAACTAGGATAACAGGTAGTAAAAGCAAAGAGGCAGGAAGCTCGATGATGCAAACCCAGAAGACGGGTGTCGAGCAGCAGAAATCTTTTCTCCCGACTAACTCCGGGAATCTCAGCTTCAACGGAAGCATGGCTTCCACAGTAGGAGGAGGAGATGAAGACTTGACAAAGTCGGCGCTCTCGAATTTCAGGGCTAAAGAGGAAGAGATCGAAAAGAGGAAGATGGAAGTGAGGGAGAGAGTTCAAGCACAGCTCGGACGAGTTGAAGAGGAGACCAAACGTCTCGCTATGATTCGAGAGGTAAGTGTGGTCGTTTTGCTTATTTTTCACTCTAATGTTTAGTCTGTGAAGGAAAAGCAAGCTCAGAGACATTTATCACCACTTTTTCTCACTGGCTTGAAAAGTTTAAGAGAAAATTGCTTGATCTGCTGCTGAAGGGTTTGGGGGGTTTTCGACGGTTAATTTCTGTCACTAGTAGAAGTAAACCCTTGTTTAACCAATTAGCTCTCACTTCTCTCTATTCCAGTTCAAAATTTCAATTTCCTTGTTCCTATTTCCCTATTATCTCCTGCAAAGGAATGCTTCTTCGAGACTAGTGCTGATTTATCTGCTAGAGTTTCCTTTCTGTAGAGTAAATTATGCAATTAACTTCAACCTAAAATATGAAACACTCGCTTTGATACTCTTCATGAATACAGTTGATTCGGTTAATTTGACCGTTTTCCGTTTGTAGCCCAGTAATATGTCGTTTTCGTCAACAAATTAGAGAAGAAAAAAGGCATCGTGAGTTGGAAGTATCTGGAATTTGAGGGTTTGCCGATGGATTTTACTATGTTCATACTACAAACAAGTCCAAAATTGACTATACAACTGCTAAACTAGGCTCAAGATGTGACTTATTTGGTAAAAGAGGAGAGCTGAACTCTCTAGAATCACCTCTCAACAAAATTGCAGTTTTTTGTCTCTCTAGATATGATCTGAGTAGCAGAAGAATTATAGGGGGTTTGCTTCACAGATACTTAAATATCCATTAACTGGATTCTGATTTTGTGGTGTCCTTTAATCAGGAGCTTGAATCACTGGCGGATCCAATGAGAAAGGAGGTAGCCCAAGTGAGGAAGAAGATAGATTCAGTCAACAAAGAGCTTAAACCACTGGGACAAACCGTTCAAAAGAAGGTACGGTTCGGTACCATGTCAAGCATGTTAGCGACAGCCTAATTTTGATGGGCTAGCTTTTGCTCTCTGATTAATACCTGAAAAAGGACAATTGATTGATTGATGCCCTAAATTTGTGGGGGTGGGGTGTACAGGAGAAGGAATATAAAGACGCACTGGATACGTTCAATGATAAGAACAAGGAGAAAGTACAGCTCATCAACAAATTAGTTGAGGTACAAATCTAGATTCATCTCTTATTCTCTTAGTGATATAGATCTTAAGCGGAGGTGGATTGTTAGTATAAATTGAGTTACTAATTGTTGGTTTGTTCTTTTTGTGGCCATGAGATTGAACAGCTGGTAAGTGAGAGCGAGAGGGTGAGGATGAAGAAACTTGAAGAGCTCAGCAAAAACATTGAATGGCGAACCTGAAAGAATTGACATGCTTTCTTCCTTAGAAACGAGATCTGCCCACCTCTTGTCCATAAGTGACTTACTTCCTCTAAACTTTCCTCTGTCCCGTGTGATGTAATTTATAATCTTCCTTTTGTTTTATTACCTAATGTATAAGGTTGCTTGGGTTTGGTTTATTTATTTTGGGTATTAGAATTTCACCTCTTTTTTGGGGGGCACAATATCGGTTAGTCTTACTTGATGATGATCATGTGGTGCTGATTTAGGTGTTTATCAGGTCAGGGGGTAATGTCTACCCCAATTAGAAGACAGGTTTGCTCAACTAGAAATCAAGACAGTTCTCATAATGTTTTTAAGATATCAGATTCTTATCCTCACCGGATTCGTTGCTGATCGATGCTATTTTAGATATCTTTTTCGCTATTTTAATCCCATGCTTCTTATGCTCATATTGATTGATTATTCAAGGAGAAAATGACGGGACTCTGGCTTAGAATAAAGAGGGGGTTTGTTTCTCTGCCTGTTTAGGAAGAAACCCTATATGTGATTGAATGATTGATTAGTGGGTAGGATTAGGGTTGCTTTTTAATCTCATGCCAGATCTTTTGAAAATTTGGTGATCCAAGGGAGGGAAGAAAGAAAGTGGGTGTGTCAGCCACAACCACTTTGAAGAAAGCGGACCCCAGCTATAAGGAAAGAAAAAGTGAGCTACAGAAAAGAGAAAAGAAGGAACGGATTAATGGGGTCTGGATTTAGTTGATACGGTGGGTGGATGTCATTCTTCTCCCACTCCTGTATGCAAAAAAAAAAAAAAAAGGCGACGGAGAACTTGAATCTCACCAAGGGGTCAGAATCTGAATAGCGTGCGTTATCACGGCCTTGTTTGTTTGCTATCCATTATTTATTGTAACAATTCTATGGATTATGGAGTCATATATCATCCTGCAAAATCACTTCATGGGAGGGATATAATGAATGCACAAGTTTACTATTTCTATTGCAATGAATACACAAACTTCACTTATTAATGTGCCGCTAATAACAAAAATACTAAAACATCATTCGTTAATGAAATTTTAAAAAGTAGGTTTTTGAAGATTTATATTTAATCTTACTCGACTTTCCTAACATCCTATTTTGAATCTTAACTTCGGATCTACTCTATGTTTTATGTATCTTAAGAGCTAGAGAATTGGAATGGCAACAGAGAGTATGAACAAGGAAGAGAATGAAAGAATTCTTGATTTTTTGTCTTATTGTATTTGGGTGATTACCTTTTTATAGTTTTTTTCTACAGTTTTTTCTTTAGTTGCCAGACGCATGCTGTCATATACCCCTAGCGTCTTTTCTTAACTATGTGCCCGAGTCTAAGCACCCGGTCGTTACATGAGACTTTATTTCAAGCCACGTCGGGGCCTATAAGCCTGGTGTAACACCCCAACCCGAAACTCCACAACTTGTACGATGATAGCTCCCAAAGATAACTAGAAATGCAGCGGAAAATATATACATAACAACGGGTGGTGCTACAACGCCGCTAGTCACCCATGTGACTAACAAGGCTAACTTCAATACAACTTACAAATGATACGGTCTGAGCGCTGAATACAAACCTCTTAAAACAACAAAAGTCAATAGTAAAAATACACTACTGTAGATTGATGCCGGTAATAATAATCCCTGTCTTAATTCTACCCCACCTACACTCGGTCGGGCAATCTCTTCATTCTTCAGGTACCTGGAATTGTTTAGCCATGAAATGGCTCAGCAAAATAATTTGCCGGTATGAAAAACGTGCAGCCCATCGGCTACTGGGCACACCAACTACTTTGTCGAATACATGCAGTTCATTTATAAAGCTGTAAACAATTAAGCATAACATGATAATAACAAGTATCCAAACAAGGACAACAATGCCACATTGAACAAGACTTCAGGAGGTCAAGTTAGATGATCTGCAATCCTTTAATAGTAGTCGGGTCCACACAATGGGACTGACATGGTATATAAGAGTGTGTCAATATAATGAAGGTATAGTGACCTTGTTATAAGAGGCGGGTAACAGTTCCCTCAGAAGATAACGTAGGTTAACTCCTGTACTTCAAATGGTGGGTATCGTACCCTCGAGAGAAATAAAGTCTTCCTCTCAACTTAAAATGTTCTGGTACGGTCCCGGTGAGTGACATAGTGCACCCAAAACTCCCGTCGCGACGTAAATTGAATAGGAGACGACCTGAGACAGGTACGACTCCTGTAGCATGCATGGCCAGATCCAACTGGGCTCCTCGTTCTCGTAGTATAGAATTGTTAGGTGTCACACAAGGACGTTAATCAAGAACACAATGTGTATTGTCAGTTATCACGTTTAGGATAACGACGTCTGTTATAAAGTGAAGTTAGTGAGAGGCTTGAGTACAAGTTCTCGGTATAATAAAACGCAGGTATTTAATCCACTGGTAATGTAGTGTTGTATGCGTGGGACATACACGTTACAGTTAGTAACATCACGCACATAAAATAACACAACAATGCACAAGAGTCATACAACATTTTACATACAATTATCTTGGTCGTTATATCAAACAACAGATAGCACACAAGCCGGTGTAATCCGGTAGAAAGCAGACTGCAAGAATTCCATACCGTTCACCGTAGACTGTACTTGTTTAGTTCCCGGTCAACGTCTGGTCAAACAATGTCTAGAATAGGATTAATCTGAGAGTGTTAATTTATGTAACTATCGTATAATAATTTTATTGATTCATGAACGATTTCATATTCGTTATTTCATGTGAGGTTTATTTCTTTATACTTAGGTAGTTTCTTTAACCTCTTACCCTTATTATTAATTAAGGTATTTACATATTTCCAAAACATGTAGTCTCTAATGTTTAAAACTTATATTGTGTGGTAACTTCTTTTAATTACCTTATGATTGGATATATAACTTATTTGTTATTCCTTATGGTTTATCTTTAAAGCCTTAAATGTATATAACTATATTTTCACGTACCATTTATGTTACATGTTTACAATTGTCCAATTGACATAGTAATTTATAATTTTATCAATGACATTTATTGGTCACATGTTAATTAATTCTCCTCTTAACTTATTTTAAAAATATACTATAGCTCCAAATATTATTTGGTGTTTCCTCATTAATTATATTCTTTTCCTTTTGATTTACTTGAAAATCTAAAATATATATATTTCATACACATGTTTATTTGTGATACATATATATAGTTGTCTAAATGACATAACCACTTAATAAATTCTCAAATTATATTTACATGTCTCACGTGGACATATTATTCCCATATCTTTTATTAATCATAAACTAACCCCGAATAATCACTACTAGAAAAAGCGATTTACCTACGGCAAATTCCGTAGGTAATCCGTAGGTAATCAAATTTACCGACGGATTACCGACAAAATATCCCTCAAAGTTTCGTCGGTATTCAATTGGTCGGTAATAACATTACCGACGGAAAAATGATTCGTCGGTAAATTACCTACGGAAGTCTCAGCGCTTGTTACCGACGGATTACCTACGGAACTGTCCGAAGGTAATTTACCTACGGAAATTCCGTCGGCAATCCGATGGCACATCAGCGTTCCCACACAATCATAATGTCGTAGGCATTCCGTAGGTAAAAATTTACCTACAGAATATATCCGTAGGTAATACTTTACCTACGGATTACCTACGGAATTTTACACCAACCAATTTTTATAGATTGTCCGTAGGTAAAACCGAATATATCTGAAGGTATACTTTACCTACGGATTACCTACGGAAACTTACGTATTTTATGTGATATTTTATGGGTAATTTAAATTTTAATTTGATTTTATTCATATAATAGTATTCATTTATTTTCAATTTTTGGGAATTTAAATTATTACACTATAGTTTTAAATATTTAATAAACATGAAACTATATTATCAAAAACATCTAAAATATTAAATTTCACAAAATTATAAGATTTAGACTATATCAAATTTATATTATAAATCTGACAACTAATATTCTACATCATAAATATAAAACAGGAAAAACATACTAAAGTCATTACTTCCCAACTATGAATAGCATTCACAATTCAACAAGCAAAACTACTAGTTTGAACTATCAGAGTTACTACTACTTGATTATCTGGACTTTTATGACACTATTAGATCGGGAAGCATCTCATGCTTGACGACTTCTGAGCTCCAGTAGAGCAACAAGCCTAACACCACCAGCTCCTGATCCCAATGATATTATTCTGTCATCAATCAAACCAGATCAACAGTTGAAACAGGTGTTGGTGCTCCACTTGTTTCAACATTTCACTCTCGCAGCTCACTTTCGGCTACGAATAGAAGAAACAGATCTATCAAAAACATTTAGTTTAGTGTTTTTGTCTCTTGTCTCCATACGAGCACCATTAGAGCTTGACTGCAAAAATTGGGCATGGAGAGGCGGCTTCATGGTGGAGGACAAACAAGATTGACCAACATATTAACGCTTGATGTATAATCTGAAAAAATAATCAAACAAAACAGTACTTAAAACAAGCAGTATGAGTCATTAGCCACAATCACAAGGGGAGTACAAACAGTGCAGTTGTACACCGTCTTGAATACGTAGAAGAGAAACATGAGGACCTTATGCTATCCCTAAGCTGATGTTTTAGCTTAACAAGGCAAAGATGACATACCAAATTCGAGATATAGGATTAGGAATTTACCTCGAGTCAGAAGAATCTGTGAAACGAGAAAGCATTTCAACCATCTCAGAGACTGATAGTTGTTCAGAAAACATTTGCTGGAAGTAAGAGTTTGCTTCTAACTCAATATCATCTCCATATATATTGGTGGTTTTATTAGAAATGCCTGTCATTCTGAGCCAAAATTCCGTGCTTAAACAAGACATTCAACTTATCAATCTCCTCCGAAAGAGGACTGGAGCTTAGTACACGTGAATTAACCTGAAGAGCCTACAAATGTAGCAGGATATGCCAGCATGGATTGTACCGCTCCACTATAGCCTCGTTCAGCTAGCAGGCACAACACATCAAGAAGATCAAGACAAAACCATGCATGATTTGAAATCCCAGATGTTAGCATAAGACCCTGGACATCATCTAGACATGCCTACAATCGTAACCAAATTAGTCACATAACAATGGTTAGCAGCATTAGCTGATCTATGCACCAATCATTAGCATTAGCCCACCAGTTTTCTAGTAGAGTGGGAAAAGGAAAAAAATTAAGGTGGTGCAGATACAACGTATCTAAGAAAAGAAAGCTGCGGTTCAATGTTCTTCCAGGGAAATATAATATTAAAGCAAGTGCACAAACCTGGCAAGCCAGCTTGTAGATGGACATTAGACAAGTAAAACCAGGCTCATCAAAAATATAGAAACCCTCATGATCAAGATTTTCCAAACACTTCTCCAGTTTGGAGCAGGAGCCTGCAACAAAATACCAGGACAAGTATGAAAACAGAAAACTGGCAAAACTTGTTCAATGATATTAGAGGAATGAGCAACGACGTAAGAGGCTAAGAGTGTAAAGCAGTTTTTGGAACAGTAAACATGATATATTCAACCGAAAAATAACCAAAACAAAGCATGTTCGTACCATTTCCAGAGCAATAAAACAAGCCCGAAAACAAAGAATAGAATATGACAAAAGTTGCAATAACTATCTGCATCTCATTAGCTTTCCCCTCCCAATCAAATGGAACAAAATACAAAAGAAAATTGTCTAACCTAAGACAGTGGAAAAAATTACTCAAGCATGAAAACTAGTACAGTTCCAGGAAGTCAAATTAAATAACATCTAATGTTGTAGTTGCCAGAGAATAAGAAAAGTTCTGAGTATATTACTGGTTTTACCTGAAGCGTTTTACTTGATCAGGACATGCAGTCGCAGCACATCTCTAGTGCACAGCAGCAGCAGAGCGTAGCCAAATTGAAAGAATAAAAAAAGAGGAAAAGATTGATCATTACTATTTGAAAAGGTATCCCTTTTCTTTGATGGGTAATCTGGTTGGATGTGGACTAGTTTATGTCGGAGGCATCAAGATATGAAATTATAGAAAATTTGATCAGATATCATGCAGGCATAAGTTCAGAAAGCAAACCCATATGAATAATAGGTCAGAATTGGTAATAACTGCTAACTAAACTCAAAGAAACAAATCTGTTCATTGTTTTTGGAGAACTGGTGGAGATTCTAATCTAAGCAGAGAATTTAAGCCTAAAGTTACTAGACTCAAACAAGAAAGAGACCTAAATTAAGTTGCCAAATCAGTTTGTTCATTTCTGCTTATTCCTATTAATAACCAAAATTAAGCAACTTGTCCTAAAGGAAAGGTGGAAGGGAAGTAATACCCAAAACTAACTAGTGTTTAAACACTAAGTAACCCTAAACAGAGTTGCTAATTCATTTTTTTCTGTTTTTAACCAGCTCCTAATCTACTCCTTTCTTTGAGAACTGAACTCCCTGACTCAACTCATTATCAGATTAGTGGGCATCCTAAAATTTGCAACAAAGTTAGATGTACAACATATACACATATAATGAAGGCATAAGTTTAAAAAGAAAACCCATATGAATAATAGGTCAGAATTGGTAATAACTGCTAACTAAACTCAAAGAAACAAATCTGTTCATTGTTTTTGGAAAACTGGTGGAGATTCTAATCTAAGCAGAGAATTTAAGCCTAAAGTTACTAGACTCAAACAAGAAAGAGACCTGCCAAATCAGTTTGTTCATTTCTGCTTATTCTTATTAATAACCAATTAAGCAACCTGTCCTAAAGGAAAGGTGGAAGGGAAGTAAAACCCAAAACTACCTAGTATTTAACACTAATTAACCTTAAACAGAGTTGCTAATTCATTTTTTTTCTATTTTAAACCAGCTCTTAATCTACTCATTTCTTTGAGAACTGAACTCCCTGACTCAACTCATTATCAGATTAGTGGGCATCCTAAAATTATTGATCGACCCAAGCTGTGCGGAAATGGCCTCTTAGATTCGTAAACCGATTTCTTTTTATTACCAAAGCTTTATTAGGAAGGTCAGTCAGAAGGGTTCCAGAACGTACATATCATAGACAGAAGTAGCTACAAGAACCCTAATTCTGAACTGCAAAAGTCTTTATTGTCTAATTAAACCATCTACTGCACAATACAACCCTAATTCACCCAACTACTGACAAAAAAAACCCTAACTATCGCTTGCCACACACGATGAGATAGAAGAAACAAATTAGCCTGATTTTTTAATCGCCAATTTGCAAAGAAAGTTCTGGGTATATTACCGGTTTCAGCTTCAGAGACGAAGATGCAGCAAACCGACTCCAACAGCTTCAGAGACGAATATGCAGCAAACCAACTCCAACGAACAGCTTCAGATTCTTGGACGCGTGACAACGATGGAGTTCTTGAAGATGTTGTGGGTATTTGTTCGAGAAGAGAAGAGGTATATAGTCGACAGAGTAGATAGAGTGGACAGAAGATAACGATAAGAAACGGGCGGTGTTTTAAGTTAACAATCACCGATGGAACATGTCCGTCGGTATATAAGTTTACAAAACGACGTGAATTCAGTCAGTGTGCCCGCGTAGTCGAAGTATATAGCAGTATTTACCGACGGATTGATCCGTAGGTAAAATTTGTTCAAGACATTACCGACGGCTGTTGTCCGTCGGAATCCATGTTTACAAAACGACTTGCTTAGCCAGTATATACTCACGTCAGTTACATATATGGAGAAGAATTACCGACGGACAAAGTCCGTAGGTAATTTTTTAGTAGAATTGATCTTACTAAATGCCGACGGAATCATCCGTCGGTAAACATATCAATTAATTTTCGGAATCTTGCCTATTTACCTACGGATGTTTTCCGTAGGTAATTTGTTGACAATATACGCGCCACTGCTAGTCAGTTTCCCCGCATTTTTTCCTTCAAATTTACCTACGGAATCGTCCGTCGGTAAATTTGTGGTTGGAATTCCGTCGGTATTCCGTAGGTAACTGCTTAACCAAGGGTTGGCATTATAAACCGTAGGAATTCCGTCGGTAATTACCTACGGAAAACATTCCGTAGGTAATTTCCGTAGGTAAACTACTGTTTTCTAGTAGTGAATATTATTTCTTTTCCAAGTAAATTACTTGTACTTATATATCATATAGTTTTAATCCCATATATCCTTAAATCATAATTTTCTTTTCTAAATTTCTTAAATATCCATATAGGACCTACAATTATTTTTAATCTCATAAATACATCATACTTTTCGATTATTATATTATAACCTCTTTTATTTCATAAACTTTACTTTATACTCCAAAATACATTATAATACATATTTTTATTTTCTTAATTAATTAATTCATTAAAATACCACTATAAATTTGGTAATTATTATTTGAACATCATAACTTTAATAAATCACCAACTAGCCACATTTATTTTTGGCTATGCCATGTAGTTCCTTATAATTACATCTTTACCTCAAAAACTTTATATAAGTTACATATTAACTTATAAACTATAGTTTTAATACTAAATTTCCTTAATAACCAAGTGGACACTTATTTTTCCACAAATTGTGAATTCGCCCCATATAAAATCTGGTTTATATTTAAACTCTTGTAAATTACATATTCACCCCAAAACTTTAATAAACTTAATATTTCATGTCATAAATCATTTTATCCCAAAGTATTCGGTCAACATTTTGACCAAGGTTAAAATTTATACTTAGTACATTAATATACTCATAAACTTATATGAATCTCGGCTTTACACCAATCTTTCCATAAATTACAAAATAGTCCCAAGACTTTATAATAGTTACTTAATAAGTTATAAACTATAGTTTAAATATTTAATTCCTCAAAATTTCAGAAGTGAACTTTATAATTCTCTTAATTATGAATTTGCCCATATTCAACTCCAAACTTTCATAATAAGTTTTATAAATTACATAATAGCCCAAAAACTTTATAAATTGTCATTTTAACACTTGTTTAAATTATCTAAAATTCATAAACTTAATTCCTAACCTTATATTATATCATATTTATTCCAAAGAGACCTTTTACTCTCGGCTTTTACCATACTTACACCAAACTTTCCAAAATTTGCAATTTAGCCACATAACTTAATTAATTAGCCATTTAAGCACTAGTAAAATATTTTTAGCTCACCAAACTTTATAATATAAGTTTATATACATATGTACTCAATAAAACCTTCTTCACTAGACCAATTCGGCCATAATTAATATGGTACCATATAGTATAAAAGTAGATTTATATGTCAAAATAATTATACATAAATTCATATGAGTCATATAACTCATGTAAAAATTATTGTAATGTCTTAGATTGATTTTTAGCTCAAAATAGAGCATATTAGCCCTTGACCATTCGGCATGTATATGTATTTAACTTAGGTAAATTTTGTGACACAAAAATGTGTCTTAAGGTAAATATTTTCCATATATGTTATAGATTATATTTTTGGTATATGTTACCATATGATTTCGGTTTTAAACACCTAGGAAGGTGTACATAATTTTTATACAAATTTTTAAGAGCTTAAATAAGCTTAAAACAATAAAGGTTTACTTAGTAAACTTACTCCTAAATAAAGGTGGTTAAGTGCTTGAACTCTTCTTGAATCTCCAAGCTTTCTCCAAAGGAATTTTGATGCTCCACTTCGGTTTTATGCAAGAGGTGAAGGAGTTTAGGAGTTAGATCTTTAACAAAGATCTTAAGTAGATTTGTAAGTAGTTTTCCAAGAATTTACCTTAAGCTTTTTCTCCTTATAAATTTGGCTCACTTAAGGTGGATGAAGAACAAACTTTCCTTCATGAAAATGAAGAAGAAAAGAACCTTAGAAGAAGTAGAAATCGGTTGCACAATAAAATGTGCTTTAAGGATTTTCAAGCTTGAAAACTACCTTAAGATAACCTTGAGATGCTCCTTGGATTAATGTTGGTTTGGACAACCTCCTTGGAGTATTAGTTGATGCCGAATGCTTGTTGTTATGCTAGGAAGAGTTTTGCTTCAAGGCTTGACAAGAATTGCTAGGAAATTACCTTAAAGATGAAGATAGAAGTTAAAACTCCATAAATGGACTTAAGAGCTTTAAAGGAAGAAGATGAAGCAATAAGAGAGAGGAGAGAGCCTTACCAATTCGGCAATGGTGTGTGCAAGGGAAGGAATGAGGCTAAGCTCACATAAGAAGAAAAGAATGCAAGTTTGATTGATTTTGTTTTGTTAATTTTTAATGTCAATTGACTATTCTTTTCCTTAGTTTATTACATAGGTTATTCGCTCAATAAATGCCCATGTTTCCAGCATGTGTTCGGCCATAATGCAAGACAAGGCAAGGTGGAAGAAAATAATGTGAGCTAGAAGACAAGGCAAGTTAGGTAAGGTTTTATTCCTTTGATTTTTCTATGTTAAGCTTGTCTTCTTCTTCTCTTGTAGGTGGCCGAACTTAGGGCTTAAATGGGGTGTCTCAATCGGCATTGAAGAGCCAAGGACAAGCTAGGAAGGTCACTTGAAGTTTAAGAAATGAAAAAGGTGGAATCTAGATCTACTTTTTGCTTTTTGCATTTTGTTTTTGTCTAGCTAACATGGCCTTGTTCCATGGCATTATTTCGACAGCTTGGTGGTCAAATGAGACCTACATACTTTGACATTAAGTATTATAGCACATGGGAAGGTGAGTCACCATGTCTTATGCCTTTTATAAATTTTTAATGTAAGTTTTATACTAGTTTTTGGACTGAAAATCGGCCCCTATAGAGCACCTGGTTTGACACTGCCTTCAACTGATTTAGAAGGTCATTTTAACCCTATTTAATATTCTTAATTCGTGGCATGTCAAAAACTACAAGGTAATTGCGTAAAACGCGTTTTAGTGACACCCGAAAGTGTGTTTTTGTGCTCTAAGGAAATTTTGGGAAATAAATTGTCTTTATGAGTTCCAAGTGTTTATAAACACTTATTATAGTAAATAATGATATATTAAGACATTACATTGAGTTATAAGGGGTTACATCAACCCATGACATAATTTACGGGCCATCGGGACACTCCCGGGCAAAAAGGAGCGCTAAGAAATCCTCCTGTGGTTTTTGTTGAATTTTGAGAAACCACTTCGTGGTTTCTCTTTAGAATGGTTAATAATGATTTAGGAACTCTAGGAATTAATTTTATAGGAGTTCGTGCCACCTCGGCACTCCTCCGGGTTTTTCGTGCTTTAAGGGGCGTGCGTGAGCACTCCCGAGCGTTTTGCGTTTTTGACTGAATATAGCCTAGAGAATATGTTTATACATTCATATAATGAGTGTATGACCATTTGGTTTGAGTTTTAGAAGGTCATACAAGGTCATGCTTAATCACCTGTTTCTAAGGCGTTTTACGAACGTTCTTCTTGTCAAGATGTTTAGTGCGCATGTTTGACCTTTGATGAGTTATTATATCTTCATAATATATACAATAGGTGTAACATAAGTTGTTACATTTATCTAATTGTGTATTTCAATTTATTGTAGCTTTATAGATGCTTAGGCATTCGTAAAGTATTTACGTTGCTCGTTTGTATACACGTTGGTATTGTTCTTTTCTTGTTGACGCTCTTTATATCGTGCTAGTTATGCAAGAAGTTTAGTCCTTGTTAATAATTGTACATGAACGTTTGTACGAATATGTTTAGTAAAATTATGCTAGTTAGCGTTTATGGTAAAATGACTGTTTTTTCGTGTCGTTTGCATGCGTGAGTTTGCATGCGCACGTGTAATAACATTAATTCACGTAACGTTTGCATGTATAGATTAGCATGTGTAACTAAAACGATCTGTTTCTAGATCAATTCTCCATTATTTAATAATAAACAAGTATTAATTAGATTCGGGGTATTTCACCTGGTCGCTGGTATACATGGTATCTTTTCTATGTTGTGCCCGGGTCTGAACGTCTAGTTGCTACCTATACATGATTTTTCACTTATGTTGTGTCCGGGCCTGATCACCCGGTCGCTATCTATACAAGATATTTCACTTATGCTGTGTCTGGGCCTAATTGCCCAGTCGCTATCTATACAAGATATTTCACTATGTTGTGCCCGGGCCTTACTTGTAGCAGTTTGTCTTCGTCATTACTTCGGTCTTTCTTGAATCTTTCCAGCCTTAAGACATTTTTTCCTTCGGATAGGACTCTGGTGCGTTGAACTTCTTATGTTTTCAAATGTGTCCGAACATGTAAGTTCGGGCGGAGTGTGAGGACGAGTCTGGCGTGCGAGTTTCGGACTGTGTCCGAACTTGCATATCCGGACACATGTTTGGACACAGATTTTCTCTGGTTTTCTAACTCTTGACTTGCGTTCGAACATTGATGTTCGGACATATGTCAGACATTGTGATATCTTTGATTTTTGACTCGCGGTGTGTCCGAACTTGCAAGTTCGGACGCAAGTTCGGACACCACGAACTTTTGAACTTCTAAACTCCCGGCCTATGCCTGAACAGACATGTTCGGACGCATGTTCAAACAGGTCTCTGATTTTGTATAACTTCTTCATTTGAGCTCCGTTTTGACTTACATTTGCGGGGTTGTACTCCCCTATTTATGCACTTCCGTTCTTTATTTACGAACATTTGTTTTGGGGACCTAGTCACTTAGCTTCTGAGCCCTGGATAGTCAGGTCGGGCTGTCCCGTAGCATGCTCTGCAGGAATTCCTTCTGTATTTGTTCATTAGGGTTTCCCTTAGGACGTGTAGTGACCGAAGGGTCCAATAAATGTCTCTACGGCTTCTGATGTGGGATATGTGGATCCATAGGGCTTTAGTGTGTGCCCTTTTAATGTGTTAGCCGGTTGCTAGGGTCCCACCTACTATGTGTTTTTGAAAGTCCGACTAATGCGATTTGATGTGGATTTTTGTTCTGCTTCAGGGCTGGTTAGCTCATCTTCTTACTCTGTTTGTGAACTATCATATGTTCTCCTCTGCTTTCATTCATCTTCTGATTTCAGTTTTGAGTAGACTTCATTGATGAAGTCTTCTTCTTATTGAGCATGTGAAAGCTCACCCCCTTTATATATACATTGGAGATTGATCGTGTGGAGACTCTCTCTTTCCCTTGTAGTTTATCTTTATGTTTAGCTTTCGTATTTGCATGTTTGTGCTAGATGCTTTTGAATTTTGTAGCCTTCGGGCCTTGGTTCAATTATGTATTTCGTTTGAATATTTGGATCTTTATAAACACTTTGCTTCTTCAATACAAGTATTATGCTTTGATTTCGAGTTTGATATTGTTTGTAGCATTGCGTTATCAAGTAATGTATACGCGGCGTGTAACAGCCTTAGAGCTAGCCCAGTTTGGGGTCGTTACAGCTCTCGCGCTGATTCTCCGGCCCGAGGGAGACAACTGTCTTCCCTTATATTCTCGTTCTGACCCTACTGTTTTCACCACCCCTCATGTGGAAGGCTTTCCATTATTCGCACTTCACAAACTCGTGCCATTTTTTGGCTTCCTTGGATTGTTATCATCTTTCAAGACCGGGTTTGATATTTCATTTTGAGATAGTAGGTGCTGCATATTGCCTGAAAGGCATTGATCCCCGGTCAGCCTAAATACATGTTATTGTTATACCCTAAGAGTTCGGGCATGACATACGCTGGTAGCTTCTTAATCCTCATTTCATCTCCTTGTCATAGGGTCATGGTGATATCGATACTCCCAGTTGATTTAGCAAAGATTCCTCCCACAAATCCTCCCAAAACACCAGAGTAAGGCTTGATCTTTTTCTTCGGGAATATCAAGTCTCCTAACCACTTCTTCATAAATGACATCTACCCCGGCTCCACTGTCTACTAGAATTCCTTCCATCATTCTATCATTGATTTGAGCTATGATGACAAGCAGATCGTCGTGGGGAATCAAGACTCTGTCTGCATCCTCCTCGGAAAAAAAGATTAGGGGGGGGAGGGGAGGGAGTTTTTCTTTCTTAGCGACCTTTCTTTCGGGGAGCTCTTGATGAACCTTGTGGATATGCCTTTTCCTTTCATGTGGCGTTAGGGGTCCGATTTCTGAAAATAGTCCTGTAAATTTACTTAATGGAAAAAATCTTGTTAGATCATTATTTGTTGATTTTATTAACTTTTTTATAGAATGAAATTTGTTGGAGCAAGTGCTTTGAGGTCTCTTTAATTTCCTCTTTTATTGTTACATTCTTCTTTTCTTTTCCCTACTTTTTACTTTCTCTTGAGTTTTCTTACAGACCTGTGGTCATCCCAAAGAATTTACTATGGTTTAGCACTGGATGCACCTCTTCCTCAACCTTGACCCGGCCCTGGTAGGCCGGTAGTAGCCGCCAGTTTCTACAGCCGGGGGTCTGCTCCCCCTTCTTCTTCAGATAATCTATTCTATTAAGGTCCTTGAAGATAGCAGCACAGTTGGTTGTTCTATGGCTGTTGTTGCCACAGAACTCGCAGAAGGCCACTAGGATCTCTTCTGGCTGAGGTTTCTTGGGTGGAGGAAGGTATCCTTCTTTTAAAGCTGCGTCGAATCATCCTGGGTTGATCTGGGCTACCCTTGCCCTTGAGTACGCAACACTCTCGGTGGAATTTGAAAATCCTTTGGAGTTTGGAGTAAGGCTTGTACCTTGCTCCTACCCCTCCAGTAGATGAGCTTCCCCCCAGAGGAACTCCCTCCTGAATGGGCCTTTTTCCACGGGAGCAGGAACTTTGAAGTTGTTGGGCAATTCTCTTGCTTTATTCTCGGTGATTTCGGACTTAACAAATTTGTGGAGCATTTCCACCAATTCTCCATGTGTTTTGGTGCTTTAGTTGCTATTTTTCCAGCGAGCCTTAGATGAGCTAATCCATTTCCGAATGCTTTAATAAGGATCCTTTCATCCACATCGTCAATTTCTACAACCTGCTTATGAAAGCGCTCACTGAACTCTTTCACCCGTTTCTCCCTTTTTTGTTTAACATCCACCAATTCTATGGTCTTTCTTTTTACTTTTTTGCTCGCATCAAAATACTGCTGGAACTCCCCTGTCAACTACTTAAAGCTAGTGATGGACTAGGGGGCTCGTAAAGATCCAGCTCAACGCTCTTTTAGAGAGTGTTCCTGGAAATGAATTGCACAAGGATATGGAGCTTATGCCCTGGGTTATCATGGAGAACATGAAATTTTTGACATGTTGCGCAGGGTCCCCTATCCCATCATACTTTTTTATTGATGGAGCGACGAAGTGTGGAGGGAGTTTTGCTTTCCTGATTCTTTCGGAGAATGGATACAAGTCATGTCGATGGTATCTTCTTCTGCTTCTTCTTCAACGGTCAGCTTCGGGGGAGATTCCTTCAGCTCTTCTCTTCCCTTTCTAATACTTCCTTCGGAGTCCTTTCCTTTCAATATTCCAATGGCTTCAGTCATCTCTTCCCATTTTTTCTGATACTCTTCGTCCCTTTGCATAAGCTCCTATTGTAATTGCTCGTTCCCTTAAGCAATCTTCTCATCTATGGATCTTACCAAGCCCGTGAGCATTTCCTCAAGATCTTTCTTTGAGATTGATTATTGTGGTTCCTCCTCATTCGCCCTGAGCCATCGTCTTGTTTTAGGCGGCATCGTGACAATTTTACGAAAAATACTTTCCTTATGAGTTATGTTTTTTTTATAGAAAACTTCTTACTTTTGTCGGTGGTATCGTGGTTGCTGTTCTTGAGCACTCATTTCCCACAGATGGCGCCAAATGAATATTCGTGTCTCATTCTATCGATTTAATCTCACTCGACTTTCCTAACATTCATAACATCCTATTTTGAATATGTTACCGGTATCTTAGACGTGTAGTATTTTGAGAGCTCAAGAATTCGAATACAAGAACAAGAAGGAGAATGAGAGAATTCTTGATTTCTTGTCTTATTGTATTGGGGTGATCCCCTATTTATAGTTTTTCTTCACAGCTGCCAGATTGTCATATATCTCTAGCGTCTTTTCTTAACTATGCACCCAGGCCTGAGCGCCTGGTCATTATACGAGGCTTTATTTCTAGCCATGCCTGGGTCTATAAGCTTGGTCGTTGCTATACATGGTATCTTTTCTATGTTGCGCCCGGGTCTGAACGCCCGGTCGCTACCTATACATGAATTTTCACTTATGTTGTGCCCGGGCCTAATCGCCAGGTAAATATCTATACAAGGTATTTCACTTATGCTGCGCCTGGGCTTGATCACCCGATCACTATCTATACAAGATATTTCACTATGTTGCGCTCGGGCCTGTATGCTCGGGCCTTACTTGTAGCAATTCTTCTACCTTCGTCATTACTTTGGTCTTTCTTGAATCTTTCCAGCCTTAAGACCTTTTTCCCTTCCTCATTATTAATCTCTTTTTTTTTGTCTCGGTGATAGTCCCAAGGAATAAATTTCAGCCATTACTTAGGTGATATGTGACAATAAGGCTTCTTGAATGTTCTTGAAGTGTATCTACAATGACTATGGGTTTTTTTAACATATTTTTAGGTGTCATGTCATCTAATAACATTATTTTTATTATGTTAGCAACTCCACTCATTTGTTCATCCTTGGAATAAAGGGAGTTTATTAACATTCTCACTCTTCCCACTATTTTTTCCTCTTTCCTCCTAATGTTACCATCCCTTAAAATACTTACTACTCCCTGCTGTTCTTAATACATGATTTTTGGATCATTTCACTATTTTCAAAATATAAGATGTTCTAGCATTTGTTGTCATCTACTTACCAATTCTACCCTCATCTTTTATTTCACAACTCTACTTTTTAAATTACTTCATTCCAAGGTAAAAAGTAAGGACAAAATAGTCTAATTAATTCTTTCCTCCTTAATTCTTGTGTGCAGTTAGAAAATCAAGTATTGAGAACATGAGAAAGTATTATTTATCTTTTCACTTCAACATCCAATTATGCTACTTAATTTTTTTTTTGAAAAAACATATTTATTATTCTTTTGTTGCTACTATTTTTTGTACCGTAGTATTGTCTTAAGTTGAAAATAAAAGAGAGGAAATGCAGAAGCTGTAAATATTTATTAATAAAATAATCCTGTCAGTTGTAGTGATACAACCAATCAAAATGAATTTTCGTATGTTACTTAAATAAGAAACGAAGAAATAGAAAGTGGGTGCATTCCACACCACTACAGAGCTTTTTTATTTTATTTCTTATTGAAACTATTGAATGGAATCCATATCCTAAGGACATCCACAACGCGTGATTATTTCTAGGTGTCATGTCATCAGAAAATATTTTTTTTTAAATTGTATAACCAACTTCACCCATTTATGCATCATACAATAAGGGAGTTTCTTAACCTTCTCACCCCTCCCACCATTTTTTGTTCCCCTCCCCCATTATTTATTTTTTACTTTATTATTGTCAGTGGATACAAGGATACAACCAATCATAATTAATTTCCATACCTTTCTTAAATAAACAACGAACAAAGAGATAGTGGGTGGATTCCACACCACTTGAGGACATTTTTTTATTTCTTTCTCACACTCTTGGGTGGAATCCACACCACTGTATCCTAAGACCTCAGTTTTCTATATATAACATACTACCTCCGTCCCACTTTCATCTTCTTGTTTACTTTTTGGCACGCTTTTCCACTTCAATATTAAACATATAAGATAAAATAATTTTATAAAATAAATTTTTATAACATATAGTTTTTTACATGAGGATTCCATTGCAAAAATTAGATTTGTAAAATTATATCATCTTATATGTTAAATATTGAAGTCAAACGATATGTTCAAATAGTAAACCAGACAGTCAATAAGGGACGGAGGAAGTATAAACAAAATGAGCTATTCCATAAACCTGCAAAATACGAGACCTTAACTACAATCATGTACGACCATTAATTCCAACTACAAACATTCTCGTTGAGCCTCAAAAGTCTGTTTGTCCTCATTCTTCAACTAAGAGCTGACATCATTTTAGCTTTACAGAAGAATTGGGTGCAGATCCTATAAAGGACAAACAAAAGCCTTTATATAAAGGCAATAATATCAGCCATACAGAGAAAAAATGTTAGCCATTTTTATAGGATAATATTAGTCATATATATGAAAATTGATAGCCACCAGATAATTAATAATAATATTTTAAGGAAGTTATTTGCAGTTACAAAATTACTAAATAGCTCAGTAGTCAGCCTCAAAAACGATTTTTTTTAAAATTACTCTACACCAACATTACCCTATACCACAAATCATAAAAACCACTATATGGTCAGTTAAAAAATGCCAAAAACATTTTTAGGATTTGTAATACAAGCATTGTAAGCTCTAAACCATAACCTTTTATATAAGCAATGGAATATTAACGATATACAACCGTGGCCAATATTTTATTTAGCTATGACATACATTTTTATGTATACATGGCTTACATATCTTAATGTCTATGGCAAATATTTCATAGGTCTGTGGCATATATATTAGTTTCATTAAATACAATTGATCTGTTAGAATTAAGCAATGAATATTGAGTACTTTGTGTATATTTACGATATACATGCATGGCAAATATTTCATAGGTCTGTGGCATATATATTTGTACACACATGGCATATATTTTTTAATGTCCATGGCTAACATTTGTCCCTATCTAAAACTTCAGCTAATAGCAGTACATGTACAATATAAGTTCAATATACACATAGCGTCATTACATACAATTAATCTGTTAGAATTAAGCAATGAATATTGAGTAGTTTTTGTCTATCAACGATATGCACTCGTGGCACATATTTCATACGTGTATGGCACATATATTAGTAAATACATGGCATATATTTTTCAAATCAATGAGTAATTCTAGGATGATGGTTAGAAGAAGGAAATTAAATTAATGGAAGTCATTTAAATCTAAGGGCTCATATTGATGCCTTTAGATAAAGGAAAATAGTGAGCCTTTATACAATCCTACTTGATCGCGGTATTCCAATTCCACCACCGAGGGAACGGGCGCGGATCCTATAAAGGACAAACAAAAGTCTTTATATAAAGGCTTAAATATTGCTAATTAGATTCACTTTGATTTATTTGAATGGTTGTGATTAGAAGACTCATTAATTCCAAATAGATTACCCTACCCCCAAAACACCCCAAAACCCACCCTAGGAAAGCTAAAAACGTCGAAGGCATTTTTAGGGTTTATAGTAGCGGGTTTAGGGTAGACCCTAAACCCGCTACCACAAACCCTAAAACCTGTCGAGTTAGTTGCTACAATATAAAGTACAGAACAAATTCCAAATAGATTACCCTACCCCCCAAAACACCCCAAAACCCACCCTAGGAAAGCTAAAAACGTCGAAGACATTTTTAGGGTTTGTAGTGGCGGGTTTAGGGTCTAACGACCCTAAACCCGCTACCACAAACCCTAAAAACCTGTCGAGTTAGTTGCTACAATATAAAGTATAGAACAAATTCCAAATAGATTACCCTACCCCCCAAAACACCCCCAAAACCCACCCTAAAAACTAAAAACGTCGAAGGTATCTTTAGGGTTTGTAGTGACGGGTTTAGGGTCTAACGACCCTAAACCTGCTACCACAAACCCTAAAAACCTGCCGAGTTAGTTGCTACAATATAAAATACAGAATAAATTCTAAATAGATTACCCTACCCAAAACCCACCCTAAGAAAGTTAAAATGTCGAATTCACCACTTATTACTTAATGAATCATAATATCAATTTTAATGATTCATAATACAAAATTAATGAATCATATTATCAATGTAGTGTTCATCGTATACAAGTAAAAATAATTTTTTAAAAAAGTTGTCAAAACATATCCATGACTGGTCCTATTTTGAAGAGCTTAAATTTAGGTGAACAATGATATAATTTTTTTTCAATTTGGACTTATATATTAAAAGTTATAACAATTAAAAGTTTTTATGATAAAGAAAGAAAAAGGAAAAAAAATTAAAAAAAATCGAAACCTGGGCGCTACTCCCGTGCGGCGCTCCTCTCCTGTACAGGCCAAGCCTTTAGGTAAAGGCTTTTGTTGAGCCTTTATTGAAACCTGTACGAGAAGAATTGGCCTTAGCTTTCTTTCGAGATGATTAGTTGTGGGAGGGTTTGGCTGGATGGGGGAAGAATGACAGCATTTAAGATGTGTAACCGACAAATATACTACTAGTGCTTTGATTTGTTGTGCTTGACATAATAAATGACCATATGGCGATGGAAACAGATAACTCTAAAGTTTGCCGCTAACTATAAAATCAATCATGCGTGGCTTGCTTTCTTTCTTTTCCCTCTTCTTTCAGCTCTTTTTACTTTTCTTTCTGTGGTCTTTTTTTGGGTTTCTTGTTTTAACGAACCCTATGATATGTTGCTTTCGGCTGTTTTCCCCTCTTGTTTCACGATTCCATTATTAAACGTTCGAGATCAAGTGAGAGTCCTACATTCAGATTATATAATTACTAATAAATAGTTCATATAATTTATAGGTTACTTTAGCTAATATTAAATAGTTTAGGATGAAATCACATGGATTACTAAATCTTACCAGAATTTTATATAGGTCTGATTCTTTTAGGGACATTAGAGGGAAAAAGTGAGATGATGACATAAAACCTCATTTAATAATGTTGTTAGAGAATGAAGCCATAATCCCGATTTATTTCTCGGCCCATATTTCTACCAGAAATAAAAGAGGAAAATCGAAAATATGGCATGGCACCTGTGACCTATCTGTAGGTGTGTAGACGTAACGGATAAGTAGTAGTCCTTTATACTCTACCCATATATCTTTGCTTAGTGTAGTTCCCGCGTCAGAAATGGACGCATATTTTAATTGGTTCAGCATGATTGCTGACTCATTTGACGATACGTTCAGTTTCTTGCCGGTTTCAATAACCGTTATACTAATCAACTGTGCACATGGTTTTCGCCATTCAAACGGAATACTCAATGTTGCAAAAAGTCTTCTATGGTTATCGGCGCTATACACTAAGGGCCATTCACTTCGAGACAAGGAAACATAATGAAATCAGGAAAGAGAATAGAAAGGAAAGGAAAGGAATTTCCACTAATCAAGAAGTCTGCTTGGTTTCAACTCGGAAACAGAGTAGAACTCCCTATGATTCCCTTCGGTATTGTTTGGTTTTGAACATGGGAATCATCCTATTTTTCTGAAAATTATTCTTATTTAATTCAATAGTAATATTCTCTTCATTTCAAAATGTAATCATTCCAGCGTATCTAATCATTTTTAAAATGTAAGTTATTCCAGATTTTTCTCACAATACCTCATATTATTAATTAATTATATTTTTTAAATTGTTTTTAAAATATTACGAGACAACAATATGTTTTTTTTACCATTTTCAAATTTGGTAATATTCATTTTTAATGTGAAAAATAATATGATAAGTTGGGAATCTAATATTAGTTTAAATAATAAAATAATTATTATTAGATTTGTAAAATATTTTTGTTGCAAAAAACAAGATTCTTAATGAATTATTATTATTTTTATATTTGAGTGTGACTATAATTTAGGAAGTTTTAATATTTTTTTCCAAAACAATTTCACCGTCATAGAAATGGTGACTCTGATCTGTGTGGAGGAAAAATAATTATTTGGAGGAAAGAGAGGAAAAATAATTATTTGTTTAGAGGAAAAATAATTATTTGCATGGTGACACACTTTTTTTTGGAAAAATAATTATTTATAGAGGAAAGAGAGGAAGCCGGAGGAAACGGAAAAGTTTTCCACGTGGTTATGCGGGGGATAGGGAATAGGGGTTTTGGGGGTTTACAAAAAGAAATTTGGGAAAACAAAATTATTAAAAAGTCTAAACAAACAATATCAAAGGGAATTACACCGTTTCAGTTTCCTTGTTAGCCCAAAGTGAACGCCCCCTAAAAGTAAGCAGCTTCTTAATTGAAACTTTCTTTTTAATCAACGAGCTTAATTACCAACGACTCGCCACTCTTAGCTGCCCATGGTAGGTTAACCGTCTTATTTGGTTAACCGCTTTCGGTTAACTGGGTCTTTGGTTTTATAAAATTTAATTCCATTACCATTCCATTTAGATCGGTTAACCGGATTCGGTTAACCGTTTAATTCGGTTTTCTAAAATCCTATTCCATTACCATTCCGTTTAGATCGGTTAACCTTAAGTTCGGAACGGTTTTATCGGTTAATCTTGTAGCCGTGTAATTTTTTTTATTGATGAGAACCATACTACTAATATTATAGTACAACATTGATCATTCACCTAAATCATGAGTGACAAATCAAACACAAGTGACAAAAAATATAATATTGTGCATATTTCCTCAATAGCTAAATTTAATTATTATATAAGGTGAACATTAATATTTGAAGATTTTGATTGTTTATATAAACGGTTAACCGTTCTGGAAAATTCAATACCGTTACCAAAACCGGTCAATTTACACGGTTCGTTAACCATACCACAAGTGGTACGATTAACCTGAAAACAGGCGGTTCACTTCGATTTCGGTCGGATACCGCGGTTTCAGAATTTTTTGGGCAGCCCTACTCTTAAGTGAATGAACCAACCCATTGCCAAATTCGCTTTGTCCAAAGAAAGAAGTAGGTTTGACAAATTCGTTGATCTGACCGGAAATCAACATAAAATTTGCAGAATTAGGTAAAAACTGGTGACATATACTTATCTCGTGTTGGGTTGAATTGTTTATTAATTATGTTGTTTGACTTTAATATTTAACTTATAAAATAAAATAATTTTATAAATTTAATTATCTTGTTGATTTCTTATTTGATAGGTTATACCGTGATACTTTAGCTTTATAAAATTATTTCATTTTATATATTAAATATTGAAATGGAAAAATGTGCCAACAAACAAAAATTGTTCTTTCGGAGATAGTATTTATTAATTTCATTTTTTTTTGAAAGTAACCTACTTTTTATTCATGCATTAAGAAGATACAAAATGATCACTAATTGTGGATTCTTTCTTAATAGCGCACCATATAATAAGACTAAGAAAGCTAGAAAACATAACGGCAACTTCGGTTGCTTTTTCATCTTCTGTATACGCCTCACATACAAGCAAAGTAGTTACTTCATCAATCTGCATCTTCATTAGTTTCAACAAAGCTTATAGCTTTAAAATTTGTTGGACTTTTGCTTTTACGAGCCCAATTAACTACAAGGTCTCATCTTCCATGGTGTTTGACTGTTTGAAGCCACCATCATCACATTCGCATCCTCAAAACCGGGCACTAATCCGTCTTCAATTATGCTGGTCCAATTTGTGTGCTTGACACATAATCCCGCATGCAAATCCCCACTAAAGAGAGTGGGAAAATTCGGAGGAGAGAGAGGAGAGCTTCAGTTGGCTGATTATACTTTTTATTATGATTAATTTCATTGTATCATATACATATAAAAAGTTAAAACCTGCATATACAAAGTTATTGATTCATATGGCCTTTATAATAAAAGAATACACATCCCTAAGTCTAGAGTAAGATATTGAATACAACAATTATTTGGTTAAAAAAAAAGAATAAAAAGATTACTTTGTTAAATATGGAGAGACTTCTCCTTAAAGCTACTATGGTTTTGGTGTTTCAAAGATTTTTATTTTTTATAGTGTTTTGGGTGGATATTTAATTATGTAATTTTTACTCAGTTTAGTATCTTTGTTATACATATTTTAACCAGATTAATTTGTATCGTGTTGAATAATCAGATTGATACAAATAGTTAATCATTCTAGTTGTGTTTACATCAGATTCAACATAATTGTGTTTAGAATTAAATTAGTAGCACCTGTAATCACTATATTAACCATGTCGTGTTTATGTTAAATTAAAAACTCATCAACCCGATTTACCACATCTAATGGATAACCCTTATTTGATCATCGGGTTATTCGATCCAAGGTTTTACAAAGCATGTTTGATGTTATGTCAGCGACTCTGCCCTTCTTAGAATATTGGGCCAGTCCTCCATTTGTTGCTCCTTATTGTCCACTTATACTGCACATAAATGCGTCCTCTACTCTGGTCGGTATTCCCTTTTCCGGCCCAAAGTATAAGGTCCATGATGCAATGCTTGTATACCGGCAAACTTATTCTAAATCCTTGTATATTTTTAAACACCAAACTGGAGGTAACACGTCCTCACACTTTAGTTCAATTCTTTGATTGAAAATACTTTTCCACGTATATTACGCCTCAGGGTAGGAAATTAAGAATAAAAAATGCCTTTTTTTTTTTTTGGCAAGAATCGATTCCAAGATATATTGAAAGCTTATGTTCTTAATGATAATGGTATGATCAAGAATACCCGAACTCGATCCGAACATGGCCCAATGTACCACAAACCTGAATATAACTGAAAAACTGAATTCCCTCGACCCAATCCAAATCCAGAACGAATATCTCTAACCATCTTAAACTAACCCGAACCAAACTAACTGACCCGATCTAAAGCCAAACAGAGTGACCTAAATTGACTGGATTAAATACGCTGAATAGTACCGCTCTAATACCACCACCTCTCAGGTCAATTATTCTATAGAATTGTTTCCTATCAACTTGTTTTATGGGATGCATTAGTTATAGCTTAGGAAGAAATCTAGCATGCTGCTCTTGTGAGAGGAATTTTGTAAATGAGTCGAGCTATAGACCCTCTTGGATTGATTTCTTTCCACATATACGGTGACTTAGGATTGGACCTTCCATGTAGAATTGGGTTTTTGTTGTGGTAAACTACTAATTTGTTGTCAGCATGGGAATAGCTTCGTAGTGCACCAATCACACGAACTAGACAGTTAATCTCGGTGGAAATTGTCCCGCGCCCTGGACTTCTCCTTCTGCTGTGAACGTTTGTTTCTTGGATTTAAAAGTGAGTAGAGAGATAACACGGTAAATATAATTCGCTTACAGATCTGAATCGTAAAATCCAATCAGCGTGAAGACGAGATCACAACCGAGTAACCAAGTTAAGGAAGAAACATTCTTGTTCTTTGGATTACAAACAACGAAAACTAGAAGAGTTGGTTAACACTTAACATTGTCCAAAATTGGAGACTTGATGAATTATAGTTCAGGCAAAATGATGGACTATGGAATTTTGAAGCCGATTAGAAACACGACGTTAAAATCTTGCACATCTATGCAAGTCTAATTAGTACAGAACATGCAAATTTCAGTGGTTTTTATGCACTATTTTTGGCGCTTTAGAACCGCTGAAAAAAAAAACCACCAAAAAATGTCTTGGTTTTGCAACCGCCGAAAAAAGTCTATTTTGGCCGGTTTCTAGGACCAAAACCACCGAAAATTGTGCTTGAGAAGTCGTTACTGACTTCAGCGTTGACTGACAATTTTCGACGGTTGTGTGTTGAAAACAAACGAAAATGTTTTCATTAGGATACATTTTCAACGGTTTTAACTCACAACCACAGATTTTTTTATATATTTTTTTTCTTTTTTGTTCTATTCCCCGTATTTTTTCAATAAACCTCTAAATATGAATTCCCGTATATTATCACACACCTTAACAATACATTTCTGAGTTGATAATGTCATGCATATATCTCATGACATAATAGCCACACTCGGTACCCTCGCGTTGGGGTGGACACTAAAAAAACAAAAAAAAACTACATTAGAATCATGTTGTTGTGCATTATTGTTAATGATATATAAAAAATGTGTAATTGATGACGTATCTTCATAGAATGCCATGAGATTGCTTTTTCCAACCTTACCCCACGTTCCATCAGCATAAAACTTTGTAATGCACTATACAATTAGTATCACACATATGTTAACCACACTTACAAATGTACAATTGAAGTTAAACAAAATAGTTGAAATACAAATATAATAATAAATTATCATAATCTACTCACATGTTAGGGTGAGGCTTTATTTTGATATTTTGTGATTTACTAGATTGTATTGGATCGAGAAAGAGTATCCGCAGGCAATCCAAACACACACCAACGGAACCCAATGACTATTGTATAATGTAAAAGGTTTAATACGTTATATATTATCAAACTCAATAAATAAACATTTATTCAATTAAGACATTGAATTATATATCTACCTTTGGTTATATGGTAACATAACATCTTGCTTTTGCATTCGCATGCAGTTAGTGATCCCACGATGCAAATACTCCTTACATGAATATGGATATCACTCTTTGAAGCAGTGAATGATATTCTTTCAGGACACAAAAATGCATGTTGGGTAAGACAAAATGATGGGATATTTTCATACAAAAACATGTTCGTAAAGGATAAAGTGTCATGGTAATTAACATTAATTTTGCATCAATTTGTAATTTATAAACAAAATTAAATACTTATAGAATGCATGAGTGAAACACTGTGTACCCAACCATTCAGATTTCATGACCTCCACCACATCTCCCGAGTACAAGTCGAAGTCTATGCCATCCGGGTAATGAAGAAGATCCTCACTGAAAGTCATTACAATTGAGTCTTTGCCGGTTGGGAAGTCCCGTAGTATGTCGTGCAAGTATCTCATATTTGACCCCAACCGTAGGGGTGGCAATGGGTCGGGTTCTGGTCGGGTGAAGCATCAGCCGCACCCATCACCCGATTTGAAAATTTCACCCGAATTCGACCCGTCACCTGTTAACCTTCACCCATCACCCGATCCACCCGTCACCCGCGAGTGATTCGAGTGATAAACGGGTGAAACCCAAAACAGACTTGATAATAAATTAAAATTTGAACTGGTTCCAAAAGTTTAAGGAACTTATATTATATGCTAAGTATATCTCAAGCATATAAAATATTTGATGTTTTAACTAGGTCAGTCAACATTAACACATTGATTAAATAATGTTAGAAGACCAAGACTTGATTATTATAAAAGTTCAACTGATTGAGTTATTTATAATAAGGAACCTCACTCCTTGGTTCTAAAATTTTGATGTGGGAGTTAGCTGCTATCTAACAGCTATACCTGCCCTCCCACATCATTTTCGAGTCCAAGAAATTGTGGACACTTGGGTTTATTTTTGACAAATATACATAGATAACTTGTGAAATATTTCATCTTCCACTAATCTAGTCAACCATCTAAGTAGACCAAGCCATGAAATATCAGCTTAACACCTACACCTCCCACATCGTTTTTGGGTGCAAAAACTAACGTGTATTCACTACATATATTCACAATTTGAGTTCTCATGTTAAACATGCAGACTCAACAAGTCAATCCTAGTTTAATGGATAATAGACTTGAGACACCAAGTGTAATTGTTGTCATGTAGCAACATTACTTGGTATTGTAGCAAGTCTCCCACTGATGCTTTTATAAGCATTGTAAACTAACCTCTATTTAGCATATTCGATGTGGGAGTTTAGGAGATAGGTAGTTTAGTGCCTGAATCATTCGCCTGGATCCCACTTCTATTTTCAATTAGACTTGCAATTACTTTATAAAGTCTAAAGAGTTTTTAGAGTGCAGAACTTAGTAATGGGTTGGATATCGGGTTGGTGGGTCATGTGATGGGTGGAAAAAGTGTCACCGTATCCGACCTGACCATCACCTGTTTCACCCGTTACCCATTTTACACCCATTTATTTAGGGGTTTTACACCCATTTACATGGATCGGGTTGACGGGTGAAACGGGTACCCGATGGGTTTTGCCACCCCTACGCAACTGTGAAAGTATGTAATCATCCACCATGTTTAAATTTTGAACAACATTGGTGAATGACTTGTATCCAAAAGATTTACTTGCAGTCCTTACTCTTTTTTTCTCTAGAGACAACTTTTTTCATTTTTATTGCCTATTTAAAATCAAGTTTCAGTAATCATAAACTAATCATCCTCAACACATACTAATGTGCATTCTCTCCTTTGTATATTATACAGCTGTTTGTACACATGTGTATCTTTTCGTACTCCACTCACATAGAACACATCAGTTTCTACCTCATAAGTAGAAGTATGGAGTACGTTATCATCTAGAAGCAAGTCACGAAGGATTTCAAAAGTAGTGTGGTAAAATGTGTCACTCAAGCCAAATCTTCCTTTCAGATTAAACAAGTGTAACACGATTGTCAATTTTGTAAAGTTTATGCTTTTAGGGAAACAGAGGGGACTGTGATGCGTCAACGAGCCTTTGATATCCAGCCGACTTGTCAAAACTATGAATTTGGATTGTATTATCGTCTGATCGTGGAATCGCGATCCTGTGAACATTTGCTCAATGTGTGTGGTTTTTGGTTCCTTTTTTTTTAATCTGAGGGGCATTGCTTCAAGATTAAGACACTGATCAGATGACGTAAGCCGAGAAACTCATCATTCGAAAGAAAGTAAAATGAACCAGACCACCTATTATGTTACCTTCTTGTTCTTGCTACTTTTGATTCCCAAATCTCAGCATTAAGCTATGCATCTTTGATTAGGGTCGTCTTGATGATTTTTAGGGTCCCGTGCTAAATCTAAAATGTGTCCCTTATAGAATTAATTAGGGAAAATTCACGAGATACCCCTGTTTTCTTTCGTAATTCACAATATACCCCTGTGATTTTAGTAATTTAACTTTAAACATGCTTAAATGTTGTCCAAAATTGATGAAACTTTACATGGACGATGCTAAAGTGTTATATTTTGGTCCAATATCAAAGTTGAAATTTTTTAAGCTCACATGTGACCTAATGAACAGTCACATATTCATTGGGTCCCACAGGTCACATGTGAGCTTAAAAAATTCAAATTTGATATTGAACCAAAGTATAACACTTTAGCATCGTCCATGTAAAGTTTCATCAAATTTGAACAACATTTAAGCATGTTTAAAGTTAAATTATGAAAATCACAAGGGTATATTGTGAATTACGAAAGAAAACAGGGGTATCTCGTGAATTTTCCCAATTAATTAATTTAAGATAACAAATATTATTAAATTAAAATATGTAAAATGAGGCCCCTTATAACATTTCATATGAAAAAATTTGGACATTTTATAATTTTCTCATGACAAACTCTAAAGAGAGTAAACAAAATTAGACCCCCAAATATAGGGGGCCCTGTTCCATCGGTTTGTTTGCACAGCCCAGGAGCCGGGCCTGTCTTTGATTACAAACTTCGGTGATGCTCTTGAAGGGATATGGTTGTGTTCACAAAATGCAACATCTCTATTGATCAAGATTTGTTTTATTTCCCATTCAACAATTTGAATTTTGGAAAGTACGATATCCAAGAACATACAAGGATTTCTGTAAGACTAACCTTTTTTTTTCTTTGTCAGAGCCCAAACATTTCAACTCATATTAATCGCGCTTTTGCATAAACAACATCTCATAGGGAATCTTGTTTATCGCTCTAGAAGACAATATATAAAGCAAACAAGTACTAGTAAGACAGGCCCGTATTAGTCAGTCCATTTACATTGTTATAATTCTGTACATGGGCCTATGTTACTAAAAGCCCATTAGCAAACCACTACTTTGTTTTACCCTAGTGTCTGTACATACACTATAAATATGTTATCTTAATACAATAGTAGCTACGGCTGATTTTACTCTATTGAATTTACTATGGTATCATAGCCTAAAGGCTGCTAAAGGCAGCGCTATCCATGATGACACCGTCATCTCCTGCCAACCTCCTCCTTCCACTTTTTCCTCTTCTTCCGCAAATAATGGCACCCAGAGTGTGCTTTCAGCCCCAGGCAATTTAATCAAGCTCACAGAGAATAACTTCAATCTCTGGGAGACCACAATTACACCCTTCCTTCGAGGTAATGACCTCTTCAAATTTATTGATTGATCTCACTCGTGCCCTACAAAAACAACAGACACAGGAGCATTTAATACTGATTGTCAAAATTGGGTCAATCAAGACCAATTGATAATGTCAGTGATCTACATGACTCTAACGGAGGCAATTATCATCTCGGTTGTTGGATGCAAGACTTTAAAGCAATTCTGGGACAAAATCAATGGAGTCTATGCTTCTAAGAGTGCAGCTCAACTGAGGCACTATCATGTCCAGATGGCCAACCTAACTAAGAAAGGTGATGAATCCATCTCTGAGTATTTTATCGAGCCAGAAATATTGTCCATTCATTAGGAAGTGTTGGACATCAAGTTATTGACAGAGAATTTCAAACCTATCTTCTCAAGGGTTTACCAGTAGAGTACAACCCTATTTCTTCTATCATCTATGCTTCCAAGAAGCAAATGAATCCGTATGAAATCCTTAGTTCTTTGCTACATTTTGAAGCTACCCTTGCACAACAGAATCAAACTCTTCTAAGTAATGTCACGGCTAATGCTACTGCTATGTTAAATTCCTCTGGCTTTAGTAATTCCTATTCTAGTAGGGGGAGAAATAAAAGAGGAGGCAGAACAAACAGAGGAATAGGTCAAAATAATTATAGAGGAGGCTCAACTGGAGGTCGAGGTAATTATGATAATAGGCAACAACAGCAACAAACCACCACCTATTTTCCTGGTCAACCTGACAACAGAGTCCCTTGCCAATACTGTGGCAGAAAGAACCATCAGGCTAATACTTGCTACTATCGCTATGACTACTCTCATCAAGCCCCTGTTAATGGTGGATTTATTGCTAACAACATAGTTTACAACCCTTCTCTAAGTGGTTCTGAATGGCATCCTGATTCTGCAGCCTCACATCACTTTTATGGTGATCTTTCACGGTTGAATGTTTCCAGTTCAGAATTTGGTGGTTCTGAGTCTATCAATTTAGGGGATGGTTCCTCTCTTCCATATCTCTCACCAGGGTATGGGCACTCTCTCGACCCCCACAAGAATTTCAAACTAACTCATATTCTTCATAGCCCTCTATTAACCAAAAACCTTCTATCTGTTAATAAGTTCTGCACTGATAATAAAACATATTTTGAATTTCATCCTAGTCACTTTCTTTTGAAGGACTGCCTTACTCACCAGGTTTTACTCCAAGGTCAAGCTAAACAAGGGATCTATGTCTTTCCTACATCTTTCTAAACACCTCAACTGAACCTGAGCATCAAAGCCCTTCCTACTATATGGCACTAGAGACTTGGCCGCCCCTCTACTGCTATTACTAAAAGAACTATAAGTTTATTTCAGTTACCCACTGTAAATACCCCACTTCAGTTTTGTTCAGCCTGTTGTTTAGGCAAAGTTCACTCTCTTGCTCACCCTACTTCTACCACTAGATCAAATGCCCCTTTTGAATTGTTGTTCATGGACCTCTAGGGTCCTGCTTACATTCACTCTGTTGATGGTTTTAAATATTTTCTACTTGTGATGGATGATTTCTCTAAGTATATGTGGTTGTTTCCTCAACGTTTAAAATATGATGTTGTTTCAATTTTCACTACATTCTCTAAACTTGTGGAAAATTATTTTCCTCCACCATAAAGGTTGTGCAAACAGATGGAGGGGGAGAGTTTCAAGCCCTAGCCTCTCTGTTTCAACAAAATGGTATTCTACACAGAATTATCTACCCTCATTCCCATCAGCAGAATGGGTCAGTTGAAACTAGGCACAAATTTGTTGTGGATAAGGGAATTACCTTGTTTGCTCAAGCCTCAATGCCCCTTTCTTATTGGTCCTATGCATTTCGGACAACTGTTTATCTTATGAACCGAACCCCCACTACTATTCTTGGCAATTCCTCTCCCTTTCAAATGCTGTAAAATCCAAACTATTCTATGCTGAAAGTCTTTGGTTGTGCTAGCTATCCTAATCTCAGACCCTACCAACAGCACAAATTGTCATACAGATCTCAACAGTGTCTATTTTTGGGTATTCTTCTAATCATACAGGCTATCTATGCCCCCACCTTGACACTGGCAGACTATACATCTCTCGTGATGTTATTTTTGATGAGGAAACATTTTTCATGCCCTACAGAAAAACCACTACTACCTCTACTCATAACCTTCATAACTATCTTCTCATTACAAATGTTTCCCCTTTACCTACAATTACCCCCCACACACCCCTCAATCTTCACCTAACTCCACTACCTCACCTTCAAATACCTTAGACTTATCTTTACCTAGCTCCTCAAATCAGTCCCCCTCACCACCATCTAGCCCAACTTCTGATTCACCTGTGCCAACTACATTGCCACTTCCCATTCCCCCATTGATATTCCTCCTTTACCTCACAATACTACAGAACCTCATTCCCTCCCACCTCCTCCTGGTCATACTATGGTCACCAGATCTCGTACAAATTCCCTAAAGCCCAAAGTAAGAACTGATGGAACCATACCTTACCAGACTCACTCTACCTCCCTTACCCTAGACACTTCCTCCTCCACCCCAGACAACCCTGCCCTAAAACAAGCTCTCACTAACCCTGAATGGATTCAAACCATGCCCAAGAATTTTCTGCACTGTCTCAAAATCAAACTTGGACCCTTGTTCCTCCTAAACCTAATATGAACATTCTAGAGGTACGTTGGATTTTCAGAACAAAACGAAAGGGAGATGGATCTATAGAAAGGAGGAAGGCGCATTTAGTTGCCCAGGGTTTTTCCCAAACCCCAGGACTGGACTACAATGAGGCCTTTAGTTCAGTGGTCAAACAAACACAATTAGGTTGGTATTATGTGTGGCTGTCTCACTCTCCAGGCCAATTCAACAGTTAGACGTGCAAAATGCTTTTTTACATGGTGACTTGACTGAAACTGTTTACACCAAACAGCCACCAGGATTCCAAGACCCTAACTACCCCGATCGTATTTGCCTTCTAAAAAAATCTCTCTATGGGCTTAAGCAATCCCCCCGCGCCTGGTATGCTAAACTCAATGATTATTTATTGGAGCTAGGGTTTCACATGGCCAAATCAGACAATTCTCTTTTCATTCATAAGCAGGGGCCTGGCATTATGTATGTTCTAGTATATGTAGATGATATTCTACTCACAGGATCCTCCACTCAACTTCTTTAAAAGTTCATCAAAGCTATCTCTGAAGCTTTTCCCGTCACAGATTTGGGAAACTTACACCATTTTCTAGGGGTTTCTACTTTGCGCACAAAGCAAGGACTTTTATTGACACAATCAAGTATATTGAGGACTTATTACACAAAACAGAAATGCAGAATTGCAAGCCTACGGCTACACCCATCACTCCTCACAATCTGGACACTATCGACTCACCACTATTTACATTCAAGCTTGTATCGCAGTTAGTTGGCAGTATGCATTATTTATCCTTTACACGCCCAGATCTAGCCTATGCAGTAAGTAGAGTGGCACAGTTCATGCATTTACCTCAAGAAGTCCACTGGTATGCCGACAAGTGCCTGTTGTGTTATCTTCAGTCTACCAAACATCTGGGTTTATTCTTCTCAACAACGGCTCCCGGAAGTCTGTTTGCGTAAACCGACGCCGACTGGGCGGGATCTGTTCTGGATCGACGCTCCACCAGTGGCCATTTACTCTTCCTAGGTTCGTATCTCTTGTTGTGGAGCTCCAAAAAGCAAGCCGTCGTCGCGCGTTCCACCACCGAGGCGGAATATAAAGCCCTAGCCAGTGGTGCCGCCGAACTTCTCAGTATTCAACATCTCATGGCGGAGCTAGGGCTTCGTTTAACTTCACCACCGATGCTCTGTGCGATAATATCAGCTCTACATTCTTGGCGTCCAACCCGATTCTTCACAGTAGGATGAAGCATGTAGCTTTGGATTTTCATTTCGTGTGTGAAAGAATAAAAAATGGGAGTCTCTCTGTCTCTCACATCTTTGCCTCCGACCAACTCTCAGATTACCTGACTAAACCCTTGACTTCAAACAAGTTCCTCTTACAACGGTCAAAGCTTCCCCTGGCAGGAGACTTTGACTCGAGGGGAGATAGTAAGACAGGCCCGTATTAGTCAGTCCATTTACATTGTTATAATTCTGTACATGGGCCTATGTTACTAAAAGCCTTTTAGCAAACCACTACTTTATTTTACCCTAGTGTCTGTACATACACTATAAATATGTTATCTCAATACAACAGTAGCTACAGCTGATTTTACCCTATTGAATTTACTAAGTACTGTGCAAAATTCATTCACCATAATAACTATTGGCATGGGCTATATAACTTTTAATTAAAGAACAAAACCTTGGCCGTTTTCAAGTAGAAACTTATGTTTCCCAAGACAATTTCTTTGCTTAAAAGCTCCACTCCTTTGAAAGAAAATTAGAATCATAAGAAAATCTTACGATCATTCTACTGTCCATGACTTGACCCAGTTTCAAGTGGAAATCCGGGACATAAAGAACAATTTTTCAGGGTAAATAAGTTGGCGATGAATAGGATATTTCTACAAGTGTCAATAATCTGATAGTACTCATACGACACAACTCGACTTTTCTAGCAATTTTTCACAGGTAACTGTAAATTCCTAGTAGTATAAACTTGCAAATTATGCTGCAAACGCGGTTGTTAGTCTCTTCAATGCCTATTTGGTTGACGTACGTAGTTAGCAATCTGAGCAAGCTAGCAGCTGCTCCAGGGATAGTCCTGGAATATTTTTTGCAATCCTGGGCTTGTTGGATTTATCTCCAACTCTGCTTTTGTGCATGCATATAGTTCCTAGCTATTCGGTAATAGTATATATATATATATATATATATATATATATCCCTAACAGTAATTGATTGTCTCAATATATTCTTAATATCATGTTGGTTTGCTGTTTGCGGTACCAATTATATGTGAGTATCGTTCTGGACTATATATAGAACACTAGTTTAAATCCTATGCAATGCCTATTCCATAGTTTTTTTTTTTTTTTGAAAACCAACGCCTATTCCATGGTTATCTCAATTGTTTGACGTCTTCATTCACACACATATCCCAAAATCTTTGAAACAGTGTCGTTTTTTTGGATTCCAATTTTGATGGCTTCTGTTGTTACACGAGGAAGAAGAGAAAGAAAAATTGTCCACCGTCGCCGCGTATGCATTTGTTGTTTAGTTTGATTTTTTGTCATTAATTCATTGCATTCGTGTGGTATGTATGACAGATGGATGAATTGACCACTCATATAGATAAGATAATAAACGTGACATAGTTATGACCTGCCATACATTTTGTTTGTCAGTTCCAGATCAGAGGTTGGTTCCCACGCGGTAGTTTCCATCCCATAACTTGTTTTGATTACTAATTAACTTATTATACATGCAATAGTCGAACATAGTAAAACAAGGAATTGACTTGATCGATTAAACTGATTGATGTAGAAATTAATGGTTCTGTTTAATTACATGCGGTTGCTCATCAGACAGATTTGAGATGCTGAAATTGCGAGAGAAATTGTGGGAGACTGCGATATTTGATTCATATTTGTTGTATGAGTTGCGGCCGACAGTTGAATCTGAAATCTGATTATGTATTCAGATCGGACAATTTCTCTGCCGGTGTTTGCATTTCTAATCGATCTACCATTATGTAAACAAATTAAGGAAATCACGTTCCATTCATGATAAATACTATCATTTGTACTATAAATTTCTTCCGCTCTAGCTATAATATCTGTCCTTTTTCATATTCGTCAGACCAATCAAAGAACTTTGACCCAGTTTGTAGTATTAGATGCATATCCATGTAATGTATCCGCACTTAATTAAGCTTAATAATTAAGAAGAATCTGGATGTTGACAACCTAGCTAGCTACACTTAACACATCTAGATTTCTGCCACATATCACAATCATCATAAAAATCATTTGGTAATCAATTTCATATGAATAGTTAGGGTTTATATAATAAGACTTTGGTAGGAAGTTGAATTGCCACTACCCCAGTCCTGAAACTGCATTACAAAATTACACACAAATCTTGAGGAGAAGCAAACGAGTGGAAGAAAAGAAAAGCAGTAACCACCATGACAAATGCCACTGTCATATGCTTCCAAAATCTCAGAGGGGTAAATCGAAGAGAGAAGTGGGCCTTGTTCAAGAAGGAAGTGCGGGAATCAGGCACAAATCTGGTCGCTATCATGGAAACTCAGAGGGCTCAACTTCTAGATAAGCACGGGCCATGGGGACAAGCTACTAACGAAAATTCTTTACACATCCCCACAGAAGGCCGATCAGGTGGTTTAATAATACTATGGAATCCAAACGTCATTACAGTCTCCAACTCACAACAAGGAAACCGATGGGCAGCACTAGAAATCGAATGGCCAAATATTCCATTTAGCGGAGTTATAATCTTCCTATATTCTCCAACCCAACCAGAAGCGCGAAGGAACACGTATCAAGAGATACTAAGTCAGAACTTTATCAGGCCCATGCTAGTTGCAGGCGACTTTAATGAAGTAATGAAAGGGAGTGACCGCAAGCGTGGAAAAGACCACATATGCACAAGAGGAATGGAAGACCTGCGTGATTGGGTCCAGCAACTGGGTTTAATTGAAGTTGATCTGGTGGGAGCCAAATACACATGGAATTGCAGTTGCGATGTTTTCTGTCGCATTGCAGTTGAAACAGCTGATCATCTCTTCATGCACTGCAAGGCTACCCGGAAACTATGGTCAGCTATACTCGATTGGTGGGGTATAGCCTTCACCTTCCCACAATCCGGTTTGGACCTCTATCAAGCATGGATAGACACACCGCCGCCACAGCACAAGAACCTATTGTGGTCATCTTCCTTATTGCACGCTATTTGGACAATCTGGAATTTACGTAACCGGGCAATCTTCGATGATGCTACACCAGACTGGACAGAAGCAGCAAACAGAGTTAAAAGGTTGAGCTGGGAATGGTGCAAGCATCAGATTCATCTACCCCCACGTCATCCTTTCCTCCCGAAACCTCTATGATGTTTTGTTTAACTGAATATTACTTGTCCTCTCTACCTCATCTCTCTTTCATCTATTAGGCGAGAAGGGCTCTCAAGCCATAGTATTGCCTCTCTCTTGTAACTGGTTTTACCAGCGAACTATCAAAAAAAAAAAGAATATTGTTTCCTCGTTGAGGGAATCCAAGGGAGCATATACATACATTATTGTTTTAGTCTCTATATGGACTGATATATTTTGTTTGGCATCATTTGACTACAGGCCAGATCATTCACAATCCTAGCTATATACTGTGCTAAGCGTGGATATGAATATAACTGGCCATATATTATTGTTACCCAATAACATTTACTCATATACCTTATTCACTGCAGACGGTATACCATTTAACTAGCTGGAGCCTGGAGGGTCGTTTTCAGAGAATATATACATTCATGAACATAGTAGCTAGCTAGTGCACGTGTGTGTTCTTATATATCTAGCTTGATTGATTGAGATGTTTTTTTCATCTTTGTCTATATCAACCGTCCCAATATCCTTTTCCCACCGGGTTTACTTAGTCAAGATTTTAATGAGGTCCACTGCTTGATTCACTGGATTTTATAATAAAAGACGGAAGCTGCAGTTATAAAAAAAAAAAAAAAAGTTATATCGTCGGTCCCTGTCTCACCCACCGTCAAACCCCACCAAGGGGGGCATATAGTGTATCCTTCCAAACGTACTGAGCCGGTGGTGTGTAGTGTAGTCGGTGGACTGTAACAGATCTACTACCATACCATCATATATTGCCAAAATGCATGCGTACAATTAAACTTGCGCCAAGCCTGGAGGGCTTACACACAATAGTACCACGATCTGATTCATGTAAACCATGAAATAATGCTTGTATAACTAGTTCACACTTTGGTTAATCTCTTAATTTCTTTGCAAGTATCACTCTATGTATCCCTGAAATCCCAAAATATCAATGTATATAGTAGCTACAAACTTTATTTATTAGTATAATGTTATTGTTGATAGATAATTTCATATCTCCATTGCCTAACTCTCCCACATATCTCTTCTTATCTCTCTTGCTCTATCTCACTCTGATTCTCGTCTATATTTCTGTTCCCATCTCTCTACCGGGTCCTCCTTGTCTGGCTTCCCCTTCCGGCACACTCATACCTGGCACACATTCATTTTCATACTTCCTCATTTTCTTCACCGAGTTCTCTCTAATAAAGTTAACTACATATATAAACCCTCATATAACAAAAGCATTGTTGAGCATCACTAATACCTATTAACTAGCTGAAGAAGTAGCTGAGGGTACTCAAGAGAGAAGCTCTCGAGGAGGGTACTCCTCCTTCCTCTTCCCATTTCTTTCATTTTCTTATCTTCTTTTCGCATCTCCAAATTCCAAGTTCATCTTGAATCCTCCACAAAAAAATATAGCTTTTATTACCAATGTGTCGATCTTTCCAAGGGCTTTAAGTTGAGCACAGCCAGTGGCGGACCCAGAAATTTTGTTCAGGGGGGCTAAATTTTTTTTGTCACTATCATTCTTTAAAACTTTATGTTATGTTGTATTTTTAAAAAAATTTATAAGAACGTTTGACAGATTTTCAAAATTTTTTGGGGGGCTCCCTAGCCCCCCCCCCCTCATGCGTCCGCCACTGAGCAGAACGATATGTGTTAATTGTGGAAAACCAAAAGTGGGTATACCAAGGTTGTTGTTTGGATTCAACCATTTCTACTCTTCTCGCTAATCCACCACATTTGTCACCACTATATCCACCACCATTGTGCTCCATCCTCGTTCCACCTCCTTACCGACCCCTCCATCACCCGTAGTCTCTGTCACCGCTTGTTCTCAACCCATCGACATCTATCTTTTCAAATCCAGCTATCCTCTGGCTGTTGAGTCCAGATCTGCAACACATCCTCGTCCCTCATCGTTTTCAAAGCTTGTTTGAGTTTTAAAATAATGCCTTCTGGCTTCACAACTATTGTGGATGGCTGTGCTCTTATGAGCTTTGTTGCTAGGTGGTGTCTTTTTTTTTTCTTGTCTTTCTGTTGAACTACGTTGCTATTATCCTGCGATTTATTTTCTACTCGTTTGTTGCTACTCGGTCTTGCTTTGTCCTTCATGCTTATGGTGCTTCGGCCCTACGCTCGCCTTTTGGCTTTGTGCACCGTATGTGATGCATTTATCTTGGTCGATGGATAAACATCCTCCCAAGGGACTAGGGTTATCTAACCGCAGTGGAACTCGCATCTAGATTTCATATTCTAAGATTGTACTTGTGCTTAATGAAGTATTAGCGTGTTATCTTTCAAAAATGCTTATTAACTAGCTCTTAATAACTGGATCACGTATATACGAAGCTGCGGCGCACCCGTACCCACTATTGTGCAGTCTAGTGATTTGGCAGTCCCAATCAACTGCTGAGTGGACTATTTTTTGTTGATTGTGTTGTATTTTTATTATATAAACATTAAATGGTTGTAACTTTTAATATATAAGTCCAAAATGAAAAAAAATTATATCATTGTTCACCCAAATTCAAGCTCTTCAAAACAAGACAAGTCATAGATATGTTTTGACATCTTTTTAAAAAAGTTATTTTTACATGTTAACGATGATACACTAAAATGATAATATGGTTCATTAATTTTGATATTATGATTCATTAAAATTTAAAATTGATATTATGATTCATTAACTAATAAGTGGTGAATTGGGTAACAAACTTTGGAACCAATAAAAAATCATTATTGTTTTGTAGTGTATTATTATTGTTGTATGGTGTATTTTAAACTTTATATGGTGAATCATGTATTTTTCATACATACCAAATATTATTTTGTATTGTATTATTGTTTAATTGTTTTTATTTTTATATGTTTACGATGATACACTATTATAAACATATGATTCAATAATTTTGATATTATGATTCATTAAAATTGATATTATGATCTAATAAGTTGTGAATTATATAACAAACTTTAGAACCAATAAAAATTATTATTTTTGTTACTGTTTTGTGATGTATTATTTATGTGTTTTACGATGATGTGATATGATTCATTAATTTAGATATTATAATTTATTAAAATTGATATTATGATTCATTAAAATTTATATTATGATTCATTAACTTGGATTCCCATCGGCTGAGAAGATAATAAGTAAGGCAAAGTGAGGTGTATGGAGGTGGACGAAGAGTTGGTGGCATGATTTTACCATTTTGTGAGGTTTTTGTAAACTCCAATAATCTCAAAGATTTACTGTCTTACTTGTAGTATGGAGTGTGGATGTTTGCCCACTGTTATGTACTCTTTATCCACTATAGCCTTTTTTTCCCACTGGGTCTTTGGCTATAGAGGTTTTAATGAGGCATTTTGAAATACCCCAAACTTAAATATAGTGATTAAGATTATTCTAATCCGTATTTAAGAGCCTAATAATGCTTAAATAATATTGGTAAGGAAAAATAAGTCCAAAAGAAATAAATAAACGCTTAAAAACGAAAAACGCTAAATAAGCGTTAAATAACCATAGGAGGTATGAGACCTCGGTTAGCGTATTACATGGATTCTAAAGGTTTAATAAGACCTAAATAATATATGGGAACAACTCCCGAAGAAAACGGATCCAAATAATGAATTAAAACGCTAATAGAGCTTTAACGCACGTTTTTCGAGAAAACCCGAAAACGTGACTTTAAGTGGTCAAACGGACACGTAAAAAATTATAAAACATTAAATAACAATTATTAAGTAATTATGGGAGCTTAATAGTCAATAAGAATAATTAAACGAGAAAATTCCGGAAAACGGGCCCGGTTAGTGAATAGTTCCAAAACCGGGTAAAATAACGAGCGTTTTCTGTAAAAGACAAAAAAACGCTCCAACTAGTAATACTGTGTGGGACCGATTTTAATAAGTCAAATAACCCCCTCACACACTCATGTAACTAGCTAATTAAATAAGAGAGTAAAAAGCTAAAAGTGATAAAGTAAAAAGGGGTACTTTACCCTTTTCTCTCACCTCACTCTCTCATTTCTCTTTTCTCTTTCCTCTTCCTCCCCTCTCCACCGATTTTGCTCCTTTCTCTCTGGTTTGGGGCGATTTCTTGAAGCTCCTCAAGCTCCCATGGCTTCTCCATCTTTCCAAGCATGCTCCATCTCCATGTGAGCTCCAAATGCAAAAATAAATATATATTCTTGCTCCCATCATTCTCCTCTACACTTCCCTCTTTTCAAAATCCAAAAATGGGGAAGTTCATCTCCATGGGTTTTCCCCATTCAAAGAGGAAATAGCATCAATGGGTAGCTTGGAGTCTCCTTTCTCCATTAAGGTAAAAATCTCCATGAAAACCTTAAGTTTTCTTCACCTCCTTTGGTAGCCGATTTTTGCCCATTGTAATGCCTTGTTTTTCTCTCTCTCTTTTGAGCATAATATCAACCTTGCAATGGTGGTGGATTCACCTTCTTGAACCAAGGGCTAAAACCCCTCCTAAAACACTCCAAAGGTAAACCCTAGAATTTGTATTTTTAACACTTCAATGAATTAGTGTTAATTTAAGGGTTAGTAGTTTAATTACACTTGTTTGGTGTGCTTTGGGTGATGGGAATGGAGTTTGGAAACTCCATTCCCCATATGACCGATTTTGGTGCAAAGAAGAGAGAAGAAGGAGAATTGGAAAGAAAGGAGGAATTATAAGCTCAAGGTAAGAGCTCTTTCCTAATGCTAAATTTTTAATACATTAGAGTAATTGGAATGGGTAAACCAATTTAAAGAACACAAACATCGTATTAGTATTGTAATTGTGGAAGTTTGAGTATTTGTGAATTAGTATTTGGACTGTAGGCATTAGAGCCAATGAATTGTGTATGTGTATTGGTATTGTGGATTGAGGAAGTATTGAGGAGTTTATATTGTATTTATTGCTGGTATGACCCTTGTATGGGTGTGGCTAGATTAGGAATGAATTTGGTGAGAATGTGTATGTGTGGCTAAGTAAGAAAAGTAGACGAACTATGGCAAAATTTTGGTAGGAATATGTACATTTATGGATGACTTGGTGAATGGAAGAACCAAGGTATGTATTGGGTTGAGTAAGGAGGTTTAGTAACCATGGAATGGTAGTGTAGTATGAGGATATAAGGATGCAAAATCTGTAGCAAGGAGTGCTAGGATGCATTGGAGAAACTATGAGGGATTAAGTGTATTTGGAGAACTTAAGGTGAGTGTTTAATACCTTGGAAGCAAATTGAAAAGGATTTAGGTAATGAGAAGAACTAGGATGTAAAGCAATGTGTTTTTGATGCTAGGAGTAGCATTGGTTGAGGGAGTATTGAATGGTAAAGGTTAGAACAAAAATCTGTAGCATTGGGGAATTGAAAAACTGTTGAAAGGAAAATGAGTGTGTAAATTGGTGTAGAGATGAGTAATGGATTAATGGATGAACTAGGGTGTATTAGGAGGTTTAATTAGTGTTAAAACATGTGGGATTAAGTGTAGGAACAATGGGGAAGTAATGGGTAAGAAGAGGGACTGAAAACAGAAATAAAAATGCAATTACTGGGCCGGACCGACCTTGGGACCGGACTTGCAGGGTCGGTCGAGCCCAGATTTACAAAGGACGGAAACCTTCTGGAATGAACCGACCTTGGGACCGGACATGCAAGGTCGGTCGGCCAGAAGAATTTCCTGTAATGTAACCTACTGGAATGGACCGACCTTGCGACCGGACTTGCAAGGTCGATCGACTCAAAATTTTCCCGTCATGTAACTTACTGGAATGGACCGACCCTGCGACCGGACTTGCAAGGTCGGTTGGGCTGAAAATTTTCCATCCGTAACTCACTGGAATGGACCGACCTTGGGACCGGACTTGCAAGGTCGGTCGGCCCTGAAATTTTCCAGCGTATTTCCCCTACTGACTTCGACCGACCTTGGGTAAGGTCGGTCGAGTCACAAAAAAATTATAATTATAATATAGTATATATATATATATATATATATATATATGTATACCTACACATACATATGTACATATATAAGTATACCATTACTAAGTAAGTAAATGAACTTAAAGTAATAAAGAGTAAGTAAACAATTTGTAAATATAAGAATTGTAAAGACTTAATAAGTATGAGTTAGGAAGTGTAAAGATATCGAGTTAAGTTAATGATAGTTAGATTAATCACTCGATTGCATGTATATCATAGGATTTGATTTGTGAACACCGGAGGAACGTCGGATACAAGTACAACGGTGAAAGGTATGATTTCTTCATGCCCTGTATCCTAATCTGGTTACCCCGATTTGTGTGCTTATTTGATCACCTAATAAGATAAATGCATGAATCGGACTATATTGCACTTACTTGTGCCTGTTTACATTGTTCTTGATATTTGTCTTGAACAATAGTTTGTGTAATTCATGAAATATATGAATGATGATGAAGTGTATTGTATTTCATAGTGTACTTGTATATTGTATTGTATTTTGTATGGATGTGTATATGAACAATGTATTGTGTATGTGGCTTGAATGAATGACTTCTACTAATTCCTAACTACCTAACTCCTAACATAAGTAATGGATAAATTGGAATGAGTAGAAGTCCGATATAGTTTCGGCCACGCGTGAGGATGAGGAGACACAAGAGGTTGGATCCGATTCCTGGTTCTTAAACTGGTCCACGGCCCAAACCCCTTAAATGGGTAGCATCCTGGATTGGTGAACCAAGTAAATCCCGGTGGTGGGACAGAGTAGTCCCCGGGCCGGAGGTCCCGACGACTTGACTTGAGTAAGTAAGAGTATGAGTATGTATGCGTAAGTATTGTGTAACGAGTAAAAGAGTAATCTCCACCCGATTAACCCGGGTGGACCAACGGAGCTAACCAAGTATTGGGCATTGTATGTGTATTGTGTATGTATTGGATGTGTATCGCGTACGTGTATCCCGGAAGAAGGTAAGTAAGAATTGGGTTGACTCGTATTGACTTCATTGTATGTATTGTATGGTGTGTATGTATGTACGCCTTGTAAAGTATTTCGGTATTATGTATGAAAGCATGTATGCATGTATGTTTGAATGAAATCAATTGCATGTATTCGACCAAATGGTCGGCGTACCCTCACTAGTACGCGGGGTATGCGGTTATCATATGCAGCGAAAGCTGACCCCCTAGGGGGAACGTTTTTAGTATGTAGGGACCCGAAGCGGATGTGGACGAGGTAAGAGACCGGTGGCACATCCTTGTATTCAGATAGTAAGTAGTTTGTGAGGAATGGGTAGTGGATAGACTCTTAGTGAGTATGTGTGAGTTTGGAAGAGGTATTATACTTGTGTAAGGATGCTAGTAAACCCGGTGTACGATATTGTATTTTGTATTGAACTTGTGGATTGCATGGAATGAGAATTGTAGTATTTGATCCGTGAATGTAGTAAGACTTGCGTTGTGTAGCACTCGGATATTCCGGTCCATCAGACCGATGCTGTATGTAATAGTAGTAGCCTTGTTAGTCACATGGGTGACTAACGGCATTGTATCACCCACTGTATGTAAGTATGTATCCGCTGCGTGAATCTGGAAGCACAAGGAGATTGGACGGTAATGGTTGTAGTAATGGTAGGGGTGTTACACATTTACTAGGCTGGGGGTTTGGCACTACGGCTCAATTGTAATGGTGCCATGTACTGGACGTTTATTTCCATTTAATAAATAAAGTTACATACTTATAAAAAAACTAGGGAAAATTCACGATATACCCTGTTTTCTTTTGTTGTGTTTTTCGTAATTCAACTTTAAACATGCTTAAATGTTGTCCAAAATTGATGAAACTTTACATGGACGATGCTAAAGTGTTATATTTTGTCCAATATCAAATATGAACTTTTTTAAGCTCACATGTGACCTGTGGGACCCAACGAATATGCCACATGTTCATTGGGTCCCACATGTCACTTGTGAGCTTAAAATACTTCAAATTTGGCATTGGACCAAAATATAACACTTTAGCATCGTCCATGTAAAGTTTCATCAATTTTGGACAACATTTAAGCATGTTTAAAGTTGAATTACAAAAACCACAGGGGTATATTGTGAATTACGAAAGAAAACAAGGGTATATCGTGAATTTTTCCCAAAAAACTAATAAGTGGTGAATTAGATAATAAACTTCAGAACCGATAAAAAATTATTATTGTTTGGTGATGTATCTTTTATTGTTATGTGGTGTATTATTATTATTTATATTATGTATGTTAAGCATTTTATGATGAATCATATATTTTCCTCACATACCAATTTCAGACTAATAATAGATCATTATTTTTTATGATATATTATTATTGCTCTATGATGCATTTTAAATTGTATATGGTGAATCATAAGTCTCATTGATATGAGCAAATATATACATGTAAATAATATAAAATTGTAAAGTTGTCAAAACATATTCATGTTTGGTCTTGTTTTGAAGAGCTTGAATTTAGATGAACAACGATATAACTTTTTTCATTTTGGACTTATATTTTAAAAGTTACAATCATTTAAAGTTAATATAGCAAAAGAGGCAGCCCAGTTAGCAAAACAGTTCAGTCAGCTGGACTGCCACATTAAATGAGTCGTGGAGACTGAAGTGCGGGCACGCTGCACAATCAACGTACTGTATGATTATATGCTTGTCTTTAGAATGATTAATCTAGGATCAGTGATCTAAATGCAAAATGGATTTCCACCCTAACACATACATCAGTACCCTCCCACTGCTCATCAATATTTTCCTATTTTGCAAATTCGGTTGTGTCCTGCATGTGAACAACAAAACAAGCCATTTATTCATCATGATACAAATTTGAAGTAATTCGGATTAGATAAGCAGCAATAGAAATGTGTGCTGCTTCAAGTCTCTTTTTGCAAAAAAATAATTACAAAACTACAAATTTGAAAATATAAAATAATGAACAACCGAATTATAGGGTTCGCTCTTAGGCAAGAGGAATTCTCACTTAGCAAGAGTTTCTTTCTGTTTCCCCTTTTTGACTTTTGTCTCTTAGTTTTATGTGATTTATATAGGTTTTCTAAGGGCATCCACAATAACAAAAGTGGATTCCACCCACCAACAAATATTATTTTATTATCTCCTGTCACAATCTCTCTTATTTACCTAGGTTCTCTAAAAAGAGGGTGTCTTAGTTAAGAACCTCTCCCACATCTTCTCTCCTCCACCTCATCATTTTCTTTTTTCTTTTTAAATATTATGGGTGGAATCTTGTTTTGGTATGGGTTGCATTTTATGTTTTATCTAGGCTACAACAAGTGGGCTTAATCTTATATGGTTTCATTGGAGTAGTGGAAAGCGTATTCCGCTCTATTCTCTATAAGGTTTTGCATGTAGTCAATCTTAATTGGATACAAGTCTTAGTCTTTATGTTTCCTGCTTTTTCTCGTCATTTTGTATTATAGTAGTACTAATTTTGTCTTCTCTAGAATTAACCTTCCTCTCCAAGTCTCCCCCTCTTCTTGTCTATTTTTCTAGGTTTTGGTGGGAGTTGTACTTTTGTGAGAGTTATTGGGTAGGTGTGGTTTTGGGCTTCATTCTCTATGAAGGTTTTTGAGGTTGTGGGAACCATAATGTCAAGTGACCATTGTCTTTTAGGGAAGTTATATTTGAATCATCTATAAGGAGCTTGTTCCTTGGTGCACATATTAGGCCGTAATAATGAAGCATCTACAGTTTGTTCAGGGTTCGTTTGGTGGCCCAAAACCTTTTCATGCTTGAGTTTGAAAGGGTGGAAGCTCTACATGTCGTTCTCGCCCATGGACCTTGGATATCTATGGCTCACTCTTTGCAGTTCAACTATTTAATCCGAATCAAGCTCCAAAAGATCATGTGTTCTAATGGGTTTCTTGTTGGGTCCTGGATATCTGATGTTCTAACTCAATTCTTCCATCTTCAATTTGTAGCAAAGCTGGGGTGAATCTTTGGCAATTCACGGAAGTCATGGAGGATCCAACCATTTCATAATATATATATATATATATGAATTAAAGTATCAAACGTTGTCCTCCAGTCTGGTTGGAAGGAAAGGATATTGTTTTCCAACTCTTTTATGATAATATGTCATCTATTTTTTTCAAACGGTGGGTTGTTTTTACATACAAAATCTAGGTTTTTCAAGCAAAATCCAGGTTTTGGGGTTGTCACGATAGCTACAGATCTTGGGGTGGTATAAGATTTGCTAAGAAATGGTTGGTTTGATGCTTTATGTTGGGGTTTAAGGAGTATTTAAGTGTGCCTCAACTGAGCTTGACGATTCTTCTCTCCCGAAAGTGAATGCTATGTTTATTGATCACCATGACATCTCTTGTGGTCTAGGAAAATGAAAGTTTGATCAACTTCTTGCTAATGCCACAAGGGAGAAGTTTAATTGGGATCTTAGGCTACCAGAGGTGTATTGAAAAGGTAAGATGGTTCTGTTGGACAATGCTCTACCTCATTCAATATTGGCAGGTTTGAGTTGTAGTTTTTCCAAGAATGACAATGCAGGGGCAGCTTTGAGGGAGGCTCCGAGTCGCATGAGGAAATGAATTTTTTTGTTTGCTAATTGCATGAGGATGGGTGTTGCCTATGCAATTAGATGGGTTATGTTTTTTCTTGGGTGGGCAGTCCAAACTTTTCTGTTTTATTTTACATACTATGGTCTGCTTATGTAAAACTATCTTTTGTAATGCGTGGGCTCAGGGTGTTGATGTTTTTTGGATGATGCAGTGGGTGTTAAGATGGGTTTTTGGTGGAGATCTCCTAGGAGTCTCTCTGGAATTAGATTAGTTTGAAGACGTTCTCTAGTGGTTAAGAATCGTTTGGAGGTAGTCTGGTCGGAATTATGAAGAAGCTACAAATGCTTCCATGAGCACCCTACGGTGAAAATTGTTTGAAGCTAATTAAATCTGCCAACCAGCGTGGAATCTGTTGTAAATGACAACTATTTGGTTTCTCATTTCTCGATACTAGCTAGGGCTATTGATGTGGGTTTGTAGGTTGCTACTTTTACTATATTTGATTTAATGAGATGATGGTGTTTGGATTTCAAAAAAATAATCAATAACCGAATGATTACATAATGAATAACTGTATATAATTAGAAAAACAATATACTCCATATATATATATAACTAAGCACTCAATATTAATTAATACTATTACTTACTATGAGCTAGCTAATTAATATAGTTTGAAGGAGACAAATTAGGAATCACGACGTGAATGTTATGGGAAAGAGACATGTTATATACTACGCAATTAGATTATGTGGTACACTAATCCCATCCGGCAAATCTAATTAAATGAAGGATCCTATGCTAAAGCGGCCACGTGGAAGCCTTTGTCTATTTATAAGTGGAAGTGGGCTCCATCTCTTTCTCCGACAAAATATGGACGACGTCGAGACCATGGAATTATGGAAGCACGATCACGTGGAACAATTGAGAGATTAGATCCAAACAAGCCAAATGACGGTGCATTTACTATCCTCTTTTGTCGTTTCTTTTATGTTAGATGAAATATTGATATCCACTTTTACTCTTTATTAAATTTATTTTTATCCGCAATGGGTCATGTTTGTGTGTGTCTTTGATGAAAATTAAGGCCGTGGTTTGGTCTTTGCAACATCGATCTAGCTAGTATCTCGGTTGACCACCGATGGATTCAATGATCCAAATGTAGGCTTAATTTTTTGTTTGTTTTTGGGCAAAAGTATAAATGTTGCATGCATATGTTCACTGAACTCAATTCAACACATCGTTTCAGAAACAGTTAACTACTACATACATAAATGAAATAGGAGATGAACTTCTCATTATAAATCTGAAAGTTTTGAATAATTATTTAACTGATTGCTAGTTATTATACAGTTAAAAATATAAAAAAATTATACGACCAAAAAAATATATAAAAAATTACTAAGGCACCATTCTTTTGCACCGAGTTTATTTGATCAGCTAGTTTATTGTATCTGTATGTCACATACATCAATTGTCATATCAACTATTTTTCCCCTCTACTTTTTCTAACTTTCAACTGACAACTGACATCAGCTAGATTATCAACTATGCAAAACAACGGGGCCTAAGCTGGTTGAATGAATAATACAAATAAGTGGTCCAAAAGCGAAACCGAGTGATTTGGGACAGGGAAGCATGTAAACACAAATAAGCCATAGCATTGGATGTTGGCCTGCCCCGACACAGAGAAGTGGAGGTGTCAGCAGCAGCATACATGAAAAATCGATCGCTCATTTAAAAAACAAAAATAAGATCGACTGAAACGAGATAAAATTCCAATTCAATATTAAGGGGAGCCGTATCATGTATTGCATTTGTACTATGTACTGACAAATTTTGATCGACCGGAGTACTGACAGCCGCACATTGCAAACGTACATAATCGAAAGAAATTTTATTTTGTTTCTTGATGAAGGTTTTTCTTTCTCCGTATTGAAATATCTATTGTTAACCTCTTTGATACATTATTCTCTCATCAGTTATTTTTTATCGTCAATTTTGATTTACTCTTTTAGAACTGTGACATTTTGGGGACGCGAGATAGATTTTGATTCGATGGAGTGCCGTTATTTGTTTGGTTTTCTAGGTAACTATACAGCTAATGAATTCCACTTAAAAAGTTTAAAGTTTGTTTGAACTTTAATAATTTCACTAGTTTGAATTGATGTTTTAGATATTCCTTCATTTGGATTTGGATTCATTAATAATTTATGACTTTTTTTTATTCGTTTAATTAATAAGAGGTTGATGTATGTTTGGTTAGGTAGTTGTAGTACTCAACCAACGGTAATAATACTTTCAATTAGTAAACATGCTATTTGGGTTCTCCTTCGGCCAAGGTTCCCTTTTATCTTTTCCCTCGACTGCTCCTTCTTGATTTGACTCAGTTTGATCACTTCCTTTCCAACATGCAATCCAACTAGTGTCTTCGTCCTCTCTACTCCCTTTAGGGGTGTATCTTTTCCGGTGTGTGAATCACTTCATTATGAACCTGCTTTCCATCATTTGTTGTGGACTAGGTGACCCAGCAGCGGTGCGATGGGTTAAGAGTGTAATCAGAAGTGCAACACCAGAATCCATCTTCTTTTCGAAGACTAAACAATTGAGGACTGAGATAGGGCGACTTAGTCGTTGGTTTCTAGGCTATACAGGGGTCGTGGTTGACAGTGTTGGTCGTAGTAGATATTATGCACTATTATGACACACATGTCTACTGGTTCGTACCCTTTTTACACTGACCAACATATTGATTGCCTTTTGGATAGTGAATTACGGCCAGCATGGCGCTGTACAGGTGTTTATGGCTGGCCAAATGCTAATGATCAATGGCGCACATGGGCATTACTGGAAGAGCTTAATGACCCAAACCTTCCTTAGGTTGTCTTTCAAGACTTTAACGAAATTTTGTATAGTAATGAACAAAAAGGTCAAGGAAATCGCAACTATAGACGTATGGTTACGTTTCGTCAATGCTGAAGCAACTGCGGTCTATAGGATTTAGGATTTGTGGGGGACCCTTATACTTTCACCAACCGCCAACTAGGTGTTCATAACACTATGTCACACCTCAACAGATTTGTTGCTAATCTAGCTTGGATTGATATTTTCCATGACACCCGCAACTGACATTTGCCATGGGGGAGATCCGATCATCGACCAATAAAGTTGACTCGCTTGGATTGATATTTTCCACGACACCCGCAACTACCGTCAAAATATTCAATGTGTTTGGGGAAGTACGCAAGGGCACGGGGGCTACTTTGACAAGGTGTTTTGTTGTGGTCAAGCTCTTCGGGTATCGAGGGCTACGAAGGCACGTCTAGAAGCTAAAGCAGTCTATGATATCCAAAAGGATATAGCTCGAGTAGCAAATGATGTTAGCTTTGAGAGGTCGATAGCCACATGGTGAAGCTTGAATCAAGAATTGGACTGTGTCTTTCTCCTATTGAAACTCGGACTTAGGACATCAAGCCATCTGATCATGCTCATGACTGCATAAATTGTAGCCCAATGGTGATAGTTGATGACCGTTGATGCTTGATGATCATCACTTCTTAATTCTTGTAAATGTTGGATATACTCAATTGAATTTGCATCGAAGATTGACTCTTTCTGGGTAGATAAACTCATTTGGGCATTGGATGGACTTGATCAGCCGACATACTCTATCTCGTCAACACTTTATGCTTCAACACTTGCTACTCCCGTTTGTTCCCACCCCACTGCATCGATGCTGAAGCCACCTACTATAGATCAACCGCGGCCAATCCAAATTTCATAGCTTCGGATCCACCTCTTAGTTCGACCTTGACCTTCATCTGGGTGGCGAGACTCCACATCCTTCTGTCGCGGCTAGAAAAATCAAGCCTGGTCACACTCTCATTCAATAGACAATCCTGACCATGGTGCACCTAGTTTCAGGTAATCCATCCATATCACAAGTATAGCGGTAGGTTATTCTACAATTGTTTCCCGCTGGCTCGTGAAGGTGTAGATGGGTCGATTCTCTCTAAGCAGATTTTATTTTGCTGCAATTGCTCGGGTGTGCATGTGCCCTATTGGGGCTGCAATTTGATTGACCGATTTGCTCAAAGAAGTGTCATAGGTCGAGTGCTGCAACCTTTGAGATTTTATGATTCTCAATGCCAAGGAGTGTGTCAACCATGAGAAGAGAGTTTGGAGGAGGAGTTGGTTTGATTTTTGTTGGAGAAATATGTGACTACTTCTACAACCTAGGCAGTGTACCTATCGTTTTGCGGAATAGTGGAATTGTGGGGTGTCGAACTCTTGGGGACCTTGCCGTGGTTTAACTGATAGTGCAAATTAACTGAGAATTCTAATTAGACTATTTAATAGGAACTTATCACTTTTTTAGGGAGATTGTGGTTTAACACTTAATGTAAATAAAACAGTAAAAATAACAGTTAATCAAAACAAAATAATAATAGCGGTTTATAAAACTTTTGTTTTTAAGAAGCACCCTGGGTTGTTCTGCTCACCTATTTTATCCAATTATATTACTATAAACTTCTACCATTTTAGCAATAAACTCAGGAATTTTATTTAGTTCGTTGACCGGTCCTTGTACAATAAACCCTGATTAATTTAAATAACAAGCTGCAATCCTTGCCCAAGTTATTATAAATTAATCGCTTTATTAACAATTCCTGTTGGAGACAGATTAACCTATAGGCGAACCTCGCTTCTAGTCATTAACCCGTTTTGACTTCTTCTGTCTAGAACCTTGTCTCAGCACCGCATTTTAACAAGAGAACTACAAATATCACTTTAATAATTGGCCTGAATATTAAAGCGCATTAAGAACGAGAATCAAAATATTGCTTGAACAGATTATAGCAGAAAATATACGTAACACGATTGTATAAAATAGGCTTGCTTCCCAACCCGGGAGGCTAAAGTTATTACTCACACATAATTATAAAAACGAACATCGTAAGTACGACATACATTAAAACTGAGTAGAATTAAGAAAAGGAAGAACTCTTGGAATGTTTTTATGGGATGAGATGAAGTGAGGATTTATGTGGAGATTATGTAGATGAGATGTATGATTTTTGGAGAGAAAATGGAGGTTTTATGGAGGAAAAATGGCATTAGTTTTGGGGTGGAATGATATATGATTTAATGGGGTTTTGTAGGTGTATTTATAGAGAAATATAGGTAAAAGGGGGAGGTAAGGCGGTGGTAATCCCGTGTGAAGAGATAAGGTAATTATCTCTTCACACTGCTGCTGTTACGCTGGCAAGTCGACATGTCCGGACCACTGTCCGGACCAGCTGGTCCGGACCATGTCGATTTTCTTATCGGGTGCGCTGGCGTGTGTTGGTCCGGACCAGGTGATCCGGACACTAGTCCGGACCAAAGGTCAATTGCCTCTAAAATGTTCGTTTTAGCTCCAATTTGATCCCGGTTTTCGCCTATGCGTTCGTCTCTTCGTGTACTTTGCTCCTAGCTTGGTTTTCCTCATGTTTAACCAATAAATTTGTGAGATAATCAATAAAACATAACTAGAGGAAAAACTTACGATAAGTGAGTAATATTATACTGAAAGTAAGTAAGTACAAGGTAAATTAAACCCTTAAATGTCTATGTATTTCTCGCTTATCAATTTTCTCCAAGGTAGGATGCTAAACTTGGTCCAATCTCAAGCGTGTAGGGGCGCGGTGTTGGAGCATGTTCTAAGCTAGTGTAATTAGGTCCAGTTCTTAGTCGATCTTTCAGTGTGCTATTAATTTAGTCCACATGTTTAGTATGTTGGGTTTGGGATCTTTGATAATCTTTTGGTAGTCCGTGGTCATTTTGTCCCAAAAGGAAGTCTAGTCACAATTAAAACTCATGGTCGTTGGTTATGGTGGTAGATGGTGGTCGACATGGTTTTTCTAGCAAGATGAGGCTTCAAGCTACTTGTGTAACGTCCCATAAGGATCAAGTTGCAATTGGTATTGGCCATTAGGCTAATGCACATGCTTATTTGACTTGGTACATGATGAATCATCTAATCCCATGATGTTGGGTAATCTTTATGAAATCAGTGATCATATCTTTAAAAAAATGCTAAATCATTTTTCAAAAGAAAATTTTTACTCCGTTGAAGAGAAACCCATAAGAAGCTTTCAATAGTATGCCTAATTTATAATACTTTCTTTTGAAAGCAAAGCAACCATCTATTGCATTTGAATGTTTAGTATGTTGGGTTTGGGATCTTTGATAATCTTATGGTAGTCCGTGGTCATTTTGTCCCAAAAGGAAGTCTGGTCACGATTGAAACTCATGGTCATTGGTTATGGTGGTAGATGGTGGTCGACATGGTTTTTCTAGCAAGATGAGGCTTCAAGCTACTTGTGTAACGTCCCATAAGGATCAAGTTGCAATTGGTATTGGCCATTATGCTAATGCACGTGTTTATTTATCTTGGTACATGATGAATCATCTAATCCCATAATGCTAGGTAATCCTTATGAAAACAATGATCATATAATTAAAAAAATGCTAAATCATTTTTCAAAAGAAAATTTTTACTCCGTTGAAGAGGAAAACCATAAGAAGCTTTCAATAGTATGCCTAATTTATAATACTTTCTTCTGAAAGCAAAGCAACCATTATTGCATTTGAACATCACGTACAGAAAACATGGTAAATAACAGTTCCATAAACATCATACATAAACACATATTTCTTAAACCTAACTATGAACTTGTGTTTGAACATTGGCACCAAAGAATCCATACTAGTGTAGAATGATGTCATACAACTAGAAATAACCAGAATATCAAGAACCAGCCCTACGTTACTTGTCTTCTCTTTTTCCACCAGCATCTTAAAATTCTATTCCACTTGTTTCTTCCGAAACTGATTTGCAAAGTCAATATTGAGAGTAGAGAAAAATTAGCAACCGCCTGGCTAAAAATATGGGCTAACTTCTCTAAATTGTTGGCCAAGCTGTCGAATGCTTCGCCACATTCTTTGTGATCCATAGTCCCTTTCAAAATCAATTTCTTTCTCGAAACTTCCATTGCATCCACAAAATTATGATCGGCCATTACCATTTGCACCAACATCTTCATAATCGTCTGCATGTCATTAGTTTCCACTTCGGCAAGTCAACCCGCCATAGCCTAAATCCGTATAAAACCAGAAGGTGCATCACGTTTCAAAATCGTTACCATTTTCCTCACGATTTGAAGCAAACCCATAACCAAAAGCAAAACCATGCAAAACCTCCATAATTGAAGGTTGTTGAAAACAAAACATGCAAAGATTGAATATTTTACAAAAACAATATATAACCCACCAAAAGGATAAATTAAAAGAGGAGGAATAGGGAAATAAAGAGGACAACAAAGGATAAGTAACCCACCAAAATGACAAATTAAAAGAGATACAAAGGAGAAACGGGAAAGGAAATTGTCACTTTTGCAAGTAGTGGAACTCCTCCTCTTCGTCATGCTCATCTATATCCTCCATATGTGCTGTGAAGCCAAATCCAACTGACAAAGATGAGTGTAAATTAAGTCAAGGTATTGAGAGCGAGCAGACTTGGAAGTTGAAACGGTGAAGAAAATGATGGAGAAGTGAAGAAAACCCTCACTTAAGAGAGAAAAAACCCTACTTGAGAGGGGTCTGATGTCGAATTTATAATACAGGTTATTCGAAACCACAATCATATATTGATATAATATTTCACACACCTAAGGCCACTAGGATTGAGCACCAAAAGTTGTGGGAAGACAGCCCTCCTTGGCAGGAGGTTGTTTAAACAACTAGCAAGGAGATCACATCATGATCAAGGATGTGTACATAACCGGAACAAACCACAACAACAACAACTACATAGGAGAGCTAAATACCATCAAGACAAGCTAAAGCAACAACACTGGATAATTAAAACCAATAAACTCAAGGCTAAAGACAACATTAGTCAACCCACTTAAGACAAATTTATTAAGGGAAAAGATTAAGACATCAAACCTATGAAAATTGAAGTAACTAATCCACTTATAATTGGGAAAAACATAACTAGAGCCAAATTAACATGCAAATCCCGTTTAACCATCCAAAGAAACAAAGATTTCGGTACCAAAAAGTGGAGCAAAAATGCTCCAAGCTGAAGTGGGGAAGAGGTGTAGGAGCTCCACCATCTGGTGCTCCATTTCCAGGTCGACTTCCAACAAAGAAAAAGTGTGAAGCTAGTCATCAAAAATTTTGGCTGGTCCCATGGAGAACTACATCTCTGTTGGTGCCAAAATTCCCAAACCATAACAATGATGAAGTGGGAACCAAATCCACACCAGCAAATCGATGGACCGTGGGAATTTTCTCCCAAATTCATATGGTTGCACTACTCTATATATACTGAACAAAACCTCAATAGCAACCAAAGGAAAGGTCATCCTAGCTGAAAACTGTTGAAGGGAAGAACATGCAACAAATATTATTGTTACAAAAGATAGAGTAGAGACTAGACAAAAATAGAAGGAAGATGTAGAGACTAGAGCGGTGGAATCTGAGAAAGAATATGAGATAGACTACGGTGATTTTACATGCTACAAGAACCTGTAAAACAAAGTGAGGAAAGAAGGAAGAAAGAGGAGGGAGCATTTCTTTATGTCCCCCTTACGCGGATTTATAATACAATTTTTGGATAGTAAAGAACACAAAAATACATTTGGTATAGTTAGTGACCTAGCTTGTGTACTTCTCACATGAGATATTAGCCAGCTATATGATAATAGAGTAAAAAATTAAACACAACTCATCGATCCTACCTCTATAGAGAGACAAGATTTGAATTTTCCCCAACCTTACTATAAACTCTAATTTAGTACTACCTACTATTACAAGTAAGGTAACATTAAATTTGACGAAGACAAAAACCAACCGAATCTGGCACAACAGCATCACACAACAATCGATAAAGAAAGTAGTGCATATACTATATGAATTAAATACAAACGACGTCGGACACACGCACACATTCATCTATGCAAAAATAGAAAAAACCTGTGGTGGTTGGGTTGCAGAGTGTGAGAAGTGCAATTTTATGGGCAGCAGAATGCCAGAATCGCAGTGCATGCTTACTAGCGAATTTCAAAAACAAAATTGTCAAAAAGTGAGTGAGATGGAAGGAGAGGAGCGTACTAGTAGTCTCTCTATTGCAATAGCAACAAAGCTGTGGTCCTGCTTCTTCAGCAATTCCAATTCCTTAATTAAACATATATATATAAGTTAGGGTGTTCATAGAATTCAGAATCGAAATCAATAAAACCAAATAGAAATCCGGTCAACTTTATTAATTACTTAAGTCATTGGAATAGAAATCAGTTGAATGCTATAATTCTTGTATACATATACAAATAAAAATATATAAAATTATACTGTTTATTATTAGAATTGTACTAAAATTTGTAAAATTATATATTTCTTATTAATTATAATGTATTCAATAAGTTTACATGATTAATCACAAGGAAATTGACAATTAATTAGTTTCAATTAACAGTTTTAAAATGAACCAATAACAGTTTATAATTTAACTCACCACCAATAAAATCAAACACCATTATCATCAAATTACACATTTGAAAATGAAACACCAGGATATGAGTGCAAAAAATTAATACCTATCAAAGCGTACTATGTTTAACCAAAACTACCAAAGAATAAGTTGCTTTATCGATCCATCTTCAGTTTCTCACAGTCGGCTTAACTGCACGCGAGCGATGAGAGAAAAGGTGTTTGTTTTCTTCTTGTTGTTTAGTAGATGTTGGACATGAACTTTTCCCCACGTCGCAATTACTTCCTTCAAGTTCTTTTTATGCAATTTTCACTGCATGCTTTACCCAAAACCCCATGCAATGTATCGTACTAATTAATTGTTAATTACAATCCACGTTAATCTTGTTTCATCACTTATGCTTATAGTATAAGCAACTTGCTTATTATTAATTTAACTCTTTTCAAATTAAAGCTGGAGTTTAAAGAAGGTAGAGGAATTAAAAGTGTATAGTAGTAGGAAAGTAGGTGGTGGGTGACTGGGTGGGTCGTCGAAGGTTTGTTTGTAGTGTCTCAGTTTTGCATTAACGTTAATGGTGTGTGGATTTGGAAAGATGACGGTGTTTACTTCCGAGGTTGGGGTCATTAGGTTCAGATCAACGGCTCAGATCATTGGTCAAAGATAAGGTCAAATATATAGTCAGTCAGAGTCAGAATCAGACAGAAGAGACCATCCAATACTGACAAAAACCCAAACACACGCGTGCGTGGATCTTTAAGTTCTCTTTTCATTAGTTCTTCCTCGAAAACAAATTGAATTAATGCTGTCTTGTCTCTCCCCTATTCTTCTTTTGGCGATATCTTTTTTAATTATTTTCAACACCATTCGGCTGGCTTCTTTAAATTTAATACTCCCTCCGTCCTGAATTGACCGTCCTGTTTACTATTTGGATATGTCGTTTGACTTCAATTTTTAACATATAAGATAAATTAATTTTGAAAATTTTAGTTTTGCATATGAATCCTTACATGATAAACTATATGTCACAAATTTTAGTTTTATAAAATTATTTTATCTTATATGCTTAATATTGAAGTGGAAAAACGTGTCATAAAGCAAACAGAACGGTCAATTCAGGACGGAGGGAGTAGTGAGTTGATATTTTTTATCCAATTAAATAATTTAATTTATCGCTTGATTAGATAAAATAATTTTTAAAATTCGAGTTTTATAAATAATTTCTTACATGATAAATTATATATTATAAAATTTAATTTTATAAAATTATTTTATATTATATATTTAATATTGAAATAGAATAATTTGCTATAGAATAAATAATTAATTAAGGAAATAGTATATTTTCATGTTATTAGTAAGTGGAATTTATTTCTCTACAACTCATTATATTTAAAAAAATATTCTACACATATAAACTCTATTTCTAATATAGTTATTCCATTGAAAAGGACTATGCACTGTTTTTAGGTCTTTTTTAAAAGTATTTATAAGCATAAATGTTTCTCTCTATGAAATTTGGGTTTGAATAAATACCATTTTATTTAGAAAAAATTCACAATATACCCCTGTTTTCTTTCGTAATTCACAATATATCTCTTTTTTGAAACTGTGTAAGATATCCCTATTTTCTTTGCTAATTACTGGGAAAATAACTCTTTTGCCTCATATCCATTTTTTTGTTTGAAAAATTCACGGTTTCATTCGGTAGCGGCTACTTTTTTTTAAAAAAAAAAGTTTAAAAGTTCATAATATATCCATGTTTAAGTTTATTGTTGTTTCTTTTACTTAGTTCACAAAATACTGATGTTTATGTTTTGTAGTTCATGAAATCAGGGGCGGAGCCAGCTTTCAAAATTTGAGGGGGCCATATAAGAATATTAGTTGGGCCATATAAGAATATTAGAGGGGCCATATTACATAATATACTATATTATATACATTTTTCTATTAATCTTTTTTATTTGGGGGGGGGGGCAAGACCGCCCAATCTTACCCATAGCTCCGCCACTGCATGAAATACCTCTGTTACTTAGGGGTATTTCGTGAACTTCAAAACATAAACATTGGTCTTTTGTGGACATTGTCATCAATTGTGTTCTATATATTATTTTGACATCTTTTATAATGCATCATTTCTTTTACTCGTAGGGAATCGACCAAACTCTTACCAATTGGTTTCCACGAAGCCAAAGGAGGTATTATTGCTGACATTTGTACGCGAATTTTTAAAAATACAACCAGGTCCAAAAATGATGTGAGTATATTATGCTTTATCAAACTGTTTTTGTCTTCAGTGAGTTAGTTGGACATTGACAAGTTCGTCATGTTATGTAGGCAAGTATTTTGGTCTACTGCAAATGCATTATTCGAGTACAGTTTTGGTAAAACAGTTACACGCATTAGGGAGATGTATCTTGGTGCATTATCTGAGCGATATCCAATTGGAATGCTAGGCACGACACAAGTTTGACCGCAAGGTAACCATTTTGTGACATTAATGTTTGTCTAAACCTTTACATCTGTCTAACCGGTTCTATGTAAAGAGATAAAGTGTTCTGACAATACATCAAACTTTGTGGAGGGTTTCAATGTTACTTTGACTGTCCATTGGACTACACCAATCTACTCTTTACTTGAAGATATTTACCTAACTATATAAAGAATCCATGCTATATTAGTTTGTCTCTAGTCATATATTATAACTGTGTCCAATTGTGTATGACAGAGATTCGTACTCAGCTAATGGTGAGACATTGCGAGAGATAGGAAGTCTCAGAGAACTGGAATGCAAACAACATTGGCCCAGGGATTGTGAAGAGGCTGAAGATACTTAAAAAATAAGAGAAAACTAGACGATGCGTTGCCAGACCATCGGGGTGCTAGAGGTATTTCATGAACTATAAAACAAAAACAGAGGCATTTTGTGAACTAAGTAAAAGAAACAAGGGTTTTTCGTGAACAATAAACTTAATAGGGGTATATTATGAACTTTAAAACTTAAAAAAAAAGCTATTACAGAATGAAACCATGAATTTTTCAAAAAAAGTTCAGTAACAAAATAGTCATTTTCCAAAGGGTTAACGAAATATTTGACGACCGTTAGTAAAAAAGACATTTTATGCATTAACAAAGAAAACAGGTATCCTGTGATACAGTTTTAAAAAATATATTATAAATTATTAAAGAGAACAAGGTATATTATGAATTTTATGTGTTTTGAAAATTTAAAACGAAGTTTTGATACAATATATTGTAAAATTAACCGGAGTACGAACTAGGAGTGACTATGAATCGGCATAGACAAACTTCATTTATAATTGGGAAAATTACATCGCCCACCCATGATGTTTGGCGAAATTACACAGCCTACCCACGAGGTTTCAAAAATTACTTTGCCCACCCATGTGGTTTCCACAATTTTACATCCAGCAACTTTTCTAATATTTGATCAACTTAAAAGATGGTTAAACGATATGCAAATTTGATGAAACTTTACATGGACGATATTAAAGTGTTATATTTTGGTAAAACGTGAAATCTAACGTTTTTTAAGCTCATATATGATCCGTGGGACCCGATGAATGTGTCTCATGTTTCATTGGGTCCCACAGGTCATATATGACCTTAAAAAACTTTGGAATTGGCATTGAACAAAAATATAACAGCTTAGCATCGTTCATGTAAGTTTCATCAAATTTGGATATCATTTAACCATCTTTTAAGTTGATCAAATATTAAAAAAGTTGCTGGATGTAAAATTGTGGAAACCACATGGGTGGGCTGTGTAATTTTTGAAACCTCATGGGTGGGCTGTGTAATTTCGCCAAACGTCATGGGTGGGCGATGTAATTTTCCCTTTATAATTCGACTGGAACTGTACACCAATCATCTACTGTATTACTAGTTTTCATGAAATACGCGTTTATAATTTGACGGCGTCTCAATCAATTAGAGCCCAGGCCTGTTAAATATATATAAAAATATTAAATTATATACTCCCTCCGTCCCATTACCAGAGTCCCATTTCTCTTTTCATTTTGTCCCATAATAGAGTCTACTTTCTATGTAAAATTCTAACAATACCCCTCACTTTTACACAGCCCATTAAAAACAAAAAACAGTACGACACTTTTCCCTTCACACCTTTTTCTTTTCTAGGGGGCTAATTTGGAAAAGAAGACTTGATAAATGTTTTTCTTAAACTGTGTGCAGATGCCTATTGGGACACTGGCAATGGGACGGAGGGAATATAAATTATAAAAAATAATTATATGTTGATTTGGTTGATACTTATTATTCAATATTTATTAATTTATCAGTTTTTTTATATGTATGCATGTTTTTAAGTTTTTATATTAGTTTTAATATGTTTTCTTTTATTAATTAGTTTATTATTTTATATAGAATATAAAGTTTAATAATAAATTATTAAATTATATTTTATATTTATTTACTTATAATCTTTTTATATAAATTAACAATAAATTGACTCTTACTAAAAAATAATACTACCTCCGTCCCGTCATAAGTGTCCTGTTTGCTTTTTGGCACGTTTTTCCATCTCAATATTAAACATATAAGGTAAAATAATTTTATAAAACTGAATTTTGTATTATATAGTTTATCATGTAAGGAATCATATGCAAAACTTAAATTTTTAAAATTAATTTTTCTTATATGTTAAAAATTGAAGTCAAACGACATGTCCAAATAGTAAACAGGACGGTCAAGGTGGGACGGAGGGAGTATACACTTAAATATGAACCTCAATAAGTAGGGACCTGTGTCAAAGTTCCACTTGCACACTCTCAAAGATGGTCCTATAATTTAACACGTGTAAAAGCGTGTTCTCACACTTTTAAGCTTAAATTTTATACACAAATAAAATATGAAAAATTAATTATAAGTGTGTTCATAATAGATGTAGAGATATATATATAAAAAATAAATTAATTAATCAAATGAACTCCTCTCATAAACTAAAGACCTATATATTTTATTTTGAAAAAACAAGTACTATACGTAGTATATTCAAATTTTACCACCTTTTTGCTCTCTCTTGTTTTACTCAGAATTTACATTTTGTTCTGATAAAGGTATACGGAACTGCAAAAACAGTAGGGCGTTTGAACATGTGAAGCTACGTGGAAAGTTAAAACGCATTTCCATGGTTCCAACCTGGCAGCGAGCCTTTTTAAACTCACCGTTCCTTTTTTTATATACAGTAGAAAGCATTTTTATTAGGTAAGTAGAAAGCATTTTTTTTAGAGCTGTCAAAATTTGACCCGACCCGAAAATCCGTCCGTTTTATCTGAACCCGAAACCCAATTGAATCCGAAAATATTTAAATATAATAAACCCAAAACCCGATTGGGTAAAACCCGAAATAACCCGAAAAATTTATAACCCGAAACCGACCCGAACCCGAAATGATCAAAAATAATAGTAATTAAAAATTAGCCAAACTCGAATAACATGAAATAATGGTGACCATAAATTGTCCCAAACCTGAATGACCCAATTAAATATGACAAAAAAATTGATTTAAACTTCGTATATCCGAATGAAATTCAGAATAGGCATTGTATTGAAAGTTCTGTAATCTATATGTTGTATATTCTTATAGAAATTAGGTATATATTTATATTATAATTTTTTCAAAAAAATATTAATCATGACCCGAAATAACCGAAACCCGATTCTATCTGACACTATTACAACCCGAACCCGAAATGACCCGAACCCGAATGACCCAAACCCGAAATGACCCGAAAGTTTAATGACCCGAATGGATATTGACCCGAAAAGATATGACCCAAAGCCCGAACAGATAACCCGTTTAACAGGCCTAATTTTTTGACTTCTTGTTGTCTTTATCTACTACTATAGCATGTTTGCTTTCTTATATATACAAATCCGCTGTGTGTAGCATATGTGGTTAACAAGTTTTAATTAGGATGTAGTAGTTTTCGTTAATTAATATCTATTGTTTTAGGGAATGGTGTTTGTTTAAAAATATACCTTATTTTAGTTTTTTTATACACTTTTTTTCATATTTAACTCTACCATTCAACACAAAAGTAATTATTATCTAGATGGAAAAATAAAATGTAAAGTTATATACATTATTTTTCTACTTTCCTTAATAAGTGTACAAGTTTCTAAAATGACAAATATTGTTGAATGGAGCGAGGATCAATTAAGAGTTTCACCTTAATTTTTCATTTAGTTCACGGTACCATTAAACATAGGCCGCGTCCGATACGGGCGAGTGAGAGCTTAATATCTACTTTTCAAAAAGTAGAACACAGCTGTCAAATTTTGCTTGGACAAAATTGTAAATCACAGTTACATGGCACCACATGAGATGTATATTAAAACAAACGCAACTTTTGCTGCGTTTGCCCACCATTATCGAACGCTCCTGTTCAGGTACATAACTATTTCGCTTTATTTTAAAACAAAAATTATAGATTATACACGACAGCTCTATTTAAATATATATATATATTACACGATGATAATTTGTAATAGAAAATTTGAAATAATGCTGTATGACATTTCACGTGAACAATTCTCTCTTATACCTATCTTTTCATTGACTAATTATGTTGCCATGCCATGGGAGTTTGGTAAAGCCAGCCGCCTACTGAGATCAACAATGATTATGTAGGGTTGTTTGAATTGTCTCCACGCAATCAAAATAAGAGTGAACCAGGCATCGTTGAGCACTAGCATCTCGGGTAATTTCTTACTAATTTCTTTAATGATTTTTTTATTATTTCTCATTATTTATTATTCTAGAAATAGTGTATGACATATAAATATAACAGGACAACTATCTTAAAAATGATCCATAATATGATTACTCAATGATACAGGAGAGTGGTGTCGAGAAGCCAATTCCAAAAACTTCAACGACTTTAGAATGAATTAGTCTTGATTAATTGAACCAATTTAAACTTCCCGTTGTTAAATCTTAGCTAAATTCCAGGTGATGGGAAAATACATTTCTCAATATAAGATGTGGAACAAGAAATAATTTATTATAAATTCTCACTAGTAGGGAAGCTATGTGATGAAACTTCCATACACTAGCATGGCTAAATTTTGTGTGGGCGAGTTCACTAGGCTAGATAATTTTACAATGATTCTAGTATATTTCTATTCACACATTTGAGATGATGGAAGTTATGAAACTAGTATCAAAACACCTCATCCATAGGAAGTTAGATATAGTCATGCCTTAGATATACTTCTTCTTTATTTGGATCTTTGATCAGTTCAAGGCACTAGAAGGAAAAGGTTAAACAAGTGAATGAGTAACTTTAGTAAACTTATAAGACATATATATCTCTACAATAGAGCTCCTAAGAGGTGAAGAATATGGAGAAATGGGAGGGTGATGAGAGTGCACATGAAGTAGCCATACAGAACTAGCTACGTACTATAGAAATCAGGGATCTTATAACATGCTAAGTTATATAATTTAGCATAAAATTCGATTGTACAGGCCGCCTGCACTGAGTTAGGAGCGGGACAGTGACTTGGCAGTCCTAGTCAACAACTGACTATACTGTTTTGCTGACTGAGCTGTCTTTTTACTATATTAACTTTAAATGTTATAACTTTTAATATATAAGTCCAAAATGAAAAAAATTATATCATTGTTCACCTAAATTCAAGTTATTCAAAACAAGACAATTCATGGATATGTTTTGACAACTTTGAAAAAAAATTATTTTTACATGTGTATGATGATACACTAAAATGATAATATGATTCATTAATTTTGATATTATGATTCATTAAAATTGATATTATGATTCATTAATTAATAAGTGGTGAAAAATCATTATTGCTTTGTAGTGTATTATTATTGTTGTATGGTGTATTTTAAACCTTATGTGATGAATCATGTATTTTTTTATACATACCAAATATTATTTTATATTGTATTATAGTTTGAATTTTTTTATTTTTATATGTTAACGATGATACACTAAAATGATAATATGATTAATTAAATTTAATATTATGATTCATTAAGATTGATATTATGATTCATTAACTAATTAGTGGTTAATTAGAAAACATACTTCGGAACCGATGAAAAATCATTATGGTTTTGTAGTGTATTATTATTGTAACACTTCTAACTCGTAAACTTACATTAATTATAATATTGGAGCAATCTGCCCAACTTAATACAATAGTACAGCAGAAGAATTACAACAAACACTGACTCGGGTATATACAACTGTAGTATATAATGTAATACTAAATTATAAGTGCTATAACAAAATACCGCTCACTACCCAAAAGTATCCCGCACTCCGGCTTCGATCTCGATCGAGCACCTGTAACATGTTACCGTATAGGCTTAGCACGTACAATGCTGAATATGTTTAAGTATGATCCTATAATCCTTTGAACTCGTTAAGTCATTTAGCCATCTTAACATGCGGTTCATTTCATGCTGTTCCGGTTTACAAGCATATATTAAAGCTTAAATGATGTAATTTAAACACCCAACAGTCCATCCAATAATAATCCCTTCAATCCACAAACAAAGCATCCACATAACAATAAACAAATAAATACAATAATGAAACGAGAGTCGCTTTCTTGTGAACGGTTCTCATTGCTTGGCATTCGAGGCCCATTTTTCGTTAACCATGTTTACGAGGTTTATTTAAGTCTCGTAACAGTAATTGTAATCTCAATCACTTTACCATTACTCTTATCTCATGTTGGGTGTTATGTTTGGACAACCCTATATAATTCATAGTGTTTATTTAATTGGATAGTTGTCGTATATGCACCAACAGCAGTGCCCTCCGGTTAATGATCCGAAGATCTCTAGACTTTCTCTTTCCCTAATAAAGGCATCTCATGTGGTCGTAGCCCTGTACCAACAGCAGTACCTTCTGACCAACGATCATATCTGACACGTCGGATTTCCTCAACGAATGGACCTGTAACAGTCATCCACTATGGTGATCACACTGCATAACCAGCTAGTCGTAGACTACCTTGGATTCCCCCTCATCATATACCAATTCTCACCATGTGATTAAGTAGCTTAATCAATTCACCTAAGATCTACTATTAGGTTATGGAGAATACATTTTCATTTTAGTTGCCATATATGTCTTACAAAATACCTAGAAGTCATCTAGGTCATATTCATGTTGAGTACAATGCTCTAGAGATGGGTATTACCGAATCTCTTTCCTAAGTCTTTTACTTAGGTTTATTAGGAATAATATGATATTCACTGGACTTTAATAAGTTATGATCCTTCCTAATCTTGCTCGTAACTTAATTCGAATTACAATCGGTATTACAAGTTTGAAAGACGTTCACACATAGTTAATAACGCGTGATAGTCGAGCATAATAAATGATATAAGCACATGCGTATATCACATATATCGCTCTTAACATTTAAACACACAATACGTCTAAATCCAAGGAAACCCTCAGGACATTCAGACCACACAGTAGCATACCGTATACCAGACGGTGAGAGAGAGTAGACGTCCGACTCCGTGACCGTCACCCCGCAACTGTCCTCTATGCACTAAGATATGAAATATATGGGTAACACTAAGTGTTAATTCCTACAATCTCAACTTAGTTCGGTATCCCTGAATAACCGCTAATCCCTCCGGTAATTAACCTTTTAAATCAGTTAGTTATTATTACTCGGGTTTTCGAAAGTGTTCGGGATTAGTCTAATCATCTTCAAGTTATGTTATAAATAACATGTAGTATTATTTGACTACTTAGGATTAAATCCTTATAACCTATCTCATTTATTCATAGGTTATTATATATATATATATATAGCAATATAGTTTGTCACTATATGTTACAGTTGACCTTATAATATTATTAGACCTTAAACTCTCATTTAATTTATGAGTTGGTCAACTTGACCCTTTTTGGTCAATTAGGTTGACTTGGTCAATTGAGTTGACTTGGTCAATGTATTCAAGTCATCATGTTAATATAGTTCATAATAAAACCCTTAAATTATATAATTCCTATATTTGTTCAATTATTTACATCATGACATTAGATCTTATGCCTAATGTTTTATAATTAACTTCTCCACTTTATATCATACTATATCTCACTTAATGTGATCCTCCAATCATATTATATAATCCACCAATCTCCATATATTCATATTATTCAATATGAATTATAAAATTCCATGTATAAATGCTAAACTCTCATTAGTTTATGTGAAGCACTAAATTTTTCTTATTTGTCCTATCTTTCACAAACCAACATTAAGACTATATTCTTAATGTTATATCACACATTATATTAAACTCCAAACTTTATTAAGTTCCCAATATTATCTTATAATTCCACTAGTTCCCAAATACTCATATTGTCTTAATGTTATATCACACATTATATTAAACTCCAAACTTTATTAAGTTCCCAATATTATCTTATAATTCCACTAGTTCCCAAATACTCATATTATTTATGAGAATTATAAAATTCCTTAACTTATATTCATTTCCACCTTAATGAATATTAAAACTTAATATTTAATGTAACACCTATAACATTCCTAACTCTCTATATTCTCGTACTCAACCATATATTTCTGTAAATTGTACTCTTTCCACACCTACTTTCATAATATTACAATTTCACCCCAAATATCATATACATATGATAGTTCCACTCGTATTTAATTTTAACCCAAGGTTTTCTCCACATTATATAATTACCAAACAGACCCAAGGTCTATCCAGTTTTTAACTCCTTTCACCATTACTTTTCTTATTTACAAAATGGCCCACATTATTTCCTAAACTTTACAATATCATCCTTAAACTATATATTACACAATCTTCTTAATTTAGTTTCAATCTTTCACCCAAATTTTCCAGAAACACTTCAACAGACCCCTAGGTCTGTTCTAATTATTTTCCACCTTCAATTTCCCAAAATAACACTTCGGCCACAAGTAAGTTTTCCAAACTTACAATTAACTCCTAAACTCCTTTAAATTCCTATTTTGATTATTTCTCTCATCTAACTTGGTCAACACTCTTAATATGATCAAGGTTTACCACCATACACTACCTTGACCCATAATTTTCCATAATTACAAAATTGACCCCAAATTTTCCTAAGGTTTTCATTTAAGTCCTTAATTTTTCTAAAACTTATATTTTGCGTTCTAATCCCAAACAAAGCCTAACTTTCGGCTATATTACTCTTTGACACCCCAATTATTATTTATTTACACTCAAATCCTTATGTTATGCCCATTTGTTCACTAGAACATCCCTTGAGTTTATAATTACTTAAAAAAACCTATTTTTTACCTTAAACTCCAATCCATTTTTTTTACCAAATTCATAGGTAATTAATCCTTAATATTTTCAGTTAAAACTCACCAAATATCCCCTTAACACCAGATGTTCTCACCAACCTCATACTAAACAGATACCCAACTTTTAAGACACTAAAAGCCTTAAGTAACTTATTAAAATGGCCTAAACTCATGGCCTTATTACAAACCTCAAACATAACATCAAAATGACATAAAATGTTCCTAAGAACATATAAGCTCTCGGCCTTTTACATGCTTTACCCATATAACTTTTGTGAATTGCATTTCCACCCCTTTAACTTATAATTATGACATTTTAAGTCATTGAACACTTGGGTAACCTTGTCAAATGTGTTACCCTAATTTTTATGTGCATTTTAAGGTCATATTAACCCATTCCCCATGTTATGTCCTCGACTTTATTTGTTACACAACAATAAATTGCCTTAAAGCTTAAAAATGTGTTTTAAGCTAAACTTACATGTTTAAAGCTCCAAAAACCACTCTAATCAGTACCGCTAATTGGAACTATATTAACAATATGCCTAGGTTATATTTTTGCACAATTTACAAGCTTAAACCATGCTTAAAGAGTTCTAAGACTTGGTTTAGTTACTTACCCTCCAAAAGTTAATTTTTCCAACTTGTTTCTTTCCTCCTTGGTCAAGGTCAAGTATAGGGTTTACAAGACCCATTCGGTCATGATTTGTACAAAGAAAAGATCAAGTTAGGTCTTTTAAGAAGCTTAAAAAGGTAAGGAAGCTTAAAGCATGAAAATGAGCTTTAAGGAGATTAGTTTAACCTTGGTGTTTAAAAGGTATTTTCCATCCATTCTCGGCCATTTATAGCATATATATTAAGAGTTAGATCTATTATAGATCTATGGACATAAGGCACATTAAGATGGCTATAAACCTTAAGAAATGACTTACTCTTGAAGTCTCTTGAAAGATGATTCCTTGATGGAGTTTTTCCCAACAAAAGGAGATAGAACACCATTCATTTCATGTGAAAAGTTGAAGAAAAATAGTTAAGAACTTATAGATTCTAGGCTAGAATAAATCCAAGGAAAAGGTGAACCTTAAGGCACCATTTTATTCCTTAAGCTTGAAGGGACTTTCCTTTCTCCTTGTATGAGTGATTACAGAAAATTAGCTCCAAGATCTCTTGATTTTGAGCTTGGTTGTGAAAAAAAAGTGTTTGTGATGATCTCCTTGTTGATTTAATATAGAAAGGAGAAGATTTGGAAGGATTTTGATATGTGGGTTCAAATCACCATGGGTGTTCATCAGCTCAAGAACAAGTTAAGGAAGATGAAGATGAGAGTGGAGGCAGTTCACGACAGCTTGGAGAGAGGAGGGAGCAAAAAGATGAAAGCTTAAGTTGTAAGTAAGGTAATGAATGCTTTTTGTCCTTATTTTACTCTTATTTAAGGAGAAGTCATGACTTTGCAAGGTGGGTCACCAAAGGGCTGCCACCTCATTTAGGATATTTTAGAGGGTTCAGTTGACCAATGACCAAGCTAGAAAGATTAAGGCCGTGTTTGGCACTATTTAAGTACTATTCATAAATTGGTGCCATATTGCTAGAATATATTGGGTAGAATTTTATGAGTTTAATAAAATCAAATTACAAGCAAACTCTCATTTGTCGGCCCGAATGCAATTAATAGATTAAGCTTGTGCTAGTAAAGAAACACAAAAGAAATAAGGGTGTCACCAATGTAGTGTATAAACTTTTCCGTATTATGATGTTTATTGCCCACACGTAATATATATCAATCATTATTGGCTACAAGCATATGTAGCTATCTTTGACTACATTTAAAATTGTACAATTTATATAGTGTAAAAGTACAGATTTTATAAACTTATTATATAATTTAAGAAGTTAGTATGTACATCTTGTAGAATTTCAGTAATACAAAATTCAATGTATCTTAACATATACATCTATATAGTTTTTATTTACTAACTGAACAATAACCATCTAAATAAAAGAAGAATATGTAGCTGGCAGACTTAAAATTAATTAGGAGACCACAATTTGTCGTTTAGTACGACCTAATAATGTGCTGGATGCCGCAGCAATAATATTTACTGTGTGGCATAATAAATTAACAACATTAGTAGTTTGCAATTGTTGTATTGTTGAAGTAGTTAACTTACCACCGTCGTCTGGATGAGTCACCCTCACCTCACCCGGTGATTTGAATCGTTGCGGTAAACTCACTTTTCCTGTTTCTTTCTGTCCTTTCCGTTTCATTCGCTTCTCACCTTTTTAGCATCATTCATCCCCTCTCGTTGCCAACCATCCTTCCCTTTCCCTCATCCATCTCTTTATCGACCCCTTTTCTCTCTGTCTGAAAGTCGAATCCTTTTGCGCTAGACTCTTTCTTTCCGTTTCCTCTGCATTTCTTTCTTCCACAGAAGTTAATTAGGAAACAAGTTGAACAAAGGGCGGCAACAAGCTCTCGTTGCCCCATTTCCATTACACCCAGGAAAATATAAGCAGTGAAAGAAAATCTGTACTAGCAGAAAGAAGAAGCAGAGAATATTATATATATAGGAGGTGTAAATCAATTAAGGTATGGCGCAAACTCAGCACAGCCGCAACAGCAGCAGCTTAGAAACTTGAAAGACTTACTGAGTGAAGATCAAGAACCATTCCATCTCCCAAACTACATTGCCGACAAACGTTCCAACAACCTCTCAGTTATAAAACACAAGCAACAACTTAAACAACATCCGTCCTTATCACCATTACATCTCCAACAACTCCAGAAACAATCAAGACAAAACGCATCATTCCCATCTAAGCTGTGTGCTAAAACTGCTTGTTTCCTGAGTTCATCATTTCCAACTGATTCTCCAGCAGAAGGATATTTCACTAGATCAAAATCACCCATCCTGTTATCTCCACACAAGGGTACTGTTAAGTCATCATCTCCTTCTAACTCTATGTTCCTTCACGTCCCTGCTAAAACCGCAGCATTACTACTCGAAGCCGCTTTGAGAATCCAACGCAGCAGCAACAACTCCCACAATCTTGCGGAATCCAAATCTGCTGCGAAGTTGAAAAGTAGTACTGGGTTTGGTCTTCTGGGTTCTGTAATTAGACGGATAACCCGTCGAAACCGGTCACGGAAACTCGTGACGAATAATCCTCCCGCAGATGAGATTGAAGTGGATGTTATCAGATGGGCTGATTCCGTTATCCACGGTGATGATAATGACCGAATCCGTCGTGGGAAATCGAATGGTACTTGTGGTGGAAATGAATCTACATCACTAGTATTGACATTGGAGGAGGAAAGATTTGATATTGCGGAAAATGGGCGTTGGTCTGATGAGAAAAAGTTGATTGATTTAGGGTCTTCAACTTCAACTTCATCATCGTTGTCTTCATCTACGACGACTACGACGACGACTAGTACTAGTACTACATCTTGTAGTAATAGCTGTTGTAGTAGCCATAGCAGAGATGAATCTGATGAAGAGGAAGATGCGGGGATTAGTCGTAGATCATCAGTAGTACTAAATAGTGGTTTGGATAGAGTGAAGAGTGAACGTATTAATGAGTATGGTGAAGAGGAGGATGAAGATTTCAGTTTTTGCTTGAGTCCGTTTCGTGTTGGTATTTACAAAACCCCGTCACCGGACTGCTCTGAGTTTTCTTCTCCGGCGAGGTCTCCTTCTCGGTTTGACTATGAGGTACTTTATCTAATTAATTACTCCTGCTTGACTGACTGACTCTTTTTTACTACTTGATTTTTTTTACTTAACAAGTACTCTTAATTAAGAATCTGTCAAATCTAAATTATACCGCTATATGGTGGTCTCATGAGTACAACCTTTTTTTAAAACACTTTCTAATCATCAACATTATTATACATCATTGGAATGGAATGCACAGTGATATGAGTCACAATCAATGACACTAATCACATCAGTTATTATTATTATATGATTATAAACAACACTATTTATCGTTATTATTCATAGTAATTTTTCTATTACTCTCTGTTCTTGTCTTTGCTTCCATTGATCCTGTGTAATTAACTTATTTTTTGAGAAAATAATTGATCCCGTGTATTTAGTAGCATCAGTAAGTTGACCTAGCTGACCTCCAAACCAATTTCCAGCTGCTAAAATTTGTCGGGCATTTAGGAATAGATATGGGTGTATCTGTATCCATATCTTTTTCTGAAAAGACAAAAGAAAGACCCGTATTCAGAACCACCATTGCATTTGCAGCTGGTGGTCTACGCATTAGTATTGAAATAAGCACGGGCGGATATGGTTTATGTAGAATCCAAAAAAGCTTTCAAGATAGAAGAAGTAGCTCTCGCGCAGGGGAAGGGACGAAAAGCCGACACATATATATCTCACCTCTTCAAAATATGTGCATCGATCCAGACCAGATTCCTGTCCTGCCCATCTTTTTTTGCTTTTTTTCTCTTATCTTCTGCACTGAAGCAGTAATTTTGAAATCCACTTTTTAGTCCGTTCTATACATGCATTAATCTCTCACTGTTCTCAAAAGCAGCTATTTGCTGCGTTTGGATTTCTCCATTTGTGAGAGGGATAGTGGGTCCAACAGAAAAATAACAAATAAGACTTGGACATGTGGCACATTAATCTAATAAGAAACCAAAATGCTGAACGAATAGGCCCTATACTACTGTATAGTATATCTCACCTCTTCAAAAAGAAGGGGAATGACTCTTGATATCTGTACAGTTATTGCTGCAGTAGTAGTAATCGGCCGACATGCCTTTCTCATCTTTTTAGGACAAGTTTTGATTTCTTTTGGATCTTTATTTTGGCCGCCCTCAAGACTTTACTGTTTTGAATTTTTGTTTGGAATAACAGAACTCTCTGATATCATATCAGCAGTCGATTATTGATGACACATAGTAGTATGATTAATGAATTACTATTAGCATGGAATTGTATTTTAGTACTCCTTGTATTGAATTCTCACAGTTGTATTAGTATTTTTCTGAACCGTATCGGAAGAAAGATAACATTGTCGAAAGTAGTATACTTAATTGATAAATTCATTTTGATACGAGTTTATTAATTGACCACACACTTTAATGTTTCTGTTTCTTCTCAACAGGAACACACTACGATATCTGTCCAAGATTCGTTCTCATCAGCAGTAGTAGAAGATTTAGGACAAGAAGGAAACATCAGAGAGGAAGAAAAGAAGACAAAGAACAGAATAGTCCAGTAAGCGTATTGCAATTTGATCACGAAGAATATTGCCATGGAAATGATGACCAACACTGTCAACAAAGTAAGTTGATTAATAAAATCGCTTTCTCGTAGTACAACTTAATTTGCTCAATTTTTTAAAACTTGATTAGAGTACTATATAATTGTTCTATGTGGGCCAGGAATTGGAAAGATTCACATAAGAAAAGTAATCAAGACTTTTAGAGAATCTCCATCTAATCTGTTTATATACACTTAATTTTTGATGATGTAGGATCAAACCAACCTCCACCACACAAGCTGACGAGAAAATTCAACAACTTATCAGATAATCTGAAACCAATCGAGCTAGATTTCGACAACAACAGCAACGATGATTCCACCACAATCGAAGGATTTAGTCAGAAACCCGGGATCAAGAGACTGATATCTGATCTAATCTTCGAGGAATATGAAAGAGCAGCAGCTGCTGCTTCACAATGCGGAAGTGATGATGATGACTCATCCCTGGTGGTGAAGAGAGTTTGCAAGAGGTTAGAGTCATGGGATGAGATTAAACCCGACACCATCAACATGATGGTAGAGTTAGATTTAAAACGAGAAGGTACGGACAGGAACAGTGAGTGGAGTAGGAGGAGAGTGTGTAAAGAGGAGGATAGGTTATGTGTAGCTAAGGATGTGGAGGTACTCATATTCTCAGTTTTGGTTGATCAGTTCATTTGTGAACTCGTTTTATAACAACGAATGGACTAATTAATTACTGCATATATACCATTAATTAGTAGTATGTATGTTTGTGTTCATTAAATTATTTTTTCTTTAACATCTTACTTTGTTGGGTAGCTATACCAATGCACAAATCTGGCTGCCAGTGGGAAATATATGACCTTGTATCTAACATCAAGGGTGATCGATGTGTTTAGGGAAGGAAGAGATTGAGTAAATCAAAGTAATTGTGACCATATCACCTCAACAAACAAAGAACCCCCAGTTTTTAGATAAGCACCAATTTGTATTTCTATTTTATAATTAATGTATATTTGTGAACGTGATTTAGAACGCCGGATTCTAATATCGTGATACCTGATACCGTGTGGAGCGAAGCAATGGGATAGAGGCTAATGAATCCTAAAATGGTGTGCTTATTGTTACTGTGCCAAGGTTGAGGAGAAGAAACCTGAGGTGAAATCGATCCAGATTTCTGGCTGAAGTTGAAATACCCTAAGGTTTATAAAATTTAATTAAGGGTTAATCATTGAATAATAGAGGCTAATGAATCCTAAAATGATTAACGAATTATATAACTTCCATATATATATATAAATAAATATATATAGTCTAAAAAGATTATTAAACCTTACATAAAATATTAGACTAAGGTGGGAGTGATTATAAAAAGAAATCAACTAATAAAGTTGGTTTAACATGTAATATATCATCACATGGACTAAGAGCACAAATAACATGAGTGAAGTTGGAAACATACTTATATAATATATAGTCACAATGAATATAAAGTATACTACCTTGGAAACTCCAACTCACCAACTATCTTACACTCTCTCACTCACACTCTCTTTCTCCCCGTGCTGCCGAGCTGCTCCTCCTCCCTTGGCCAAAAGTTGCATCTTCTTCCTCTAGTCATTTCCTCCATTGTTGCTTCCATGGAATAACACAAAAGCTAGACAAACTAAATACTTAGCTTTACCACTTAAACCTTCTTATTTCCTTCATCAACAAAGAAGGAACATCACAAACTCTTCTTCCTACCCATATATATTGCCGAAAATCTACACTTGTGAAGGCCAAAAATCTGGAATGAAACAAGGGTGGAGCTAGCTAAGTTCAACCAAAGCTTAAGGTAAGAAAAAGGTGCTCTAAACTCAAGTCTTTCCCCTCGGCTATGTATGGCCAAAAATTCCATCTTACCTAGCTCATCTTTCTCACTTATTTTCATATAAAACTTGAGCTTCATCAACTTCATACGCTAGCCGAAAACCCCAAGGAAAAACAAGTTCTAGGCAAGGAAGGATTCAACCAAAGGTGAGGGGTTTTTTCATGCTTAAACTTCCTTATATCCTTAGATCTACACAAGATTTAACCTTCTACCCATTTATTTAGTGATGGCTGAAAGTGTAGGGGAAAATCCCATTTGAGACAAAGGTAAATCTCACTCCTTAGGGTTCATTTTGTGCTTTAGAGCCTTAGGTATTCCTTGGATTATGTTAAGGAGCCTAGTGACCCTAAATTTACTCTTCTTCTTCTTCTTCTTCCCCCTGACATGGCCGAAAATGGAGCCAAACATATCCTTGTTGTTGGCCAAAAATACAGGGAAGAACAAAGGTGGAAAAATCAACATCAAGCAAAGGTAAGCTTTGGATCTAAGCCTTAGAGATTTTAGACTATCATTTAAGCTTTAGGTTGGTACAAAATTTGATCTCCCCTTAATGCTAACATTAGGGCCGAAAGTAACAAGTGAAAAAGTATACTTTGGAGCACAAAAGGGTAAGTTCAAACCTTAATCTTATTTTGGTGTTTTAAGGTGTTAAAGTTGGGTAACTAACTATGGCCGAACTGGGAGGGCTCCAAAATGATTTAAAATGACCTAAGTATGAACATAAGCCTATACTAACACATTTGGTTATGTTCACTAATGACTTAAGGACTTAAAGGTCAGCTTTACCAATTTTAAGTGATTTTATGTAAAATATAAACTTTGGGCAGTGTGTATGTTGTTATGTCTGAAAATGGATATGTTCTTATGGACATTATGGAGTATGAAATTGTATGTTAAGGTTTGTATGATGGCCAAAAGTTTATATGTATTTTGGTGGAGTTAATGCCTTTAAAAGCATAGGTTATATTGGTATAAAGTTAGGTGTAAATAACTAGTGTTAAAAGGCTGTTTGGATGATTAAAAACACCTTAAAAAGTTGGTGGAAAAATACCTACTAAATTAGGATGTGTTTGGATAAGGTTTAGAGAGAGAATTTGGTTTAAAAGTGAGTAGGAGCTTATTGGATGACTTATTGATTATATGACTAAAAGGATAAGTGGGAATTGTAAACAGATAAAGGTTAGAGTGGACAATGGGAATATTGCCAAAAGTTGGAGTTTAATTTGGGTTAGAAATGAAAAATATAAGTTTACTAAGCTTTGAGAGTAAATTATAAAGTTTAGAAAACTTTGGGGGCTAAACTGTAATGCTGGAAAGTATGAGGGTAAGGCAGTATAATATAGTCAAACCTAGATGTGGTTAGGGAGCTGACCAAATAAGAGAAAGAAAGATTGAAAATTTAATTAAGGAAAGAATTAGTGGTGGATTTGTAAAGTTTAAAAAGTTTAAGGGGTTAAAGCATAAGTATGAGAAAGTTTGGGATGAAAATCGAATTAGACAGAATGTGGTCTGTTTGGTATTTTGGAAGATTGAGTTTGAAACTTTGGATTTAAATTAAGTGAGAAGTTGAAATCATAAGATAGTTAGAAATTGGAGGTGACTTGCAAAGTTAGGAAAAAATTAGTGGAGTGAGGGTACTATTAAATGATATTGGGCTATAGTTGAGACATCTGGAAATTATAAGTAGAGGTTGCGATAAGTTGAGGATTATAACATATGTTACATTAAGTATAAGGATCTTAATGTAAATGTTAAAGTTGGTAACAACTAAGGAGTTTTATAATTCATGTGAATTAATATGAATACTTGGAATTAAATTGTGGATTATATAATAAGGTTAGGATAGGAATTATGGGATGAGAATGATTAGGGAACAAACCTAAGTCATTAATATAAGGTTTAAAATTTTATATAAACCATTACATAAATGGTTAGAAGAAATTGTTTAATTAAAGAGGTTGTTAAACCTAAGAATATATAAGGTCATTAAAAGTGTTGACTATGTTGACCTTGACTACATTGACCAATTAGTGTGTTGACTACATTGACTGAATTAATAGGTTGACCACAGTGACCTAATCAATTAAGTTGACCATTGGAGTCAAGTTGACCAAACTCATTAAACTACATGGGAATTATAAGGCCTAAGACCATTAATACTTAAGGTCAACTAAACTAATATCATATAGTAAATGAAATCTATATGAGTGTATGTATGTATATATATACATATGATTAAAGGGGACAGATGGATAAATATTTAATCCTAAGGTTGTAGAAATAGTACAACATTGTTAATTACTAACAACGTGAAAGGATTAACTAACTAACCCCGCATTTTAATGCTTTGAGTAAAAACCCGATTAATAATAATTCATAATCACTGGGGTTAATTACAATGGGGTTGGTAATTACATGGGATATCGAATTAGTTCGAGATTATAGAGAACTAATACTTAGCGTCATATTCTAGAGCTAAGAGATTAGAGGACGAGTGTGGGATCTCACGCTAGCGTCTCTCGTCGGTGAACGGCATGTTGTTGTGTGATCCGATTGTTCCCGAAGATTACCTTGGGTTCAGATATATGTGAATTGATTGATAAGATGATATGTGTGATTGTATGTTTATTATGCTTATATGATTTATTTGCCCGAATATCTTGGGTGATTAATTGTGCGTGATTATTATTCGAACCGAGGCAAATACAAATATAACTTGAATTAAGTTGTGAGATGTGATAAGGAAACTATCACCTATGGTAGGATAATGATATAATTTATATTATCCCAAGATAACCTGAGAAGATACCTTAGGTAGAGTAACGGTAATACCGTTCTCAAGTACAAGTATATTTGAACATGAAAATATCCTAGATAAGTTCTAGGCATGCATTAAGACCTAAAAGGCATGTACATTTGAGAAAATTTTCAATACAAAACCTAAGAGTAGATCTTAGACAGCGAGATTAAGAGAACTTAATCATATGGTGAAATATTGACTACATAACGAATGGATCACCTATATCCATACTAAGATTGAATCTAATAAATAAGGTGCGGATGGATCACCTATATCCATACTATTAAATTTATAAACATGGTGCGGATGGATCACCTATATCCATACTATTATTGAAACTATAAAACATGGTGCAGATGGATCACCTATATCCATATTAGGCTCGAGATATATATAATCTGGGTCAATGAATTTTGGAAAGAAATACCGGATCTAGGATTGCTTGGTTGCGCATTGTGATCACAAGAGAGGATGACTGAAACAGGTCCACTCTATATATTATGTTCCAATGGATCAGATTGACCGTTGGATGGATGCACTACCGCTGGTGTGGCTTCGACCGTTGTTGACCCGCCATCTAATAGGGATAAGGAGGAATCAAAGGGCACTACAATTGGTACAGGGCTACTGCCCAGGTCCCGCCTTATAATAGGGGATGGTAATTTAAGGATATGTCGTCTTCTAACATGACGACTTTATAAGAGTTAAGAGTTAGTGGTGTAACAAACAATGTGGTAAAATATCAATTGTACATTGGTATGAAAAGTCAAGTAACTTTCATAAGTCTTGGAGAATGAACTAGGGGTCCTTGAAGGCCAAATAATGAGAACAGTTAAAACAACTTTCGTAACGTTCTTACCTTGAGTTGGTTGTTGGATTTGATTATGTGAATGAATTATATGTGGATTGTATGATATGTATGTTGGATGAATTATTGGATTATGAAGTTATGTTTTATTGTTATGTACATATATATGTAATTGGAATTGCATGAAATGGAACCGCATGTTAACTCAGTCAATTAACTTGAGGGGGTCTGAGTGTAACACCCCTACACTAATCTCGACATTAACAACTAGTCACCTCGTTCATCATTACCAACGCAGCGGATAATCCAAATACCACGGTGGGTGAAACAATGCCGTTAGCCACTCAAGTGACTAACAAGGCCTGACTCAAATATAGTAATGGTCTGATGGACCGGAATTCCGAAGACTTACACAAATACAATCCTCATTCATTACTACACCGAGTCACATAATACAATCCTCAATTCAATCTATACGAGTCTATACAATCCTCACTTACGATACAGTTTCGGCCTCACATACAAACCAATTACAAATGTAATTAAATAAAACTACCCATTCAATAGCAACAACCCCTTCCTACTCTTGAACGTTAATCAGCTCCAATGTACCTGAAAAGTAATGGGTGGTACCAAAGGGGTTCAACACCTTTGCTGGTATGGTAGTCGTGCAACCCGCTACTACCGGGCACACCCAACTAATTGTCGTCTAAGCATGCGATGATTTATTTAAATCAAAACATGAAAGCTGTAAACCACAACATGCTCGCATTCATATCAAGTATTCATACAAGGAATACAATCACAAAACTAACACATTAAGTTTAATAGTTTACATTATCTTGCTCTTTAGGCTAGACGTGGCAAAAGTAACCCGAACCCGAAAAACCAAACCGAACCAATCGGATCCAAATCCGAATCTCAACCGAAAACTATGACCCGAAAAAAACGAACCTAAATCCGAATCTCGAGACCCGGACCAACCGAACCGTATTATTGTAAAACCTAAAGTTAACCATAATCCACAATCATCCGAACCGAAGTCATCCGAACCAAAATAAACCGAACCGAAGTCACCCATAACCCGACGATGACCCGAAATCCAAAGTGACCCGAACCGAAACCAACCGAACCGAACCCGAACCGAAACCAGTGTGACCCGAACTAATATATCCGATGTGACCCGAAAGAATATAATGCATTAATTATAGGAGACACTGAGAATAAAATAGAATTTTTATACCCAATATTTAGTTTAAATACAAATCCGTATTTAACATTTATATCATACAACACTAAACAATGCCCCACAATACTTTTACAATTAATCATTACTTAGTAAGTGGCGTACCTATAAAAAAGTATTAATAAACTTATATACACGAGAAATCATTTTAAATATACCACAAATATTTTGCATTATAAAATTTTAAAGTAATTAATTATCATGCATTTTCATTAATCGCACAACTAATAATAAATTACTGATAATGCGTTACTCATCATTGATAGATTCGTAAGAACAAAAAATATATTTAGACTCAAATTTTATCACTAATTCATATCATTATTGTATTAATTATTCATATACTGAAGGTGTTTTTATTAATTAGAATTTCTTAAGCCTTTATCCAATCTTGTGAATAATTCTCCCTCATTAACAATTCAGCATAAATGTTTAATATACTTGAAGGTTTTTACCTATGTAGCAAAATTCTCATGCTTCTGAATAGTTATTCATCATTTACAGTTTTTAACTACCGTAAATAAAGTCAACAAAACTTATTAACAAATTCCATTCGCTAACTATTTATAGATTGAAAATACAAGTTACTACACTTTGATACAATTTTAATAATTATCCACAAACATACCTTATTTATACTCCTCTCAAAATATTGAAACTACTAAATAATCTAAAGCTACATCAATAATTATGATAAGTTCAGAGTTAGTTGATAAAGTAATAACATGATGCAAATTATAATTATATGTTTAAATTAATCTTTTATATACATTTATACGTGTTAAGATTGATTGAAGTCAAATTTACATATCTTGATGATTGAGTTGCTGGATTCTGCAATGGCAACCGAATTTAACCGATTAATTGACCCAAATTTGACCCATAACCCGAAAAAACCGAAGGCTAACCCAAACCGTAAGTTACCCGACCCGAAGTCACCCTAACCGAAAGTCATCCAAACCGAAAATCACCCAAACCGACCCGAAATTTCAACAAACTGAACTCAACCCGAACAAACCGAATTCAATCGACCCAATCCAACTCGAACCAAATATTGAACGATTTGAAATCAACCCGAACCGAACCGAACCAAACCGAACCCGAACCGATTGACCCGAATTGCCACCTCTACTTTAGGCCTTGAGGGTTTCTACCTCACTAAAGTCTCATTGTAATCATTCAATAACTTATCCATTCTCTTCGGATAACTTCACTTGTTCTCTTAGATCTACATACACTACATGTCTCGATCTTACTTTCTCAATTATTCCTCTCTTGAATAATTCTAAAGTCAACACACTTGACCTTCGGGCAGAGACATTCACAATTCTCACCGCCGGGCTTTCGAGTTCGAGTCTTACTTCCCCGATTTCGACCCTACACCGGGTCTAGCATAGTGGGAAGATTCAACTAGCAACCGAAACTACTCTCTTAGTTCCTCTTTCTTTCACATACGTTCGAATCTCTCTCGGACTTCTCACATTCCCAATCACTCCTCTCATTGGAGTCATAACATAATTATGTATATTAGTCTAGAAGCATCACTCTCGGTGTCATCTAATAACTTAGAAAATTTTCTTGAATTCTTGTATTCTCAGATTTAAGGGTTGCCCCAACATTTCGAATACTTAAACGTTCGGGTCGTTTTCTCATACCAGGTCGAATCCTCATATAGGAGGTCGACTATTATTAAGAGGGAGTTCTATAGTCCCATACATCTCTCTCACATTCTAGTGAGTTCATAAGATTGAATTATCATTGTTCACGACGAACCATTAAAAGGGAGTTTACTAATCCCGTATATCTCTTTTTACTTTTCTCTTGAGTTCTTAACGTTGAACCACAGTTATTCTCTAGTTGAGATTTCTTACGTGTTCTCCACGTTTTAGTTACTTGCGTATCGACTCTTTCTACGAGTCGCTAACCAAACGTTATTCTATTGTGAGTTGATCTACGATATTCAGTTAGATCACATACTCAAGTAAGGATGGTTAGCACATTCAACAGACATCAAGATATGTATATATCAAATGCAGTAAACATTTTCGTGCTTTTATCTTGTTAGGTCGGCACACAATAACAAGTAGCACACAAGCCGAGTGTAACTCGGCAGGACACAAGTTGCAAGAAAACCATACCTTTCACCAAGGAGTTACTCTAGCGTTTATCTTACACTCCTTAGACAATTCTCACATCACTGATACATTCCAAACGTTTCTTTTAACGTTATGACAATACGGTATTTAACGACTAGTGCGCCCGTATATAACCCCGTTGCCCCGTTGATCTTAACTTTACTCATGTGGTCTTAAGTTCTCAACTTCCACACCCAACCTCATACTTGTTTATTCTTATAAGGACCTTTACATGTCACCAAACAGGTTTTAATCATCATCTAATATCATCACCATCCAATTCCCCATCATTAGATTGCTTTAAAGCACTCATGGTTGTATTTTTGGTGTGGTCCGGGATTTGGTCCGACCCTTAAGTCCCGGACCAATACACTGCACAAATCTTCGGGTGAAATTTACATGTGGTCCGGGACTTTGTCCTCAACTCAAGTCCCGGACCAGTACATACAACAACTCTTGGGCATGATTTAAGGGGTGGTCCGGGACTTTGTCCCTATCCTAAGTCCCGGACCAAGTGTAGGGATCAATTCTCGGTTCATTTTAATGTGTGGTCCGAGACCTTGTCCAAGGGCTAGGTCCCAGACCCTGCTAAAAAGCTGCTACACTTGACAGTTTTGATTTCTATTCCAACTCCAATTCACACCCAATTCTTTTCCAATCATTCCACATGTTTCCAAACATGTTTTAACACCTTAAACACTCATTAAACCTCTTTAATTCATTGATCAAACTCATCACTCAATCCTTGATCAATTCTACCATTTCCATTCTTATTTTCTACGCTTATACACACTATTGCATTTCCAAACATTCTCATGACAACTTACAACTTACCTTCAACCAATTTGACTATACCAAATTCTTCCTTGACATTTGCATTCACAATACCCAAGTTCATTCACCATTCACAAGGTTAAACACTCTAATTTATCTCTAGCAACTCCAAGACTTTCCTACAACATTTTTGCACAACTCTTTTCCATCCTCCATGTAACACTTCAAGGTGATTAATTAGCCCAAATTAATCCTTATCAACTCCTAGTTAACCTTAGGTTCCTCAAACTCATAAAGTCACCTAAACCACTCTATTTCTACAGAAATTTCACCATAACTTCGTCACTATACTAACACATCCAAATTTCATCATCTTCATCACCTAAATCAATTTCAACTAACCAAATCCATAAAGGATTCTACCAGCACACAAGTTCATCCAAAATTTCATCAATCACAATATAATGCATCAACCTTAAAACACTTGGCTCCAAGGCCCTTAAATCACACACCAATTCACCATAGCATTAAGCATTAATCATAATTCTCTCTTACCTCGACCAATCACATTTTTCCAGCACATAATTGATTCTTTCATTTAATTACCCACCCCAAAATTTCTAAGACAATTAGGATAAATATTACGGTAGATTGTTTACCTTTAATTCTCAAGTTTCTCCTTTCTCTTCTTTTCTCTTCCTCCCTTCCTCTTGCTTGAAAATCGGCCAAGGGGCCATGGAGTTTCCCAACTCTAAATCGACACCCCATGAGGAAATGAGACCAAGTAAAGACACTTAGAATCATTAATTACTCTAGATTACAAAGGGGGTGTTTAAAGCTCAAAATTTAGGGATTTACCTTCAAACCCTAGAATTGGCTTTGGTCATGAATCAAAGGAGAGTTCCAACCACCCACTTGAAGCTTGGATATATACTCATACAAAACAAAGAACAAGGTGTTTTGAGAAGCCAAAATTGGCTAGGTAAGAGAATGGAGAAAAGATGAGTTTTCTTTGAATTTTCTTACCTTAAATCAAAGAAGGGGTGTTCCAGCTTAAGAAACTCTAGTTTTCTCTTCAAATGGAGCTATACCCATGGTGGTGGGCTTCAAGCTTTTGAGATTTTGAAAAGAGGGAAAGAGAGCTCTTGATGGGGCCAACACAAATATGCAATTTGTTTTGAGTTTGGAGCATTATTGTGGCTTGGGCATGAGGAGGAAGAAAAGCGGCCATGGGAGCTGCTCCAAATCGCCATAAAAGGAAGAAGAGGGAGGGCTGCCGGCTGGAGAAGAAAGGACACGGGAGAGAGAGGAGGGAAATGTAAGGAGAGAGGGAGGAAAAGTAACTTATGTACTTTTCTACTTTATTCCTTCTTTTCTCTACTAACTAAATAGCTAGTTTATTAATTGAGAGAGGTGCTGAACTACTCATAGAAATGGCCCCACTTTAGTATCTAAGCAGGAGCGTTTTCGTCTTTTCGCAAGAAATGCTCCTAAATTTCTCGGTTTGGCACTATTCACTAACCGGGCCCGTTTTCTAGATTTTTCTCGTTTATTTAATTTTAATGGTTCTTAGACCTTCATTAAGGTTTAATTATAGTTATATGATCAACTATAATTTTTACAAGTCCATTTAACCACTTAAAGTCACGTTTCCGGGTTTTCCCGAAAAATGTGCTTTAGGACTTCGTTTGCGTTTTTAACCCACTATACGTATTCATTTTCTTCGGGAATTGTTCCCACATAGTATTTAGGCATAATTAAGCCCTAGGAATCCATATAGGACCCTAGTCGAGGTCATATGCCTCCTATGGTTGCGTAACACACGTTTTCACATTTTGTGCTTTTTAAGCGTTTTCTCTTTTCTTTTGGTTTTACTTTCTTCACTAAAGTTCTTTAGGCATCATTAGGACTCTAAATATCATATTAGAATAATTTAATCACCATATTTAAGTCCGAGGTATTTCAATCTACCCCCTTAAAGAACTTTGTCTTCAAAGTTGGTGAATCTAATATTGTCAGTCACATAGGCATTCTATGTTAAGGTCATAATCTCTATATAACCTTACAGACTCAACAGGTGTATTTGGATGTATACCACACATCCACACAACATGTCACTGCATGTATAACAATCAAAAATACTCTTTTGTATTCTCCCAATGGGGATGGTCCAAAGACAAGAAGGCACAACAGTCCTTGAATCCCATATCAAGTAATACATACTGTGATCCCTCAGGTACCGGTCACGTTGAACACTTACGCTTTCTGGTTCACGGCCGTTTCATGACTAATGGGCACTTACTCTCTTTGGCCCACGGTTCCTTTGGTTCTGATCAAAACATTTTCATATCTAGATATCCTCAAACACTCTAGGTCATCTAGACACATGACTTCTCTACGTCCTGCTGCCCTTGGAAAAAAAATAAAACACACACCACCACCGTCCTACCGGTCAACTTAGGACCGTTGCTCGTCCGGTGCAGTGGTTTCAAAACTAATCCCCACTCCCACCGTTCTCCCGGTCATCAAGACTGAGCCCGCAGGTAAGTGGTAGTGGTTTCAAAACTAGTCCTCATTCTCAAGTTTGTAGGAAAATCCTTTTTGCAAATACCAGTTGGAAATTCTTTTTTTTGAAAACTCAATACAACTCTGAGTCCAGTTTATGCTAACTGCACCTATTCTTAGCGTGATTACTTGTGACCACTTATAGGGAGCTTCAAGATTCATCCAACCCTGATGAGATCAGCATCAGTGTTGAACTATCCTTCCACCCCAATTTGTGTTCAGCTTCCCTTGATCGCTAGCAAATCAAGTTCGACTTCCCACATCAATTTCACCCATCAAATAATTCAATCATTTATCCATTTTCTATCTTTCAATCTTTCTAGTCATAATCACAAATCCGTACCTCTCTAAATCATGGAATTTAATTCATTGATTCTTACTCATTTCATCAATTATTCTCAATTTACTTCAAAGTAATTTACCTAGGGAACTCAATTCCCACTAGGTTCTACATCGGTTTCATACCGATTCATACTCATCATATCTCATAGACATCGGTTTCTTACCGACTCATACCTCATACTATTACCATGTATAATCTCAAATAGACATATACTATTGGGGTTTTAGTTCCCCAAGAGTTTCTCTACTCCTTTCCACTTGTATACTCACACCGGAGTTACAAGGTAGTCATATTTATATCAATGGTATTCGCATCTCTTGTGCGCAATGACTATAATTATACTATGAGTGAATACATATGTTCATGTAACATACATATCAATCATCAAAACAAATTCTTTGTGCTATGCACATCGTAGTTTACGCACTTAATACGTAAAACATTCGCTAAACAGTTTTTCGCTCTACCGCCCTTAAAAGGGATTACGCCCACATAATCTACCATATGTCATCATTGAATATTGGTTTAAGGCATTCCGCCGTCATGGAGTGTTTTAGCTTCCATGCGGTCTATTATACAATGTTCTTTGGTCAAAGGGTCTTAACCATATTGACGGTTTAGTCCCTACACCAAGAATTCTCATTGGAGTTTGTTTAACTCATAACCGGATTCGGTTCTAGGCTCTCGGCTTCAAGGCATTGATAATTATCCATTGTTCATATTCACTAGGTATATCGAACCTTAGAATAACAGCCCACTAGCTTCTGCTACGCGACCTGATAATTTTAGAGCTTTGTTCGCCCTTCTCGCTATTCTTAATGTATTATATATCTCCTTTTTATCCCTTTTATCTTGGGAAATAAGGTTTCTCAATCAGCGCGTGGTATCTCTTACCGTACGTGAACTCATTGTGTTTTTTAGATTTTCTATCTAGTTCTCTGGAAATCTATTGTGCGTACTTCTCTGTACTTGCGTGATTGTTCACTTGGTTCTTCCGACTTACTGTAGGCTGAGGTTGAGCTACTACCAAATGTGTAGTGCTTCCTCTGTTGTTAGTGGCTTCTGAATTGCGCTCACTTATCTGGTTCTGTACAAGGGTTCTTTTACTTGTACGACCTTGCATTTTCTATGCATCGGTCCTCTTAACTTTCCTAAGGTTCCTTCCGTTTTTGTTCCGGTGGAATTCACTTCTTGTGATTGTTGGTGTGTCCAACATTCTTCGTGCTTCTTTGGCCCAAGGCCGCACGGTTTTATTTCTAGGTTTTCACCTAACTGGCTTGCACCATTTTCGTTGGCGTGTTTGCAAAAATTCCGTATCTAGTACGGGTTGGTTATTTAGCAATCGGGTACTCTCGTCCCTAAGCTTATTACTTCTGTTATCAAGTGGGTCCTCTAGGGACATACTTCCAGTTCCTTATGCAATTGCAATAGGAATGAATAATGCCTTCTCTGTGATATTCTCATCACATGGTATAGGCTACTGGCTTCATTGCCCAGTCTATCTACCATCCCTTGTTTTTCATCTCCACTGAGTCTAACTCATAATTCTGCTTGTTCTCCTTGTCATTGTTAATGGTCGCTTGTTGCGCACCATGTTCTCACTGATTCTGCAGCATTGACTCACATGGCGTCCACTATTATGTTAGCTTCTTCTCATGTATTTCCACCATTTATACTATGGTTGCCATTTACTTGGTTGATTACGGAATATACTATTCCTTAAGTCTCTATGCTCCTTGAGCGTTGTTCACTCTACAATCCACATTGTACACATACTATGTTTGCTCTAACCGACTACTCTTTCGGTTTTCGATAATTGCTATAAAAGCTTCTTCCTCTATACTTATTATTGGAAATCTCTCTTTCTTGTTCCAACCGTCTCTTGGTAATGTCACATGCTCAAGCTTTATTATATTTATAGGTGAAAACCTTTTCTGGAAGGTTCACATAATCACCACATTAGAGGCCTCATGATAACGAGAGGTATCCCCACCCCTCAAATTTCTCATAGTGCCCGAGCGTGGGCCAAATCAGTGTTGTCGTCGCCTAGATTCTTATGTCCCTGTACCACTGTTACTACAGAGAGCAGTAAAAGCAACTAAAAGCCTTGTCAACTGTATACTAGCCTAATGCTCTAGTGACAGTGACATTGAAGTAGTCTTTACTCTAAGCTTCTCATTACATTGAATTCAAATCAAGTGGTTCGTTCGCCTCTCTATTCGTTTGTATGAAATAATATCTCTTCTCTTACTGATGCCTTTCCCGACAATTCTTCTTCTGACTCTATGTAAGTTTTACAACCGTTAGAATCTACGTATCGTAGCTAGTTCACGGTTTATAGGCCATGTTGCCTCGAGCTCCGCTCATTGTAGGCTGTTCATGCAAGTTCCTACTTCTCCGTATGCCAATAAATGGTTTAGAGGTAGTACTGGGGTCCATTACAAGGTTGTTGCATCACACTGTCATTTGTGGGAGGCCCATTAGGTAACCTGATATTAATCAATGCCTTTTAGCAATTTAGGGTACCTCCTGTTAGGTGGACTCCCTTCGGTGTTTTAACCGAGTATTCGTCTAAACTCTTGTGTTTATATCACGATGTGTCGTTCAACTATTGTTGACTTAGACACCCATCAAGGACTATTCCTGGTGTTGCTGAGTTACGCCATTTATCTGACTTATATCTATGGGTGTGTTTAGTTAACTACACCGCCTTGCGGTACCGTATACCAAACTGTCCCGTTTAGGGTTACAATGTCTCCCATCCTCAGGTAGACCATTAATGCTTTCTCCTTTGTGTTCTTGGCTGGGTTTAATATCCTCTTTAGTGAAGTATGATATTTCCCGATAGTCTTGGTGATTGTTCTGGGAATTCCATACCGTTCGTTGAACATTGACGTGTCAATGTTAGGCATTTGCCTTACTGTGTTTAGGCTGGGTATTCATTCCGGTTATCATATGTTTCCTTCGAGCTTCCTGAGACATATCCAATGTCTATACTCCTTGATCAGTGCTCCTCAGAGTCAATTAACGGTTCTTAGAACCCAATCTTCCTTCCTAGTTCATTTAGGTCAAACTTGATGGCGACTCTAGTCAATTTCAGCCCTTAGGGCACAAGTCAGCGTGGAGTCCATTAAGAGCGGGTGTAGTGCTCCCTATCATTCCCCTTATGCTTTCTGGGAAAGACGGACGATAAAAGTAGGTATTTGAGGGCTGCCATGAATAACGGGTTTTCACCCTCCATAGAATGGCGATTTCTAGGATCTAGACTTCTTAGTCAGACCATTGTTAGATAGACCCCCTCATACTGAAAAAATCACCCTCCACAGACCTCTCAGCCTGGTGCTCTTATTATGGAGGTTATAAATCGCTGATGCATTTTTCCTATATTGTCCCTTAGCGAAGTGCTGGTGGGAAGTAAAAAGCTTAGCAAAACCCCAGAACTTGGACGAGGATAGCACCTTTAAGAACTAGTTACTTCATTTCTATATGAAACAAGATTTAGGACAACTAGTGAGAGTAATAGCGCTACTTTGGAGACAATGGTTTGTGAGATGTCAATTGCAGCATGGACGCGTACATACCTTTGATCACAGGATGGATGATGCGGCCTCGACCAGTTCTTCTAACTCTCTAGTCCCAGAAGTTGATGCTTCTTCTTCATCAGACCTAGTTCGTATATGGGTTGATGGTAGTACAACAACTGATGATTTCGGACTGGGTTTTGTGGTTATAGGGACCAGATAGCACAGATGATTACAGCAGCTGTCAAGAGGGAGTTTGTGCCATGGTCGCCACAGGTCATTGAGGCAAAAGCAATCCTTTTGGGCATGGATGTTTCTCTTTAGTTGGGTGTTCAACAAATATGTCTTCATACTGAGTTCTTGCCAATGTCATTTACCTTAAGAACAAAGGTGATGTATGTCGGATGTACTATTCTTGTTTAAGGAAACAATTTACTTTGTTCATCTTTTGAATGTGTTATATGGTCCCATGTCAATAGGGATAACAATGTTGAAGCACATGTTCTAGTTAATCTTGGTCAACAAGGTGTTGTTGAAGGATTTTGGCTCCCCAATCTCCCTATTTGTATTCTTAAACTCATTTGTCCTTAATGGAAGTTGCATCTTTTCGAAAAAAAACAATATGCTTATCAGTCACGATATTCGTAGGAAAAAGATATGAACTGAGATAGGGTCACTAGTGGAAAAAATGTTTTTAATGACGGTTATTTTGCCTATATACCACGGTTAGAAACCGTGGTTTATACTCGCGTGGTATATCGGAAAATTGCAATAAACCACGGTTTGAAACCGTCGTTTAAAAGACGGATTATAAACCACGGTTCGTAAAACCGTTTTAAAGCCCGTTGTGTCGCGGGAATCAGACGACTTATACACGGTTGGGAGAGAAACCGTGGTATATAATGTCGTTCCATGCGTTTTATACGACGGTTCGGGTGTAAACCGTGGTATATGACTACTTTATACGACGGTTTTATAATAAACCGTGGTTTATACTCGTCGTTCCATTGAGTTTTAAACCACGGTTTTAAGTGAACCGTGGTTTTTTTTTTTTTTTTTTAGTTTTTTTGTTTTTTAGCTCTACCACATATGTTTTCCAACACAACCCAATTTACAATCGCATATACAACCTGTACAGGGCATCCAACTGGTATTGCCCTTTGATAACCAACCACATATGACCATAAACCAAGTTGCCAGTTTGAATTGCAACATTGAAAACGAATTGCAAACAAACCCATTCAAACTTTCAAAAATAAGAGAGAGTTGAACTTTACAAACTTTGAGAGTTAGTTGCTTCAGCAAAAACAAAAGTCTAAGTCTAACTACACTAGGATAAGATCTAAGAAACACTCAAGTAATTTTTACACCAAAACTGCGATAAATGATCTCTTACAAAGTCGAGATCCCCTTTGGAATACGTGCTCCCTGCTTTTGTGAAATAAGAAACGATCTGTCCATAAAAAGAAACTGATCATCATTAGTACACAATTTTATTTAAAATGCAATAACTTTAACTAAAACTTTGATTGGTATGGGTTACCTTGTCATCATCCTTAAGCGTGTCAATATTTTGTACAATCTCGAACATGTACCGCATCACATAATAGCCACAGCTTCGTGAATCAGGCTGTTGAGGACACTGTCATCACACCATCCATGGATTACCAACTTTAGACAGATCAAAAAATTAAACGTTTAACTTTAATACAAAAATGCATAAATTAAATGATTACTTACACGTATGTATGGAAGTCCAAGATGGAGAATGGTTTCTTTTCATCACTTAAACCAAGCTTATGGCCCCTGCATAAATACAACATTTTAAAATGAAGCCATTTATTGTCAATAATCTAGGACAAGCTTAAAATAAATACAGAATGCATTAAAATTTTGAATACTCACTCCTTCAAATATTTCTCTACAGCATCTCTCGAAGGTCATCAGGGCCGCCCAATGGGTCTAGTATCAACAAGCATGAGGTGTCGATACACAACACCATCAACATCCAATGATTGCTGCCACAGATAAAACAAAGAATGTTTTGTAGAACAATTATTAAATATCACAATTAGGAAGCAAAAAATTCCAGTTATTGTGTACTTACATCTGATGATATGGGATCAGCAAATATTTGCTTCTTCTTCGCACCGCAGTACAAAATCCCTGCCTCACATGCTCTACACATCCTTGCTCATCCAATGCGGCCTGATTTGCTGACATCAATTGCGGACACAAGAAAGAGATGGCAAATAATCTCTTGCTCGCTAGCAGTCTACTAGTCAAACACCTAAACAACATTTTTTCATAAGATATGTTAAATAGCTTAAAAAAATGAAAGATAATGTAATAATTTAAAAGATACTTACACACAATAGGCCTGAATCACAGAGATGTTAAGCAGGTCTCCCATCAAAAATTCTCTTAGATCGCTCACGGTAATCATCAGATCTCTGGGCTCAAGGGAGTGGAAAACATGCTTAGACACTTTCATGTTGAAGTTGGTGACAGACTGCGGCCTCGCCATGAAAAAGTCATACAACATTTTTTGTTTGACTGTCAACTTCTTCAGATACTTGGGTGTCAGAATGGGGGATCTCCTAGGAGTCATATCGAAAGGTTTCACCACTTCCTTTCTCAACTCTGACTCTCCTCATTTGATTTCACAACTTCCTTCCCCTTATCCACTTTCCTCTTCTTAACCGGTCTTAATTCCTTATCAATCTAATAGTATACAAAATTTAAATAATAAACATATCAGTCAACAGTCAAGTTAAAAACTAAACAGTAAGCATGTAATAGTTTACCTTGTCACTGACATCAATGAGAGAATATGGCCATGGAACAACTGAAGATTTTGCTTGACCTATTTTACTCCACTGATTCCACTCCAACGGAAGGGAGAGTCCTCATGACCTTGCACAATTCGTCTACCATCACACGAGCGTGGAGAGGTGGGATGACTTGAAATGTACTACAGTGTTCGGTCCGGTCTGTAAAACCCGACCGAATGCAACATGCACAGTCCCACCATCCAACACTTGAAACAGATGACATGATTTAGCCATCTACATCAACTCACAATAGTAAGCAAGCTAATAAAATTATATTGTTTTAAAAGTAATGTTAAAATAACTAAGGAGGAAAAAAAGAACAAACCGAAAGGTTTTGATAAGGAAATGTGTCTCTGGTAGGAGAAGAAGGTGCAGGATGATCGACCATCGGAGTATCCGCCGTCGTGGTAGGAGCAGACGTCGGTGTAGGATCATCGACAGTATCCGCCGTCGTGGTAGGAGCAGACGTCGGTCTAGCAGTAGGTGCCGGTGTAGGAGACGCGGCCACTATCGATGTATCCGCCGTCGCGGTAGGAGTAGACACCGGTGTAGGAGTAGGTGTCGGTGTAGGAGCATGCACCTGGCCCAATACTAAAGCCTCAAGTCTTCGCAGGCGCTCCTCGTAGGCTTGACGCTCCTCAGCGTGGCGTCTTTCCGACTCAGCGTGACGTCTTTCCGACTCCTCCAACCGGTCATGCACCCGTTCATCCACCATTCTCTCTATCATTTCAGCCTGTGGTACTCTCGATCGAGACGTAGGAAACACGTCTTTTTGGCGAACTTCCCCTCCAAGCCCCCGCACTCGCCCTGGATGATCCTTTTGCCCAAGGGCCTTATTCAGTGGATCATCCTGAGACGGAGGGGCCGGAACCATCTCCCATCGCTCAGTAGAGCCAGACTATTTTAAATTAACAAAAATATTAGAAATGAACTTACTAATTAGTAAACAACAACTTTTAAATATATATACTTACAATCTTGGACGCCAACTCAGCAGTCTCGCTCTGCGGGAACACATATACTCCCTCGTCATTTTTCTTCATGCGACCCAGCATAAATGTCTGCACCTACTTGCATCGTCAACATCATCAATAACTGACTGAGTGCCGTCTTCATTAGTTTTCGTCAGTAAGCCCTCGCTCTTCCACTTCTCCAACCGCCCCGTGTATCCAGCTCGCCCCATGAAGTGCTTGTAGATATTCTTCGCCCGGTTACGTCTCGCTTGTTCTTGACGTAACTGTTACAAAATTTGTATATTTGTAAGTTATACATAATAAAAAATATTTGTTAAATTTTATTCCTTAAATAATTAAGAAAGAATAATTGTAAAAGTACCTTAAACTCTTCAGTCTGGCGATGTCGTAGAATATCTTCCAGTCCTCCTCCGTGATCATACCATCATACACTACCCACGGCGGTGACCTCTTGGAGCCCGGTTTGTAATCCAGCCATCTACCAACCGATGCTTGAACTGTCGCAGTGATGTCGCTAGAAGTGATTCAATCTTCGTCCGAAGTTCATCCGCGACTTTGTACTTCTTCTGCACCATCTGCCACATGATGTCTTTGTCTGCCTTTTCTTGATCTTTCCAATCCTTATTAATCGAGCAATGGGATTTTACCATCAATCCCAAGTAGGAAGCAAACTGCTGCTTCGACCCACCACGATGTCGGAGGTACTTGTCCCAGATCAAATCGATGGGAGAATCTTTCTTCTCCTTCAACCCACGGGTCGGTCCACGTCCCTTCCGAGGGTTCTGCGAAGTAGATGCAGCTGGTGGTTCTTCAGTAGGGACGTCATCGTCAATATCATCCAACCCCAACAGTAAGTCCTCTTCGACTCTCTATCGTCAGGATCCATAATCTGAAAAATAATCAACAATTAACAAGGTTAATACGAACATCTACTGAATCAAATATTGAAACATGACAAAAATGAAATAATATAATATTGTCAACCAAACTTACAAAATAACATTTCATCGTTCAATCCACAATCCTTCATTGTGGTCGGACCTTCGATATTCAAAATTAGTTACATTATCTACCTCCATCGGCAACCGAATAGGTACATCTGTTTCATCTTCACAGTCGTATTCATCCTCATCAACAATATTATCAATCCCAACTATCGATCTTTTACTCTGCATTACAATAGACCATCTGGGATTAGACTGATCACGACAGTAGAATACTTGTTTTGCCTTTGATGCAACAATAAAGGGTTCATCAGTAGGAGCCGCTGTCGTTAAATCAACTAGCTTCATACCATGATCCTCCTCACGATATCCCTGTTTGTTGTCCACCCATTTGCAACGAAATACGCAAGTTTCATAACTAGTGTAATTCAAGACCCAAATATCCTCAATAACACCATAATATTCGTTCTTCAGTGTATTACGACTTGTTCCTGTGAAAATGTCTTGTGAAGCGATAAGATGCACACCACTGTTCTGGTTTGTCGATTTACAATCTTGACGTGCAGTGTAAAAAAAAATCCATTTACATCATATCCTTCATAAGACAACACATCGAGATTTGGACCAAGTGCCAACAACTGGATCATTTCATCCACGTTCCTTGAATCTTCATACAACACCTTCTGTCTGAACCACTTAACAAATGTTGCATTCTGCTCTTTTTTTAATTTGGCATTACTCATCGTTGGGTGTTTTGTTTTGAGGTAGGCTAGGTGTGCATCGAAATACGGTTCAACAACTTCAGAATGATTCAACACAACCAGATGTGCCTTGTTCAATGTATCAATATCAACTCTGCATAATCTTCTGTAAACCCTCTACGAATCAGATGATCCTTAATCTTGTCCACACCTCGGTATTTGAAGTCGTTCTTGCAATCGACACAAGGACATCGAATATATCCCTTATCCCTTGGTTTAAGATTGTCAACAAGGACTTTGCAAAATTTATTGACCCCTTCTAGGTACTTGATGTCCAATCTGTCACTGTACATCACTGAGCGCTCCATCTCATTTTTCAACACACACCAGATGTCGTGAACTCGTTCCATTGATCTCCTCTTTTTTATTTACAGATTTAACAACCTAAACCTATCCAATCACCTTCAATCTCACCGAGGAACAAGTTAATAATATATATAGTTCAGTGATAATTTCGGCAGCATTACCCTACAGTTTTCCTAGTGTAGATATATATATATATATATATGAATCGTTTCAATTCACATATATATATGTACACTAGAAGAACACTAGGGTAATGCTGACGTAATTATCACTGAACTATTGTATATTATTAACTCATTCACAACCTAGATGGTGAGATCAAAGGTCATTGGACAGTCCCAACAGGGACTATCTAAGACATACCTCTATCAGGTAAATCTCAGACAGGTAATTCTATGTTTGAATTGATTTTCCATTGTTTAATAGAAAAACAAAAATAAATTAAAACGTTCTGAATACCAACTTGATGAGTACTGGATGGTCAGCGCGAATAGTACAAGATAGAGAAGAGACAAGTAGACAGATGTTCTTGCACGTAGTATATGACACCTATTCAATGAAATTAAAATAAGGTATTAATTTTATAAAAACTTGAATAATTGAACATATTAAACAAACGATGGAATTAGAATCAGCTTAAATTCTGGAAAAAATTTGGCATGACCTTTGCGTATTTTTAGACACTTCACATTTTTTAAGGCAGAAACAAACACAGTAGCAACAATAACATTTATTCTCCGCAAACCATACGAATTATTATCAGACAAACAAGTATATAATAATTATATGATCAATGAACAAAAACAACCACCACCCCATTTCAACTTAATCTCACATTTCACAACACTATGCAAATATATTCTAATGATTGCAGAAACGCAAGTGTTTTACCGTGGGTTCTGATCAGGCAAACCGGTGGCAGAGGTTGACAACAGCAGATGGTGCGACACCTATTCAATGGAATTAGAATATAAGGTTTTAATTTGAAAAAATATGAATAATTGAACAAATAAACAAACGAATATATTTTGAATAAACCATGTTATTGAAACATTTTTAAAAAACTAACCTAATGAGTAAGGATGATCAACTCACAAATGTGATGGAAGAGGGATTGTTAAACCGTAGTAACACCTATTCAATAAAAGTAGAATAAGGTTAAATTCTGGAAAAAATTTGGCATGACCATTGCATTTTTTTAGATACTCCACACTTTTTCGGCAAAAACACAACACAATACAAGTACAACAAAATTAATAATATGCAACAATTATAACACCCGCAAGAATAATAGCAACAAAGAGCAACACTTACAACAATATTAATACACCACCAACAATAATACGGATAGATAACTTCATTACAAAACAGCCATCGTAACACCAACAACACAACTAACATTTTCTTATTTATAATCTCTTATTTATAATCTCAGTGTAATATCCACTACAATATATCAATAACATTTTTTGAGGACTTGTTAAATACAAAACATTCTCAGTACGAATTTCATTCATTTTTGGTGGTATTGTAGGTGCTTTCTTCTGATGCCTATTAACCCTTATCTTATGTTTTGTCAATTTTTTATAATCCTTCGTGAGTGTAAGGATCTACAACTACAGTGTGTTCAAGACAAGGGTTTTTTTACTTACTCCCATCAAGAAGTATATTATTTACTATATTGTGCAAGCATTGAATCCTCCAATGCTTACACAATGGTTATCCAAGCAAATAATATAATATATTTCCACTTCAACCTGCGCAGTCGCCAAATAGACCTCAAACCAAATTTGTCTTCATATGAACCTCAAACTCATATATCATGTATATGAGTAAGTCGACCTGATTTGGCATAACCAAAAACACAATTCAACCCGATATATGTTTTCAGATCTCGTATGTTGACATGTAGCTTCTCAAAGCTTTTGTTATGTTTTTTTTGCGAGTTGCATAATGTAATTCCAAACACAATATTCACATAATGATATGTAAGTTATAACTTATAAAGATAAAGTAGCTAAAACCATCATCATGAGTTAAACAAAGAGATGAAATCGATTACATTAATCAAAACTATAAGATCAATATAGTAAATAATTACCAGTGGGATGTTGACAGTGGAGGTGGCTCGGTGTTGTCGATACCAGAGGAGTGGGGCGGTGGAGCTGGAGGCGTCTGTCGACACCAGAGGAGGCGGTGGAGCTGGAGGCGTCTGTCGACACCACGAGGAGGGCGGTGGAGGGGGCTTGCTGCGACCGGAAGAACGTGACGGTGTGCAGGGGCGGGGAGGCGCGGTGGAGCTACGGCGAAGTCGAGACGTGGGGCGGTGGAGACAGCTCAAATGGTTGCCGTTGTTGTCGCCACGACCGGAAGAAAGAGGCGATGGGAGTGGGGCGGTGTAGTCGAAGACGGTGGAGGGGGTGGTGGCTCGACGGCACGACGGGAGTTCAGGGAAATCGCCAGAGAAGAGAACGCGGGAGGAAGAAGAAAGAGGAATAAGAAAAGGTCGGGTTTTTAATTAAATGACTTTAAACGACGGTTATTAGAAAAACCGTCGTTTAAAACCGTTGTGATACAAGGAATAAACCACGGTTCTAAGGTAACCGTCGTTTATAGTTCGACGCCGTATAAGATAAATGACGGTTTTATATTAAACCGTGGTTTATGTAGATTATATACGACGGTTAGAAACGGAACCGTTATTTATCTTATACGGCGTTGAACTATAAACGACGGTTTCTATTAAAACCGTGGTTTATATAGTGAGCCGTGCAACATATATGACGGTTCCTTAAATAACCGTGGTTTATAAAATTTAAACGACGGTTTCACTGTTAACTGTGTGAGCCGTGCAACATATATGACGGTTCCTTAAATAACCGTGGTTTATAAAATTTAAACGACGGTTTCACTGTTAACCGTGGTATAAAGTCCGTCATTTAAAATCTTTTTTCTACTAGTGGGTACACATAAGTTAAATTTGATGCCTTCATTATCTTCACGTGCATTTTATTTATTTCAACACCATCTAGCAATTATAATTAGTCTTATGTTCTCCACCAAATAATGGGTTTTCATATTCATGCACATCCAAAAGAGTAAGTAAGCAATGGAAAAACGTGAAGACAAATTCAAATAGTGTAATATCTTAATTGAAAACCAAGAAAGTAAACATAATTAAAAAGGTAGTAAGTAATATTTTATATATGTTTGTATTTACTCTTTTTAAGTTACTGATTTTTCTTCTACATTAGACTATTATACCTTTGAATTTTTTAAACTTTTGTTATAATCTATAGAACTTAAAAGCTATTAAAAATATTGAACACCACCTAGGTATATCGTTTGTGAAATTGAGTTGCAACCTTTAGAGTTGTAGTATTTCTATGGATTATGAAAGTGGTAATGAATTCTTGTGCAATTTCTATTTCATGAATTTTTATTAAGGTATAATTCACACTGACTTAAAAAACATAAACAAAAATTAGGATTGGTGAAATCATTGGATCATACTATGAATCGAAATCGTAGGATCATAAGATTGTGTGATTGAATTGTTAGCCTATGGTAATCCTACATGATTCTAATCCAGCATGTGATTCAAATTGTAGCTATGAATTTATATTGTAAGATCGTAGAATTGTGAAATTGAATCGCGATTCCGTGAACATTGAAGGCTTAATGGTACTTCCTTCTCTCTTTGACCACAGTTCGTAGCTTATGGTCAGCTATAGAGGAAACAAAGGAAGAGCTAGGGGTTTTCATCCTTTTTGTTTGAAGGGTTTATGAACTAGAAGTACTATAGGGACAAAGTGTTTCATGATCTTGAGTGCTAACAGACTTGTATGATATGATTTTAGGCTTTGGGAAGGTCGTGGGCGATATGGAAGGGAATCATCAAGGCATCCAATCTTACTTATCTTGCTACCTTCATGTAAATGTTTCAAAAACTAAGTGGGTAAGGTATAAATGGTGTAAAAATGGCATAACACATTTCATTTCGTAGTTAAAATTGATGTTAATAATGTAAAAAAATAAAAAGATAGTTTTTAGGGAATTAAACATATCAACATAGCTAAAAGTATGAATTCAAACTCAAATTAACAATTAATATCCCCAAACATTGCTTTTACAAGCCCTCATTAAGTCTCGAGAGCTTATTTTCAATCCTAAATACTACTTTTCAAACTAGAAATGTTGATATTGGAATTGTAAATGCTAATTATAAACTATACACAGACTTCTCATGTCAAAATCCTCATAACCGGATCACGTACACAATCAATACCACAGATTTTTATTAAATCCTTAATATCTATCCTAATTAGTAGAATTATGTTAAATTTGCCCATATACACTTTCTACTACTATGGTTAGGTTTAACACTCCCACTACGGAATGAGATCCTTGCGAAGAACTTTGCCTTACGACTCTTCTTTCTCCTGCGACGCTTCTGGTGACAACATGCAAACCGAGGGAAAATCCTCCTTGGGACTCACTCTCCACTTGGATGTCCGCGTGGAGGGGTGCGGACAAGTAGGCAGACAAGTGTGCCCGCGCGGAGTAGCGGTCCTCAGTGGCGTCCACTTGGACGTCCGCATGGGACAAGGCAGACACGCCTCATTGGCGTCCGCATGGACGACCGCGTAGAGCTAGGCGGACGCGGCTTACCTGACCGTGTGGGAGTCCGCATGGACTGGGGCGGACACAGCTTCCGTCTGCTTGCGGACTTAGCCTGTGATTCTCTTTTTTTTTATTTTAATTAAATTTATTAAACAACAACAAAATAAATATGTCATAAAATTATAAGTTAGTAGTTAGATGACATAAATTAAAAGTTAATAATTAGATTGCTGGAAATTAAAAGTTAGTAGTTAATTTACAGAAAATTAAATGTTAGTAATTAGTTGACAGAATATTAAACGTTAGGAGTTAGTGTACATAAAATTAAAATGTTAGTAGTTAGAATTAAATGTTAGGAGTTAGATTAAACAACAAATATAATAATATAAACAAATATAGTAGATAATTAATATTAACAATAAACCAATATTATAGACATATATTAACAGAATAAAAAGAACAGAATATTTATAATTAACAGGTGAATAATCCGGGGCTTAGGACTAGAATAAATCTAGTCCCCGGCAACGGCGCCATTTTGCAGACGTGTATATCTGAGTGGTTAAACTGGTGTAAAAATAAAAGAAAAGAAATTAAAACTCAAAATAAACGTCGGGCTGCAAACAATCCCGGTCGTGGTAGTATAGTAAAGTGTAAGCGACCGGATATCGAACCGTGGGACTAATGTGCATATTATAGTACCTAAGCGTGTCACAAAAAGGGGGATTAGTTGACTTGTTTTTTATAAATAAAAAGGGAAGATAAAATAAACTAAGTTAACAGATAAACTAAACGGGACTCTGGTTCAGATTATATTATCTGCTCTTTTACGCTAGGTTTACTGGTTTAATTATAATTGTTTGGCAAAATTTCTCTTATCATCTTAAGGTCTAAATCATAGACTCAAAAGAACTCGTTTACCAGAAAATGCAAGGTTCTATCCAGGTTCAAGCACAACACATGTAAACGGACGGTTTAGATATGAGAAATTATAATTGCATCTGAAAATACTAACTTATTAAATCATAATAAGCTTTCTCCAGATTTACGGCTTAATTAACCTATCTATTTATCACCGGTCTGATCAAAATAGACTTAGCAAGCAATTTAATAAACTCATGACATTTATTAAAAAGGCGAGAGATAAGCTTTAATCGTAACAGACTGTATTAAATAAAACCAGTAAACATATTGCATAATTAATACAAATACATAATAATCATTCGCAAAGTATACGTACTCTAGCCTAACATATTAAATAGTTTGATCTTCTATTTAAATACGTGAGACTAGAGGTGAGATTAATGAGATGAAAAGAAAACAAATGGAGAAGACGGGAGAATAGAAATGGAATGAACGAGTGAATGAATGTGTAGTGGCTCTAAGATGGATCGATTGGGTGATTGGAACTCCGGAAGGAACCACGGAAGGAACCTCCGAAAGGACACTGGAGAAGATGAATGGAGCGTGGTTTTTATAGAGGAAGGAAAGGTAAGAAGAGGGAACACCGCGTGAGTGATTTAGGCAGCGCCTGATATGTTAAATGGAGTAGATGGATATGTTGCAGGCGCCCGAAAGGAAGAAGCAAGTTGGAGAAGACAGTCGGCGAAGAAGATAGCCAGTTGCGTTAATTTCCAGATCTGGACATTTACACGCGTCCGCGTAGATGTCCGCCTTATTCCATGCGGTCTTCTCTCAGGCGGTCCTCCCTGTTAGTCTTGTCCGCCTAGACTCAGGCGGTTGCAGGGGCGGTCTCCTCTCCTCTTGTCCGCCTTGCATCACGCGGACACAGGGGCGGTTGCCTCTATCTCACGTCCGCCTTGTATCACGTGGACACAGGGGGGACACGCCACTGTGCGTGCTTCTCGCGTGACCCTTGTTTAATCCCTTTTAATATATGTGTTTATTTGGCATTTTTCCTACATTTTAACACATATAATACATCAGTTAATATAACAACATAATTATAGGAAAAACCCAAGATAAGTGAGAAACATTACTAAAAATGCTGCAAATTATAAGGTGATTAAACCTTAATAAGTCTATATGTTTTGCACTTATCAAACTTCCTCACACTTGACTTTTGCTTGTCCTCAAGCAAATAAGGAATCAAATTATCTCTAAGCCATAATAATAAAACAAGATTAAATAAGTGTAGAAGGGAATTTAGACAAAGTGACAATTGAAAGAATAATTCTGCTCTTAGAAGTAGGTTTTTTTATAAACAGTGAAAAAGATCAATTTAATAAAAGCATAGAAAAACTAGACTGCAGAAAACAAGTTAGATTAACCTGGGATTTTCAACCAATTTCAATTCTCTAACCCGGGTGACAAGGGGTGTGAAGTAATGCCTTATTCCGCAATACCTTTCTACACCACGTACCTCTTTATAAATATAAATTGTAATTTATTATTTACATCTTTTTTTTTGAATGCGAAGATTGTATACAAACACACATTTTTTTTAATTGTCATTGTTTTTCTGTACCCGCAGCTTTTCTCTCTATCCTTTAGCGGTGTTGGGTCTTCTATCCCAGATCACGAGACCTTAGTATATAGGTGTTAAAGCACCCCGAGAACTTAATAACGGATAGACGAGGCCTATTTTGGTTTAGAAAAATTCATAACAACGGAGTACCTTGTCTTTATCCTTTTCTTTCCTTGACTTTCACATATTTCCATACTCCAAGCTAAACTAAATTGGTTTTTACAATTAGCATCTCTAAATCATTTTTTTTGAGCCAATGTATTTTTGATGAAAATAATTTTATACAAACTCCTTAAATAAAACCATCTTCAGTTGTCACTTGACTAATTTCAGACACTTCTACAATTATTTATCTTATTTTTTTCATCATTTTTTTATACAGCAATTTAGAGTAGCAAAAAGCGAGTGTGGCACTATCGAACAACTGTCATATTTTTTCAGGGAAAGTCTCTCCTTCCTCACACTGATAAGAGGAGCATTCCTCCTTGTTCAGAATTAAATTCAGAAAAGGACACTTTCAAAGGACAGACTCTAAGGATTAATTTATTAGAGATAGATAAAATCAGATAGGCTGAACATTAATTTAATAAAGAAAGAACTGAGACTCTCCCTTATATCGTAGATTGGGAAGGTTTCCTTCCTCACTACTAAAGCTTTGGTAGGGGTGAGACGTTCCTCACACTTAAATTTGCGCAAGTGTTCAACCGAAGATATCGAATTTCCAACGCAACTGGGTTGCTTTCCATATGCGAGTTCATTATATATTTGAATATAGAATTTGTTCAAAAAGAAAACAGTTATAGCCAGCAGAACTCAAAATTGGCACAAAAAATAATAAAGGCAAAACATAAATAATAATGCATTGCATAAAACAAAAACATAAAGTAAACTGAACTATTACCTTCCTGTATGTAACAAAAGTTTGACAAGGTTAAAACAGTATTAGTGCTACAAAATGTTTAGTAAACAATAGAAGAATATAAATACAACAAAAACGAAAATAAACAATTCACTGCGGTGGCTGTGAAGGCTGCACTGATCCCTGGCCTGTCTGCGAGGAGATGCTGTGGAGCTGAGCGGTCCCTCATGCTGCTGCGCTGCTATGCATGCAACTCTCACTCTGGTCTAAGCGCTGTGTCATCCGTGACTGCTCATCCAGCATCCTCTGCTGGGTCTGCTAAAGCTTTCAAACCTCTAATGCATCTTCTCTCATCTGACGTGTGAGCCTGAAGCTGGGTCTATATATCTGTCGAAAAGAACAGGAGCAAAAAGCTGCATCACGGCAGTCGTCGGTACGTAGGGCTCCTCTCCCTGTGCATGTGTCAGCGACGGTGGGTCGGGATCAGCTGAAGGTGTAGCTCCTGTTGAGGTCCCTGCTGCTGTGGAAGATGCAGTGGAAGACCGGCAGCGCGAACCCTTGACCCAGGTACCGTCATCTAAGCGCATAAAGCCCCAAGCGCCGCACAGTCTGCAGTGTGACTGGCGCTCTCCTGTCCGGAGCTCTTAACCTCGTTTGACCCTCTACTGGGAGGACATTGAAAAGGTGGTACCGAATGGAGAAGTGAAAATAGGAGTGATCTTCTTCTTCTTCGTCCTCAGATAGGAGACCACCTTATGGCTGGCGAACATGATGTGGCTGAAGGAGATGCGCTGAGTGGGTGGAGATGGAGAGAGGTAGTAGTCCAATAAAGCACAATCCTCATCAGAACATCGTGCGCGCCGATGGGCGAATCTGATGACTGAGTGATCTCCAGGAGAAGCCGCTGAAGCAGTGTGGGGAAACTCGCAAAGGGAGGACAGCCTTGTCCTCCTCCCCTCGAGTCGGGTCCTCCGACCTACATCCTGAACCACCTCGACTTCGACCTATGCATGTGACCTCTGTGAATCCTTGAAATCGTCAGGATTAACGCGGGATCTGTAGGACAAATGAGAATGTCGCCGGTGTGATCTCAACGGGTGATGGCGTATGAAAGAGTAATGCTCAGATTGCCCGCCAGGGCATTCGCATAGAACTCTCTAACCAGCTCTGCACGAAAAGAGTCCCCACACCTATCTTTAGGACGGTGAAGTCCAAATCTGGCAAACAGGGTGTCCACCCCTGTAGCCTCTAGCACCCTCAGGCGCACAAATCGCCTCTCCATCACACAAAATCTTTGCCTAGATCGTACCAGCACGGGCGGCCTCTGCTGAAATGAAACCGTTATCCCGAAGATCCGGATGACGAGGAGGTGCAGAAGAAGATGCACCGGGGCAGTTGCCCCACAGCAGGACCAGAATTAGAATACTACCGCGCATACGAGGCGGCATACTAATAATTTTGGAAATTGAAAGTAAACAAACATTAACAGCTTAACAATTAATATTAATATTAATACAGAGTAATAATAACATGAAAATTAACAAACAATAGAACATAAAAATCAATAAACAACAACAAGATAAAAATTGACAAATAACAAACAACATAAAAATTGACAAATAATAACACATAAAAATTAATATCAAACAGAGCATTAATATTTGACATAAACAACTTAGTAATTTAGCAAAAATAGAAAACAAGTAGAACCAATAATATGAATATAAACAAAAATAAAATAAAATAAACAACATAAATTCTATCGAAAATTCGACAGAACCTCCCCTAAAAATCTTCGATTCTCCACAATTAAATTCAGTCAAAATCTAGGTAATTCAATACCATTCACACAAATCCACATATAACATCCTACAATCATAAATTAATTGGTTAATGTAACAAGGCATTATATAATTGGAAAATGCAATTTTAACTATATTGCTCTCGTAAATCCAATACCTAAATGGGAATTCATCAAAAACTCCAAATTAAGTGTAACAAGTGTAGATTTAACCTTGTGTAAGTATAATATGATTTTAGAAGAAGAATTGAGGACAAAATTGCATTATAAATTCGAAATTTTCGAACCCGTCGACCTAGGGTTTCGAAAATTCAGTCCCTAATTTCTCCTAGTGTAGTTCATCATTTGTGGATTTGAAGCTATAGAACGTAGAGACGGAAAAACGAAGATTTCGGTACTAACCTTGCGTGATTCGGTGGAGAATTGAAGAAGTTGGAGCAAATGAGGATGGGGCTGGAGTCGCGCAGCTCGTTCTTCTCTTCGGGTCAAGCTGGAGCAGTTTGTGAGTTTGGGGAAGAACAGAAATTGAAACGCGAGCTTAGCTGAATTGGTGACGTCCGCTTGGACGTCCGCGTGGAGGGGTGCGGACAGGTGGGCGGACAAGTGTGCCCGCGCGAGTAGCGGTCCTCAGTGGCGTCCGCTTGGACGTCCGCATGGGACAGGCGGACACGCCTCATTGGCGTCCGCATGGACGACCGCGTAGAGCTAGGCGGACGTGGCTTACCTGACCGCGTGGGAGTCCGCATGGATTGGGGCGGACACAGCTTCCGTCTGCTTGCGGACTTAGCCTGTGATTCTCTTTTTTTTTAATTTTAATTAAATTTATTAAACAACAACAAAATAAATATGTCTTAAAATTATAGTTAGTAGTTAGATGACATAAATCAAAAGTTAGTAATTAGATTGCTGGAAATTAAAAGTTAGTAGTTAATTTACAGAAAATTAAATGTTAGTAATTAGTTGACAGAATATTAAACGTTAGGAGTTAGTACATAAAATTAAAATGTTAATAGTTAGAATTAAATGTTAGGAGTTAGATTAAACAACAAATATAATAATAAACAAAATATAGTAGATAATTAATATTAACAATAAACACAATATTATAGACATAATATTAACAGAATAAAAAGAACAGAATATTTATAATTAACAGGTGAATAATCCGGGGCTTAGGGACTAGAATAAATCTAGTCCCCGGCAACGGCGCCATTTTGCAGACGTGTATATCTGAGTGGTTAAACTGGTGTAAAAATAAAAGAAAAGAAATTAAACTCAAATAAACGTCGGGCTGCAAACAAATCCCGGTCGTGGTAGTATAGTAAAGTGTAAGCGACCGGATATCGAACCGTGGGACTAATGTGCATATTATAGTACCTAAGCGTGTCCCAAAAAAGGGGGGATTAGTTGACTTGTTTTTATAAATAAAAAGGGAAGATAAAATAAACTAAGTTAACAGATAAACTAACGGGACTCTGGTTCAGATTAATATTATCTGCTCTTTTACGCTAGGTTTACTGGTTTAATTATAATTGTTTGGCAAAATTTCTCTTATTATCTTAAGGTCTAAATCATAGACTCAAAAGAACTCGTTTACCAGAAAATGCAAGGTTCTAATCCAGGTTCAAGCACAACACATGTAAACGGACGGTTTAGATATGAGAAATTATAATTGCATCTGAAAATACTAACTTATTAAATCATAATAAGCTTTCTCCAGATTTACGGCATAATTAACCTATCTATTTATCACCGGTCTGATCAAAGTAGATTTAGCAAGCAATTTAATAAACTCATGACATTTATTAAAAGGCGAGAGATAAGCTTTAATCGTAACAGACTGTATTTAAATAAAACCAGTAAACATATTGCATAATTAATATAAATACATAATAATCATTCGCAAAGTATACGTACTCTAGCCTAACATATTAAATAGTTTGATCTTCTATTTAAATACGTGAGACTAGAGGTGAGATTAATGAGATGAAAAGAAAACAAATGGAGAAGACGGGAGAATAGAAATGGAATGAACGAGTGAATGAAGGTGTAGTGGTTCGAAGATGGATCGATTGGGTGAATTGGAACTCCGGAAGGAACCACGGAAGGAACCTCCGAAAGGACACTGGAGAAGATGAATGGAGCGTGGTTTTTATAGAGGAAGGAAAGGTAAGAAGAGGGAACACCGCGTGAGTGATTTAAGGCAGCGCCTGATATGTTAAATGGAGTAGATGGATATGTTGCAGGCGCGCCGAAAGGAAGAAGCAAGTTGGAGAAGACAGTCGGCGAAGAAGATAGCCAGTTGCGTTAATTTCCAGATCTGGACATTTACACGCGTCCGCGTAGTGTCCGCCTTATTCCATGCGGTCTTCTCTCAGGCGGTCCTCCCTGTTAGTCTTGTCCCCTAGACTCAGGCGGTTGCAGGGGCGGTCTCCTCTCCTCTTGTCCGCCTTGCATCACGCGGACACAGGGCGGTTGCCTCTATCTCACGTCCGCCTTGTATCACGTGGACACAGGGGCGGACACGCCACTGTGCGTGCTTCTCGCGTGACCCTTGTTTAATCCCTTTTAATATATGTGTTTATTTGGCATTTTTCCTACATTTTAACACATATAATACATCAGTAAATATACAACATAATTATAGGAAAAACCCAAGATAAGTGAGAAACATTACTAAATGCTGCAAATTATAAGGTGATTAAACCTAATAAGTCTATATGTTTTGCACTTATCAAACTTCCTCACACTTGACTTTTGCTTGTCCTCAAGCAAAATAAGGAATCAAATTATCTCTAAGCCATAATAATAAAACAAGATTAATAAGTGTAGAAGGTTTAACAAGTGACAATTGAAAAGTAATTCTGCTCTTAGAAGTAGGTTTTTTATAACAGTGAAAAAGATCAATTTAATAAAAGCATAGAAAAACTAGACTGCAGAAACAAGTTAGATTAACCTGGGATTTTCAACCAATTTCAATTCTCTAACCCGGATGACAAGGGGTGTGAAGTAATGCCTTATTCCGCAATACCTTTCAACACCACGTACTCATTTTTATAAATAAATTGAATAATATTATATATTTACATCTTTTTGAATGCGAAGATTGTATATACAAAACACACATTTTTTTTAATTGCATTGTTTTTCTGTACCCCAGACTTTTCTCTCTATCCTTGTAGCGGTGTTGGGTCTTCTATCCCAGATCACGAGACCTTAGTAGATAGGTGTTAAAGCACCCCGAAGAACTTAATAACCGGATAGACGAGGCATGTTTTGTTTAGAAAAATTCATAAACAACGGAGTACCTTGTCTTTATCCTTTTCTTTCCTTGAATTTCCACACATTTCCATAATCCCAAGCTAAACTAAATTGGTTTTTACAATTAGCAGATCTATCATTTTTTTTGAGCGAAAATAGAGTATTTTGATGTAAAATAATTTTATACAAACTCCTTTAAATAAAACCATCTTTCAGTTGTCACTTGACATAATTTCAGACACTTCTACAATTATTTTATCTTATTTTTTCATCATTTTTTTATACAGGCAATTTAGAGTAGCAAAAAGCGAGTGTGGCACTATCGAACAACTGTCATATTTTCAGGGAAAGGTCTCTCCTTCCTCACACTTAAGAGGAGCAATGTCCTCCTTGTTCAGAATTAAATTCAAGAAAAGGACCTTTCAAAATATGACAGACTCATAAAGGATTAATTTATTAGAGTAGGATAAAATCAGATAGGCTGAACATTAATTTAATAAAGAAAGAACTGGGACTCCCCTTATATCGTAGATTGAGGAAGGTTTCCTTCCTCACACTTAAAGCTTTGGTAGGGGTGAGACGTTCCTCACACTTAAATTTGCGCAAGTGTTCAACCGAAGATATCGAAATTTCCAACGCAACTGAGGTTGCTTTCCATATGCGAGTTCAGCTATATATTTGAATATAGAATTTGTTCTGAAAAAGAAAAACAGTATAGCCAGCAGAACTCAAATTGCACAAAAAATAATAAAGGCAAAACATAAATAATAATGCATTGCATAAAACAAAAACATAAAGTAAACTGAACTATTACCTTCCTGTATGTAACAAAAGTTTGACAAGGTTAAAACAGTATTAGTCTACAAAATGTTAGTAAACAACAGAGAAATATAAAATAAAACAAAAACGAAAATAAAAATCACTGCGGTGGCTGTGAAGGCTGCACTGATCCCTGGCCTGTCTGAGCGAGGAGATGCTGTAGGAGCTGAGCGGTCCGCTCATGCTGCTGCGCTGCCTATGCATGCAACTCATCACTCCGGTCTAAGCGCTGTGTCATCCGTGACTGCTCATCCAGCATCCTCTGCTGGGTCTGCTAAAGCTTTCAACCTCTAATGCATCTGCTGCTGCCTCTGATGGAAGGCCTGAAGCTGGGTCTGTAGATCTGTCGAGATAGAACAGGAGCTGAATCTGCATCACGGCAGTCGTCGTACGTAGGGCTCCTCTCCCTGTGCAGTGTCAGCGGACGGTGGGTCGGGATCAGCTGAAGGTGTAGCTCCTGTAGAGAGTCCCTGCTGCTGTGTGAAGATGCAGTGGAAGACCGGCAGCGCGACCCTTGACCCAGGTACGTCATCTAAGCGCATAAAGCCCCAGCGCCGCACAGTCTGCAGTGTGACTGGGCGCTCTCCTGTCCGAGCTCTAAACCTCGTTTGACCTCTACTGGGAGGACATTGAAAAGGTGGTACCAGATGGAGAAGGGAAAAATAGGAGTGATCTTCTTCTTCTTCGTCCTCAGATAGGAGACCACCTTATGGAGCTGGCCGAACATGATGTGGCTGAAGGAGATGCGCTGAGTGGGTGGAGATGGAGAGAGGTAGTAGTCCAATAAAGCACAATCCTCATCAGAAGCATCGTGCGCGCCAGATGGGCGAATCTGATGACTGAGGATCTCCAGGAGAAGCCTCTGAAGCAGTGTGGGGAAACTCGCAAAAGGGAGGACATCCTTGTCCTCCTCCCCTCGATGTCGGGTCCTCCGACCTACATCCTGAACCCACCTCGACTTCGACCTATGCATGTGATCCTCTGTGAATCCTTGGAAATCGTCAGGATTAACCGGGATCTGTAGGACAAATGAGAATGTCGCCGGTGTGATCTCAACGGGGTGATGGCGTATGAAAGAGGTAATGCTCAGATTGCCCGCCAGGGCATTCGCATAGAACTCTCTAACCAGCTCTGCACAAAAGAGTCCCCCACCTATCTTTAGGACCGGTGAAAGTCCAAATCTGGCAAACAGGGTGTCCACCCCTGTAGCCTCTAGCACCTCAGGCGCAAATCGCCTCTCCATCACAAAATCTTTGCCTAGATCGTACCAGGCACGGGCCTCTGCTGAAATGAAACCGTTATCCCAAGATCCGGATGACGAGGAGGCAGAAGAAGATGCACCGGGGCAGTTGCCCCCAGCAGGACCAGAATTAGAATAACTACCGCGCATACGAGGCGGCATACTAATAATTTTGGAAATTGAAAGTAAACAAACATAACAGCTTAACAATTAATATTTAATATTATACAGAGTAATAATAACATGAAAATTAACAAACAATAGCAACATAAAAATCAATAAACAACAACAAGATAAAAATTGACAAATAACAACAACATAAAAATTGACAAATAATAACAACATAAAAATTAATATCAAACAGAGCATTAATATTTGACATAAACAACTTAGTAAATTTAGCAAAAATAGAAAACAAGTAGAACAAATAATATGAAATATAAACAAAAATAAAATAAACATAAACAACATAAATTCTATCGAAAATTCGACAGAACCTCCCCTAAAAATCTTCGTTCTCCACAATTAAATTCAGTCAAAATCTAGGTAATTCATACCATTATCACACAAATCCACATATAACATCCTACAATCATAAATTAATTCGGTTAATGTAACAAGGCATTATATAATTGGAAAATGCAATTTTACTATATTGCTCTCGTAAATCCCAAATACCTAAATGGGATTCCATCAAAAACTCCAAATTAAGTGTACAGTGTAGATTTAACCTTGTTGTAAGTATAATTGATTTTAGAAGAGAATTTGAGGACAAAATTGCATTATAATTCGAAATTTTCGAACCCGTCGACCTAGGGTTTCGAAAATTCAGTCCCTAATTTCTCCTATGTAGTTCATCATTTGTGGATTTGAAGCTATAGAACGTAGAGACGGAAAAACGAAGATTTCGGTACTAACCTTGCGTGATTCGGTGGAGAATTGAAGAAGTTGGAGCAATGAGGATGGGGCTGGAGTCGCGCGAGCTCGTTCTTCTCTTCGGTCAAGCGGAGCAGTTTGTGAGTTTGGGGAAACAGAAATTGAAAACGCGGAGCTTAGCTGAATTGGTGACGTCCGCTTGGACGTCCGCGTGGAGGGGTGCGGACAGGTGGGCGGACAAGTGTGCCCGCGCGGAGTAGCGGTCCTCAGTGGCGTCCGCTTGGACGTCCGCATGGGACAAGGCGGACACGCCTCATTGGCGTCCGCATGGACGACCGCGTAGAGCTAGGCGGACGTGCTTACCTGACCGCGTGGGAGTCCGCATGGATTGGGGCGGACACAGCTTCCGTCTGCTTGCGGACTTAGCCTGTGATTCTCTTTTTTTTTAATTTTAATTAAATTTATTAAACAACAACAAAATAAATATGTCTTAAATTATAATTAGTAGTTAGATGACATAAAATCAAAAGTTAGTAATTAGATTGCTGGAAATTAAAAGTTAGTAGTTAATTTACAGAAAATTAAATGTTAGTATTAGTTGACAGAATATTAAACGTTAGGAGTTAGTGTACATAAAATTAAAATGTTAATAGTTAGAATTAAATGTTAGGAGTTAGATTAAACAACAAATTAATAATATAAACAAAATAATGATAATTAATATTAACAATAAACCAATATTATAGACATAATATTAACAGAATAAAAAGACAAATATTTATAATTAACAGGTGAATAATCCGGGGCTTAGGGACTAGAATAATCTAGTCCCCGGCAACGGCGCCATTTTGCAGACGTGTATATCTGAGTGGTTAAACTGGTGTAAAATAAAAGAAAAGAAATTAAAACTCAAAATAAACGTCGGGCTGCAAACAAATCCCGGTCGTGGTAGTATATAAAGTGTAAGCGACCGGATATCGAACCGTGGGACTAATGTGCATATTATAGTACCTAAGCGTGTCCCAAAAAGGGGGATTAGTTGACTTGTTTTTATAAATAAAAGGGAAGATAAAATAAACTAAGTTAACAGATAAACTAAACGGGACTCTGGTTCAGATTAATATTATCTGCTCTTTTACGCTAGGTTTACTGGTTTAATTATAATTGTTTGGCAAAATTTCTCTTATTATCTTAAGGTCTAAATCATAGACTCAAAGACTCGTTTACCAGAAAATGCAAGGTTCTAATCCAGGTTCAAGCACAACACATGTAAACGGACGGTTTAGATATGAGAAATTATAATTGCATCTGAAAATACTAACTTATTAATCATAATAAGCTTTCTCCAGATTTACGGCTTAATTAACCTATCTATTATCACCGGTCTGATCAAAATAGATTTAGCAAGCAATTTAATAAACTCATGACATTTATTAAAAAGGCGAGAGATAAGCTTTAATCGTAACAGACTGTATTTAAATAAAACCAGTAAACATTGCATAATTAATATAAATACATAATCATTCGCAAAGTATACGTACTCTAGCCTAACATATTAAATAGTTTGATCTTCTATTTAAATACGTGAGACTAGAGGTGAGATTAATGAGATGAAAAAAACAATGGAGAAGACGGGAGAATAGAAATGGAATGAACGAGTGAATGAAGGTGTAGTGGTTCGAAGATGATCGATTGGGTGAATTGGAACTCCGAAGGAACCACGGAAGGAACCTCCGAAAGGACACTGGAGAAGATGAATGGAGCGTGGTTTTTATAGAGGAAGGAAAGGTAAGAAGAGGGAACACCGCGTGAGTGATTTAAGGCAGCGCCTGATATGTTAAATGGAGTAGATGGATATGTTGCAGGCGCGCCGAAAGGAAGAAGCAAGTTGGAGAAGACAGTCGGCGAAGAAGATAGCCAGTTGCGTTAATTTCCAGATCTGGACATTTACACGCGTCCGCGTAGATGTCCGCCTTATTCCATGCGGTCTTCTCTCAGGCGGTCCTCCCTGTTAGTCTTGTCCGCCTAGACTCAGGCGGTTGCAGGGGCGGTCTCCTCTTCCTCTTGTCCCCTTGCATCACGCGGACACAGGGGCGGTTGCCTCATCTCACGTCCGCTTGTTCACGTGGACACAGGGGCGGACACGCCACTGTGCGTGCTTCTCGCGTGACCCAGGTTTAATCCCTTTAATTATGTGTTTATTTGGCAATTTTCCTACATTTTAACACAATATAATAATCAGTAAATATAACAAACATAATTATAGGAAAAAACCCAAGATAAGTGAGAAACATTACTAAAAATGCTGCAAATGATAAGGTGATGTAAACCCTAATAGTTATAGTGTTTTGCACTTATCAAACTTCCTCACACTTGACTTTGCTTGTCCTCAAGCAAAATAAGGAATCAAATTATCTCTAAGCCATAATAATAAAACAAGATTAAATAAGTGTAGAAGGGAATTTAGACAAAGTGACAATTTGAAAGAATAATTCTGCTCTTAGAAGTAGGTTTTTTATAAACAGTGAAAAAGATCAATTAATAAAAGCATAGAAAAAACTAGACTGCAGAAAACAAGTTAGATTAACCTGGGATTTTCAACCAATTTCAATTCTCTAACCGGGATGACAAGGGGTGTGAAGTAATGCCTTATTCCGCAATACCTTTCAACACCACGTACTCATGTTTATAAATATAAATTGTAATTTATTATTTACATCTTTTTTTGAATGCGAAAGATTGTATATACAAAAACACACATTTTTTTTAATTGGCATTGTTTTCTCTGTACCCAGACTTTTCTCTCTATCCTTGTAGCGGTTGGGTCTTCTATCCCAGATCACGAGACCTTAGGTAGATAGGTGTTAAAGCACCCGAAGAACTTAATAACCGGATAGACGAGGCGTTTTGTTAGTTTAGAAAAATTCATAAACAACGGAGTAGTACCTTGTCTTTATCCTTTCTTCTGAATTTCACACATTTCCATAATCCCAAGCTAACTAATTGCGTTTTTACAATTAGCAGATCTATCTTTTTTTTGAGCGAAAATAGAGTATTTTGATGAAAATAATTTTATACAAACTCCTTTAAATAAAACCTCTTTCAGTTGTCACTTGACATATTCAGACACTTCTACAATTATTTTATCTATTTTTTTCATCATTTTTATACAGGCAATTTAGAGTAGCAAAAAAGCGGAGTGTGGCACTATCGAACAACTGTCAATTCAGGGAAAGGTCTCTCCTTCCTCACACTAAGAGGGCAAGCATGTCCTCCTTGTCAGAATTAAATTCAAGAAAAGGACCTTTCAAAATATGACAGACTCATAAAGGATTAATTTATTAGAGTAGGATAAAATCAGATAGGCTGAACATATTTAATAAAGAAAGAACTGGACTCCCCTTATATCGAGATTGAGGAAGGTTTCCTCCTCACACTTAAAAGCTTTGGTAGGGTGAGAACGTTCCTACACTTAAATTTGCGCAGTGTTCAACCGAAGATATCGAAATTTCCAAGCAACTGAGGTTGCTTTCCATATGCGAGTTCAGCTATATATTTGAATATAGAATTTGTTCTGAAAAGAAAAACAGTATAGCCAGCAGAACTCAAATTGCACAAAAAATAATAAAGGCAAAACATAAATAATAATGCATTGCATAAAACAAAAACATAAAGTAACTGAACTGTTACCTTCCTGTATGTAACAAAGTTTGACAAGGTTAAAACAGTATTAGTCTACAAAATGTTAGTAAACAACAGAGAAATATAAAATAAAACAAAAACGAAAATAAAAATCACTGCGGTGGCTGTGAAGGCTGCACTGATCCCTGGCCTGTCTGAGCGAGGAGATGCAGTAGGAGCTGAGCGGTCCGCTCATGCTGCTGCGCTGCCTGTGCATGCAACTCATCACTCCGGTCTAAGCGCTGTGTCATCCGTGACTGCTCATCCAGCATCCTCTGCTGGGTCTGCTCAAAGCTTTCAAACCTCTGATGCATCTGCTGCTGCATCTGATGGAAGGCCTGAAGCTGGGTCTGTAGATCTGTCGAGATAGGAACAGGAGCTGGAATCTGCATCACGGCAGTCGTCGGTACGTAGGGCTCCTCTCCCTGTGCAGTGTCAGCGGACGGTGGGTCGGGATCAGCTGAAGGTGTAGCTCCTGTAGAGGTCCCTGCTGCTGTGGAAGATGCAGTGGAAGACCGGGCAGCGCGACCCTTGACCCAGGTACCGTCATCTAAGCGCATAAAGCCCCAGCGCCGCACAGTCTGCAGTGTGACTGGGCGCTCTCCTGTCCGAAGCTCTAAACCTCGTTTGACCTCTACTGGGAGGACATTGAAAAGGTGGTACCAGATGGAGAAGGGAAAAATAGGAGTGATCTTCTTCTTCTTCGTCCTCAGATAGGAGACCACCTTATGGAGCTGGCCGAACATGATGTGGCTGAAGGAGATGCGCTAAGTGGGTGGAGATGGAGAGAGGAAGTAGTCCAATAAAGCACAATCCTCATCAGAAGCATCGTGCGCGCCAGATGGGCGAATCTGATGACTGAGGATCTCCAGGAGAAGCCTCTGAAGCAGTGTGGGGAAACTCGCGAAAGGGAGGACATCCTTGTCCTCCTCCCCTCGATGTCGGGTCCTCCGACCTACATCCTGAAGCCACCTCGACTTCGACCTATGCATGTGATCCTCTGTGAATCCTCGGAAATCGTCAGGATTAACCGGGATCTGTAGGACAAATGAGAATGTCGCCGGTGTGATCTCAACGGGGTGATGGCGTATGAAAGAGGTAATGCTCAGATTGCCCGCCTGGGCATTCGCATAGAACTCTCTAACCAGCTCTGCACAAAAGAGTCCCCCACCTATCTTTAGGACCGGTGAAAGTCCAAATCTGGCAAACAGGGTGTCCACCCCTGTAGCCTCTAGCACCTCAGGCGCAAATCGCCTCTCCATCACAAAATCTTTGCCTAGATCGTACCAGGCACGGGCCTCTGCTGAAATGAAACCGTTATCCCAAAGATCCGGATGACGAGGAGGTGCAGAAGAAGATGCACCGGGGCAGTTGCCCCCAGCAGGACCAGAATTAGAAAACTACCGCGCATACGAGGCGGCATACTAATAATTTTGGAAATTGAAAGTAAACAAACATTAACAGCTTAACAATTAATATTTAATATTAAACAGAGTAATAATAACATGAAAATTAACAAACAATAGCAACATAAAAATCAATAAACAACAACAACATAAAAATTGACAAATAACAACAACATAAAAATTGACAAATAATAACAACATAAAAATTAATATCAAACAGAGCATTAATATTTGACATAAACAACTTAGTAAATTTAGCAAAAATAGAAACAAGTAGAACAAATAATATGAAATATAAACAAAAATAAAAATAAAATAAACAACAAAATTCTATCGAAAATTCGACAGAACCTCCCCTAAAAATCTTCGATTCTCCACAATTAAATTCAGTCAAAATCTAGGTAATTCAATACCATTATCACACAAATCCACATATAACATCCTACAATCATAAATTAATTCGGTTAATGTAACAAGGCATTATATAATTGGAAAATGCAATTTTAACTATATTGCTCTCGTAAATCCCAAATACCTAAATGGGAATTCATCAAAAACTCCAAATTAAGTGTAACAAGTGTAGATTTAACCTTGTGTAAGTATAATATGATTTTAGAAGAAGAATTTGAGGACAAAATTGCATTATAAATTCGAAATTTTCGAACCCGTCGACCTAGGGTTTCGAAAATTCAGTCCCTAATTTCTCCTAGTGTAGTTCATCATTTGTGGATTTGAAGCTATAGAAACGTAGAGAACGGAAAAACGAAGATTTCGGTACTAACCTTGCGTGATTCGGTGGAGAATTGAAGAAGTTGGAGCAAATGAGGATGGGGCTGGAGTCGCGCGAGCTCGTTCTTCTCTTCGGGTCAAGCTGGAGCAGTTTGTGAGTTTGGGAAGAAGAACAAATTGAAAACGCGGAGCTTAGCTAAATTGGTGACGTCCGCTTGGACGTCCGCGTGGAGGGGTGCGGACAGGTGGGCGGACAAGTGTGCCCGCGCGGAGTAGCGGTCCTCAGTGGCGTCCGCTTGGACGTCCGCATGGGACAAGGCGGACACGCCTCATTGGCGTCCGCATGGACGACCGCGTAGAGCTAGGCGGACGTGGCTTACCTGACCGCGTGGGAGTCCGCATGGATTGGGGCGGACACAGCTTCCGTCTGCTTGCGGACTTAGCCTGTGATTCTCTTTTTTTTAATTTTAATTAAATTTATTAAACAACAACAAAATAAATATGTCATAAAATTATAAGTTAGTAGTTAGATGACATAAAATTAAAAGTTAGTAATTAGATTGCTGGAAATTAAAAGTTAGTAGTTAATTTACAGAAAATTAAATGTTAGTAATTAGTTGACAGAATATTAAACGTTAGGAGTTAGTGTACATAAAATTAAAATGTTAGTAGTTAGAATTAAATGTTAGGAGTTAGATTAAACAACAAATATAATAATATAAACAAAATATAGTAGATAATTAATATTAACAATAAACACAATATTATAGACATAATATTAACAGAATAAAAAGAACAGAATATTTATAATTAACAGGTGAATAATCCGGGGCTTAGGGACTAGAATAAATCTAGTCCCCGGCAACGACGCCATATTGCAGACGTGTATATCTGAGTGGTTAAACTGGTGTAAAAATAAAAGAAAAGAAATTAAAACTCAAAATAAACGTCGGGCTGCAAACAAATCCCGGACGTGGTAGTATAGTAAAGTGTAAGCGACCGGATATCGAACCGTGGGACTAATGTGCATATTATAGTACCTAAGCGTGTCACAAAAAAGGGGGATTAGTTGACTTGTTTTTATAAATAAAAAGGGAAGATAAAATAAACTAAGTTAACAGATAAACTAAACGGGACTCTGGTTCAGATTAATATTATCTGCTCTTTTATGCTAGGTCTACTGGTTTAATTATAATTGTTTGGCAAAATTTCTCTTATTATCTTAAGGTCTAAATCATAGACTCAAAAGAACTCGTTTACCAGAAAATGCAAGGTTCTAATCCAGGTTCAAGCACAACACATGTAAACGGACGGTTTAGATATGAGAAATTATAATTGCATCTGAAAATACTATCTTATTAAATCATAATAAGCTTTCTCCAGATTTACGGCTTAATTAACCTATCTATTTATCACCGGTCTGATCAAAATAGACTTAGCAAGCAATTTAATAAACTCATGACATTTATTAAAAAGGCGAGAGATAAGCTTTAATCGTAACAGACTGTATTTAAATAAAACCAGTAAACATATTGCATAATTAATACAAATACATAATAATCATTCGCAAAGTATACGTACTCTAGCCTAACATATTAAATAGTTTGATCTTCTATTTAAATACGTGAGACTAGAGGTGAGATTAATGAGATGAAAAGAAAACAAATGGAGAAGACGGGAGAATAGAAATGGAATGAACGAGTGAATGAAGGTGTAGTGGCTCGAAGATGGATCGATTGGGTGAATTGGAACTCCGGAAGGAACCACGGAAGGAACCTCCGAAAGGACACTGGAGAAGATGAATGGAGCGTGGTTTTTATAGAGGAAGGAAAGGTAAGAAGAGGGAACACCGCGTGAGTGATTTAAGGCAGCGCCTGATATGTTAAATGGAGTAGATGGATATGTTGCAGGCGCACCGAAAGGAAGAAGCAAGTTGGAGAAGACAGTCGGCGAAGAAGATAGCCAGTTGCGTTAATTTCCAGATCTGGACATTTACACGCGTCCGCGTAGATGTCCGCCTTATTCCATGCGGTCTTCTCTCAGGCGGTCCTCCCTGTTAGTCTTGTCCGCCTAGACTCAGGCGGTTGCAGGGGCGGTCTCCTCTCCTCTTGTCCGCCTTGCATCACGCGGACACAGGGGCGGTTGCCTCTATCTCACGTCCGCCTTGTATCACGTGGACACAGGGGCGGACACGCCACTGTGCGTGCTTCTCGCGTGACCCTTGTTTAATCCCTTTTAATATATGTGTTTATTTGGCATTTTTCCTACATTTTAACACATATAATACATCAGTTAAAAACAACATAATTATAGGAAAAACCCAAGATAAGTGAGAAACATTACTAAAAATGCTGCAAATTATAAGGTGATTAAACCTTAATAAGTCTATATGTTTTGCACTTATCAAACTTCCTCACACTTGACTTTTGCTTGTCCTCAAGCAAAATAAGGAATCAAATTATCTCTAAGCCATAATAATAAAACAAGATTAAATAAGTGTAGAAGGGAATTTAGACAAAGTGACAATTGAAAGAATAATTCTGCTCTTAGAAGTAGGTTTTTTATAAACAGTGAAAAAGATCAATTTAATAAAAGCATAGAAAAACTAGACTGCAGAAAACAAGTTAGATTAACCTGGGATTTTCAACCAATTTCAATTCTCTAACCCGGGATGACAAGGGGTGTGAAGTAATGCCTTATTCCGCAATACCTTTCAACACCACGTACTCATGTTTATAAATATAAATTGCAATTTATTATTTACATCTTTTTTTTGAATGCGAAGATTGTATATACAAAACACACATTTTTTTAATTGCATTGTTTTTCTGTACCCCAGACTTTTCTCTCTATCCTTGTAGCGGTGTTGGGTCTTCTATCCCAGATCACGAGACCTTAGGTAGATAGGTGTTAAAGCACCCCGAAGAACTTAATAACCGGATAGACGAGGCATGTTTTGGTTTAGAAAAATTCATAAACAACGGAGTACCTTGTCTTTATCCTTTTCTTTCCTTGAATTTCCACACATTTCCATAATCCCAAGCTAAACTAAATTGGTTTTTACAATTAGCAGATCTATCATTTTTTTTGAGCGAAATAGAGTATTTTGATGTAAAATAATTTTATACAAACTCCTTTAAATAAAACCATCTTTCAGTTGTCACTTGACATAATTTCAGACACTTCTACAATTATTTTATCTTATTTTTTTCATCATTTTTTTATACAGGCAATTTAGAGTAGCAAAAAGCGAGTGTGGCATTATCGAACAACTGTCATATTTTCAGGGAAAGGTCTCTCCTTCCTCACACTTAAGAGGAGCAATGTCCTCATTGTTCAGAATTAAATTCAAGAAAAGGACCTTTCAAAATATGACAGACTCATAAAGGATTAATTTATTAGAGTAGGATAAAATCAGATAGGTTGAACATTAATTTAATAAAGAAAGAACTGAGACTCCCCTTATATCGTAGATTGAGGAAGGTTTCCTTCTGAAATACCCCAAACCTTAATATGTTAATTAATTATGTAATTATAATTTTCTAAGGCTAATTAAGTCCTTAAGATTATTGGTGAAGAAATAAAAACCAAAAAGAAAAAGAAAATGCGTAAAAGTCACAAAACGTGAAAACGCGTATTTAATTATTTTAGGAGGTACATGACCTTCATTAGGGTTATAAATATATTTTTATACCTTAATTACCCATTAAGAACATGTGGGAAAAATTCCAGAAGAAAACGGATCCAAAAAAAATGCGTTAAGACGCTAACGGAGTCTAAAGCACGTTTTTCGAGAATACCCGAAAACGTGACTTTAAACAGTTGAACGACCCCGTAAAAATTATAGTTCATTAGATAACTATAAATAAACATTAATGGGAGTATAATAACCATTAAAATTTAAGAAACGAGAAAATTCCGGAAAACGGGCCCGGTTAGTGAATAGTGCTAAAACCGGGTAAATTAACGAGCTTTTCTATAAAAAACGAAAAACGCTCCAGTTACATATTATAGTGGGGACCGGTTTTCTAAGGGGATAAATTAACCCCACTCACAATTAAACTAGCTCTTAATAAGCTAGTCAACTAAGTCTAAAAAGTAAAAAGTAAAAGTGCCACCTTTTTCCCTCTCTCCTTCTTATCTTACTTTTCCTCTTCTCTCTCCCCATTATTTTCTCTCTCTCTCGTTTCCTTCTGGTGCCCAGACCCCATCCTCCCCTTTCTTCTTCCTTGGTCACGATTTGGAAGCTCCAACAAGCTCCCATGGCTCCTTGCCATTCTTTGCCTTGCCCAAGCTTTAATAAAGCTCAAATCACAAAAATAAATACATATTATTCATCCTCTCATCATTCTCTATCATCCTCTCTTTTCAAAATTCGAAAAGGATGAACTTCATCCACATGGGTTTTCCCCATTTGAAGAGAAATTGACATCAAAAGGAAGCTTAGAGTCTCTCTTTCAAACAAGGTAAAAAGGTTCCAAGAAAAACTCATTTTCTCCATCTTTCTTTGTTGGCCGATTTTGCCCATCCTCATACCTTGTTTTTCTTCTTGTTTTTGAGCTCCAAATTGACCCTTCAATGGTGGAGTAATTTCCCTCTTGATTCAAGGGTGAGAATCCCTCTTAAAAGCTTCAAAGAGGTAAACCCTAACTTTTGTGTTCTAGCCTTTAATTGAATTAAGATACTCCAAGGGTTTAGATAATTAATTGGGCATGTTTATGTGTTCTTGTATGTTGGGATGGAGTTTGGAAACTCATACCCTCCTAACCGATTTTTGGAGAAGATGAGGAGCAAGAGGAGAGTTAAAGAGACTTGTGAAATTAAGGTAAGAAAAACTACCTTAAACCTTGTTTAAAATTGTTTAAGTGTTTGGGATGGGTAAACAAATTAATGAACCCAAAATGATGGATTGAAATATATGTTGAAAATGTGTTTACTTGGTTTGGAGAGGTTTGTGAATTAATTGAGTTGAGGGCCTTAAGAGCCAAATGTTGTGAGTTTGTGATTGATGATGTGGTTATTGAGATTATGGAGATTTTTGGTGATCGTGTTGTTGTTGTTGTTGTTGAATTTGAGGTTTTTGTTATGTGCTGGTAGAACCCTTGTGGGTTTGGTTAGTTTTAGGATGAAAAATGTGAAGAGGTGAGTTTTGGGAAATGCTTTGAAAGTAGCCAAGTGCTGTCAAAATTTGTTTAGGAAAGTATGGCCTTGAGTGTTTTACCAAAGGAAGAAGCTAGGTGTGTTTAAGAGGTGCATTATCTAGGAGGATTTGAAATGGTCAACTGGAGTGGGAACACAATGCAACACACCAAGGAGTGAAAATCTGTAGCACCAGTGTGCATAAGTGTAACAGAGAAAGGGAAATTCATGAATTGAGCAAGAATTTGAGTAGGGATTAAACCTATGTTTTGAAGAGGTTTAGAGCATGTTTTAAGATGTTTAAACATGTAGGAAACATGTGGAGAGTTTAGGAAATGATTGGAGGTGAGTTAGGGGTGGAAAAGAGGTAAAAAACTGTCAATTTAAACACCTACAGACATGGTCCGGGTTGTAAACAAGTACACAAACCCGGACCACATCAAAAACGCACCAGAAAGCCATCCCAGGGGTTGGTCCGGGTTTGAAACCAGGACACAAACCCGGACCACATGAAAATTTGTCCAGAAACTGAAATCCGTGGTTGGTCCGGGTTTGTAACCCCGGACACAAACCCGGACCATGTTAAAAAGTGTCCAGAGAGTGTTTTTAAGGGTTGTTATGGTGGGGAAGTGAATGATAATGGTTTTAGATGTTGATTAGGCCTTGTTTGGTGAGTTTTAAAGGCCTTAGATGGTGTAAACAAGTGTTAGGTTGGATGTGAGAAAATTGTGAGTTTAAGTACACAAAGTTAAAAACCGAAACAACGGGATAACGGGTTAAGTACGGGAGTATAGTGTTACATACCGTAATGCTTCGATGTTAATGAAAACATTTGAATGTTATCAGTTGAACAAGTGTGAACCAAGGAACGGGAGATCACCCGGTAAAGATAAACCCATGGTGTAAGGTATGGTTTTCTTGCAACCTGTGTCCTACCGGGTTACACCGGCTTGTATGCCAATGTGTTTTTCTGTGTGTTGCCACCTTGCAAGATAAAGCATGAAATGAGTTTACAGTAATTCATTATTGTGGCGTAATTAATTCCGATACCGCTTAACCTTAGTTATGTGTTAAATAATAGTTAACCGTCCTTAGGTTCACATAAGAGATCGGTATTCGGAATAAACGTCCCCACCACGGGAACGTTCTAACTACGGCTATCCGTGCGTTAGTGTATGTTGTGATTAAAGTGTGATGTATGTGACTTGTTTACTATGTTGTTGTTGTTGGATACTGTTATCCGTGTTGTGAAATGGGATATGATTTCCCTTATGTGTCTAACCGAATTAGTAACACTATGTAATGTATGTATGTGATAAGTTCCATAAGGGAACCCTTAACTAATAAGTATATGTTATGTATGGAGAGGAATCCGGTCGTTCCGGTCGCGCGTATTGTTTGGGAGTTAATATATATATATGTGAATTAACTCCCATCCTGTTATGTTAAGGGTTGACTTCCTTCATTGGATTTCGACCTCCCATTAGCTTAGCCAAAGCTTACCTACCCAACTTCCAATCGGGTAGGGGGAAATCATGTTTAATGTTGGTAGGGTGTCGATGCCTAAGTTCGCTTCGACTCCCTCTTTGTTATGTTACGGTTGTGGTTCCTCCTTGAACTACAACCTCCCACAAGCTTAACCAAGGCTTACCTAACTCATCATTATTGGAGCTAGGGGGAAATTATGTATGTTGTGATCGGTCCTATATGAGGCCGCCACTCAAGTAAAGGAAATGTATGTATGTTGTGCTCGGGCTTATATCACCCCGGCATTCCCTAAGTAAAGTTATATCCTCTCAGAGGAGAGAAATTAAGTTGTGTATGTTATAAAGTGAAGTGTGTTGCTATTGAGTGTGTGTGCTAATTTGTGTTTGTGCCCTATTAATTGATGTTTGCTTATAAGCATGATATGTGTGAGTTTGTGCATGTTTGAAATAAAATCAACCGCATGCTAAGACGACAAATAGTTGTGCGTGGCCCGGTAGCATGCGGGCTGCGGGATTACCATACCAGCAAAGGTGCTGACCCCCTTTGGGGGGCCCCCATACATTTCAGGTATTATAGAGCTGGCAGCCGTTCGAGAGTGGGACGGGGTTGTTAGTTGTATACGGGCAGTTCATTTAAATGCTTATGTATTGTAGGAGTAGTAAGACCGAAATTGTTGTCGGTATTAGCTTGTTAATACTCGGTACAGTTGTAATGTAAGTGTATAAAGAATGTTGGACGTGGAACGGGATTAATGTGTAGTTGCTCGGGAGTTAGTCCATCAGACCGATACGATGTATGTATGTTAGCCTTGTTAGCCACGTGGGTGGCTAACGGCGTGTAACACCAAGGAGTTAAGTTATGTTGTGAGTTATGAATTCCGCTGCGATATGATATTAAGTGTGTTATTTGTAGTTGGGGTGTTACACCTTCCTCACACTTAAAGCTTTGGTAGGGGTGAGACGTTCCTCACACTTAAATTTGCGCAAGTGTTCAACCGAAGATATCGAAATTTCCAAAGCAACTGAGGTTGCTTTCCATATGCGAGTTCAGCTATATATTTGAATATAGAATTTGTTCTGAAAAAGAAAAACAGTATAGCCAGCAGAACTCAAATTGCACAAAAAATAATAAAGGCAAAACATAAATAATAATGCATTGCATAAAACAAAAACATAAAGTAAACTGAACTGTTACCTTCCTGTATGTAACAAAAGTTTGACAAGGTTAAAACAGTATTAGTCTACAAAATGTTAGTAAACAACAGAGAAATATAAAATAAAACAAAAACGAAAATAAAAATCACTGCGGTGGCTGTGAAGGCTGCACTGATCCCTGGCCTGTCTGAGCGAGGAGATGCTGTAGGAGCTGAACGGTCCGCTCATGCTGCTGCGCTGCCTGTGCATGCAACTCATCACTCCGGTCTAAGCGCTGTGTCATCCGTGACTGCTCATCCAGCATCCTCTGCTGGGTCTGCTCAAAGCTTTCAAACCTCTGATGCATCTGCTGCTGCATCTGATGGAAGGCCTGAAGCTGGGTCTGTAGATCTGTCGAGATAGGAACAGGAGCTGGAATCTGCATCACGGCAGTCGTCGGTACGTAGGGCTCCTCTCCCTGTGCAGTGTCAGCGGACGGTGGGTCGGGATCAGCTGAAGGTGTAGCTCCTGTAGAGGTCCCTGCTGCTGTGGAAGATGCAGTGGAAGACCGGGCAGCGCGACCCTTGACCCAGGTACCGTCATCTAAGCGCATAAAGCCCCAGCGCCGCACAGTCTGCAGTGTGACTGGGCGCTCTCCTGTCCGGAGCTCTAAACCTCGTTTGACCTCTACTGGGAGGACATTGAAAAGGTGGTACCAGATGGAGAAGGGAAAAATAGGAGTGATCTTCTTCTTCTTCGTCCTCAGATAGAAGACCACCTTATGGAGCTGGCCGAACATGATGTGGCTGATGGAGATGCGCTGAGTGGGTGGAGATGGAGAGAGGAAGTAGTCCAATAAAGCACAATCCTCATCAGAAGCATCGTGCGCGCCAGATGGGCGAATCTGATGACTGAGGATCTCCAGGAGAAGCCTCTAAAGCAGTGTGGGGAAACTCGCAAAAGGGAGGACATCCTTGTCCTCCTCCCCTCAATGTCGGGTCCTCCGACCTACATCCTGAAGCCACCTCGACTTCGACCTATGCATGTGATCCTCTGTGAATCCTCGAAAATCGTCAGGATTAACCGGGATCTGTAGGACAAATGAGAATGTCGCCGGTGTGATCTCAACGGGGTGATGGCGTATGAAAGAGGTAATGCTCAGATTGCCCGCCTGGGCATTCGCATAGAACTCTCTAACCAGCTCTGCACAAAAGAGTCCCCCACCTATCTTTAGGACCGGCGAAAGTCCAAATCTGGCAAACAGGGTGTCCACCCCTGTAGCCTCTAGCACCTCAGGCGCAAATCGCCTCTCCATCACAAAATCTTTGCCTAGATCGTACCAGGCACGGGCCTCTGCCGAAATGAAACCGTCATCCCGAAGATCCGGATGACGAGGAGGTGCAGAAGAAGATGCACCGGGGCAGTTGCCCCCAGCAGGACCAGAATTAGAAAGACTACCGCGCATACGAGGCGGCATACTAATAATTTTGGAAATTGAAAGTAAACAAACATTAACAGCTTAACAATTAATATTTAATATTAAACAGAGTAATAATAACATGAAAATTAACAAACAATAGCAACATAAAAATCAATAAACAACAACAACATAAAAATTGACAAATAACAACAACATAAAAATTGACAAATAATAACAACATAAAAATTAATATCAAACAGAGCATTAATATTTGACATAAACAACTTAGTAAATTTAGCAAAAATAGAAAACAAGTAGAACAAATAATATGAAATATAAACAAAAATAAAAATAAAATAAACAACATAAATTCTATCGAAAATTCGACAGAACCTCCCCTAAAAATCTTCGATTCTCCACAATTAAATTCAGTCAAAATCTAGGTAATTCAATACCATTATCACACAAATCCACATATAACATCCTACAATCATAAATTAATTTGGTTAATGTAACAAGGCATTATATAATTGGAAAATGCAATTTTAACTATATTGCTCTCGTAAATCACATATACCTAAATGGGAATTCATCAAAAACTCCAAATTAAGTGTAACAAGTGTAGATTTAACCTTGTGTAAGTATAATATGATTTTAGAAGAAGAATTTGAGGACAAAATTGCATTATAAATTCGAAATTTTCGAACCCGTCGACCTAGGGTTTCAAAAATTCAGTCCCTAATTTCTCCTAGTGTAGTTCATCATTTGTGGATTTGAAGCTATAGAAACGTAGAGAACGGAAAAACGAAGATTTTGGTACTAACCTTGCGTGATTCGGTGGAGAATTGAAGAAGTTGGAGCAAATGAGGATGGGGCTGGAGTCGCGCGAGCTCGTTCTTCTCTTCGGGTCAAGCTGGAGCAGTTTGTGAGTTTGGGGAAGAACAGAAATTGAAAACGCGAAGCTTAGCTGAATTGGTGACGTCCGCTTGGACGTCCGCGTGGAGGGGTGCTGACAGGTGGGCGGACAAGTGTGCCCGCGCGGAGTAGCGGTCCTCAGTGGCGTCCGCTTGGACGTCCGCATGGGACAAGGCGGACACGCCTCATTGGCGTCCGCATGGACGACCGCGTAGAGCTAGGCGGACGCGGCTTACCTGACCGCGTGGGAGTCCGCATGGACTGGGGCGGACACAGCTTCCGTCTGCTTGCGGACTTAGCCTGTGATTCTCTTTTTTTTTTATTTTAATTAAATTTATTAAACAACAACAAAATAAATATGTCATAAAATTATAAGTTAGTAGTTAGATGACATAAAATTAAAAGTTAGTAATTAGATTGCTGGAAATTAAAAGTTAGTAGTTAATTTACAGAAAATTAAATGTTAGTAATTAGTTGATAGAATATTAAACGTTAGGAGTTAGTGTACATAAAATTAAAATGTTAGTAGTTAGAATTAAATGTTAGGAGTTAGATTAAACAACAAATATAATAATATAAACAAAATATAGTAGATAATTAATATTAACAATAAACACAATATTATAGACATAATATTAACAGAATAAAAAGAACAGAATATTTATAATTAACAGGTGAATAATCCGGGGCTTAGGGACTAGAATAAATCTAGTCCCCGGCAACGGCGCCATTTTGCAGACGTGTATATCTGAGTGGTTAAACTGGTGTAAAAATAAAAGAAAAGAAATTAAAACTCAAAATAAACGTCGGGCTGCAAACAAATCCCGGTCGTGGTAGTATAGTAAAGTGTAAGCACCGGATATCGAACCGTGGGACTAATGTGCATATTATAGTACCTAAGCGTGTCACAAAAAAGGGGGGATTAGTTGACTTGTTTTTATAAATAAAAAGGGAAGATAAAATAAACTAAGTTAACAGATAAACTAAACGGGACTCTGGTTCAGATTAATATTATCTGCTCTTTTATGCTAGGTCTACTGGTTTAATTATAAATGTTTGGCAAAATTTCTCTTATTATCTTAAGGTCTAAATCATAGACTCAAAACAACTCGTTTACCAGAAAATGCAAGGTTCTAATCCAGGTTCAAGCACAACACATGTAAACGGACGGTTTAGATATGAGAAATTATAATTGCATCTGAAAATACTAACTTATTAAATCATAATAAGTTTTCTCCAGATTTACGGCTTAATTAACCTATCTATTTATCACCGGTCTGATCAAAATAGACTTAGCAAGCAATTTAATAAACTCATGACATTTATTAAAAAGGCGAGAGATAAGCTTTAATCGTAACAAACTGTATTTAAATAAAACCAGTAAACATATTGCATAATTAATACAAATACATAATAATCATTCGCAAAGTATATGTACTCTAGCCTAACATATTAAATAGTTTGATCTTCTATTTAAATACGTGAGACTAGAGGTGAGATTAATGAGATGAAAAGAAAACAAATGGAGAAGACGGGAGAATAGAAATGGAATGAACGAGTGAATGAAGGTGTAGTGGTTCGAAGATGGATCGATTGGGTGAATTGGAACTCCGGAAGGAACCACGGAAGGAACCTCCGAAAGGACACTGGAGAAGATGAATGGAGCGTGGTTTTTATAGAGGAAGGAAAGGTAAGAAGAGGGAACACCGCGTGAGTGATTTAAGGCAGCACCTGATATGTTAAATGGAGTAGATGGATATGTTGCAGGCGCGCCGAAAGGAAGAAGCAAGTTGGAGAAGACAGTCGGCGAAGAAGATAGCCAGTTGCGTTAATTTCCAGATCTGGACATTTACACGCGTCCACGTAGATGTCCGCCTTATTCCATGCGGTCTTCTCTCAGGCGGTCCTCCCTGTTATTGTTGTCCGCCTAGACTCAGGCGGTTGCAGGGGCGGTCTCCTCTCCTCTTGTCCGCCTTGCATCACGCGGACACAGGGGCGGTTGCCTCTATCTCACGTCCGCCTTGTATCACGCGGACACAGGGGCGGACACGCCACTGTGTGTGCTTCTCGCGTGACCCTTGTTTAATCCCTTTTAATATATGTGTTTATTTGGCATTTTTCCTACATTTTAACACATATAATACATCAGTTAATATAACAACATAATTATAGGAAAAACCTAAGATATGAGAAATTACTAAAAGCTGCAAATTATAAGGTGATTAAACCTTAATAAGTCTATATGTTTTGCACTTATCAGCAACATGCAAACTTAACCCCTGTACTCTCCTTGGCCTATAGCATGCATAATCTGGAGGAAATTGTGATTGGTGTGAGAGATCAACTTCAGTGCGCCATTTACTCAACTGTCTAATTATTTGGGGAGGGAGCGAAAGCTCATCACCTTCCTGGCCTAGCCCTCTATCTTCTCTCGTCTATTTTTCTGACTCCTTGTTCCTCTAAGATTTCTATTCATTTCCCACTTCAACCTTCACCCCCTCAAATGGATTCGCTTGTGGTTGACGAAATTGCTCTTGTTTTTGAGCTGTAGGGATGTCATTGGGTCGGGTTTGGGTTGGATGACCCTCCACCCAACCTGTCACCCGCTTTTCACTCACATCATCCGACCAAACCTGTCACCAACAAATTCAACACCCGTCACCCGCGGGTGATGCGGGTGAACCTGTCACCCGCGGGTGATGCGGGTGAACCTGTCACCCATTTTTTTCTTTTCCAACAAATTAACACCTATATAAGCTTACTTTTTCAATTGAAATACATCCATATTTGTTCAATTATAGAAACTACATCAAGAAATGTCAATAACATACTCAAAACATAGAGTATTAACCAACAAATACTAAAAATACACCAATATTTGTTCAATAACACATACATGCGGGTGAAGGGTCGGGTGAACGGATCGGGTGACTGGGTGGAAAATGTTCACCCGACCCAGCCTGTCACCCGTACCTGTTTCACCTGTCACCCGTTTTTCACTCATTTTTAAGGGGGTTTTCACCCGTTTTAGTGCGTCGGGTGGTCGGGTGAAACGGATACCCATCATCCATTGCCATCCCTAGCGTTGTTTGCTTGTGTGTTTGTTCTCAGTCATTCCTATTTGTGCTACAACCCTTGCCCACATCCTTCAAGACTTTTGGGCACAATTTGGTGGTTTCAGGTTCACAAAGATAGCGCCAAATTACTTCATCTTCAAGTTTGAGACATTAAAGACATTGAAGGTGCGAGGGCCGTGGACCATTAACAACATCTTGCTGGTGGTTCAAACCGTGGATCCTTTTTTTCCCTTGGCACAGCAGGAGTTTACATGGGTACCGTTTTGGGTCCGTCTCTATGATGTGCCACTTCATAACCATTCGACCAACTTTGTCCGTAGAGCATCACATAAGTTGGACCTGTACTTTGGAGTGTGGGAGGAAGCTGAGTTAGGAGGTAACTTCGTAAGATTCAAGGTCCTTCTCAATGTGCAGGTTCTGGTTCAAAGAGCCCTGTCCTTGTTGATTGATGACCGTCGTGCTTCCTTCTATATATCCTATGATAATATGCCCCTTATATGCTCCATCTGTGGGCTTTTCACTCACAATACAACTGCATGGCCCTCTCCTTGGCCAGTGGACCAAATTAGTGTCCCTTACGGTTTATGGGTCTCTACTGAGAATTGCTATTCGAGGCTTAATCCCCACAATGTCAAACACACTGACCCATGGACCTTGACAAAGAGGGTTACGACTGATCCTCCTCAATGCTTCTAGGGCTGGACCATATGGTCAAGACCTTGATCCTTCTGAAGCAGCTGGATGCCCCCACAAGAGGAAATTCAATGATATGGTCAAAGGAGCTTCTAGGGCCGAGATTTGGGATCACAATATGGAGGAAGCTAGAAGAAAGAACATGAGCAGGCCCACGGATGGAATGTTGGTGGGGAGCCAGGGTGGAGATCAAGGGAAAGGAAAAGGGGCTGGGGGTCATAATTAAAGCAGTCTATAGCTGAAGGTTGAAGGTGTTGTGATCGGGTTTTTCAGAAGCTTGCTCAAGGAGCTTGTTAGTATCATGTCTTTTGGGTCCGTTAGTAGGGTCTTTCTTCCTTTGCTTATGTTTTCTCTTTGTGTTGTCTTTTGAATGTCTTGGTCATGGCATGCAGGATAGTATGTTCTGTGCCTCTTTGGAGGTTTGGTCTATTGACGATTCTTAGGGCAGTGGTGGTTGGGTTTTTTTTGTGGTGGTGGATGAAGGTGGTGACCGGCTTTAAGCCGATGATCGTTCTTTGCTCTGTTTAAGTTCGTTTGTTTGGTGTTAGGGGTTGGTTATATCTTAATGATGGCTTTTGTCTCTTAGTTTGTCTCTGATTGTAGTTGGTTACCTTATCTCTAATATGATCGTATGTTTTTTTTATTTCGAAAAAACACACCTAACTATTAGAATTGAAATATTATATTGAAGGAGGCAAGGATTGTAGTGAACAACAGCCAAGGCAATTTTGATGATTGTGAGGCTAGCTTACTAAATTTAACTCTATAAGAAAAAAAATACACTCATTTATCAATGTATTTCCTCTATATGCGAGATACAACGGTATGTACGACTTGATCAATTTTTGAGTTTGAATTGCATATATGAAGCGGGTTAAATAAAGTGAAGTGATCCGAGTTCAAAAACGAATTGACCCATATGCTAGATTCCTTTCCCTTTGACGTCATACATAGAGGATAGTAAACCAGGGGCATGGCCTAACGAAGGTAGCATCAGAGCTGGCCACTTGACATGACGCTCTAAATTTGTAGCAACTCATGCAGTGTACCATCTCAAAGATCGCATGCGCATTCATCAGCATTATTCTACCCAAAATATAGAGTACTCAATTCAAATTCATCTCACTGGTAAAGGCACATTACAGTAGCACTATTGTTTCAAATATGTACCTAACACAGGGGAATACTACTAGATCTCACCATTTTTACCCAAAGCCAACGGTCCAGGCTAGGGAATAATACAACAACTCCTATATCAGAAATAGTAAAAAAAGCAGACAAACAATGGGTAAATCCGGACTGGACCCCTAGCTGCTTGTTGATCATCAGAAATTGTTGTAATTTCTGTACTTGATTAAGAAACAAAGAGGAATGACTACAACCCCACGCATCACATGGTGTCTCTGCTGCATTACGCCCCAAGCAGAAGCAGCCCGTGCAAGATACCTCTACATACGTATGTACTTTCCTCTGTTCAAACATGTATATATCTTTCTGTTTTTCAAGCGAGAGAATGGAAAGCTGATGGTGAGTATACTAGTAACTCCCTTTTTTTCAGTCTGTCTCTCTCGGGTACCACGTTTCATGCACAGAAAAAAAAGCGGGGATATACAAGAGAAAAGTGAAAACTGAAGCACAAATGTAGTAGTAAATAAGAAAGAAAAAAAATTCAAATGTGCAGATTCAAATCAAGCCTTTTCGTTTCATCAGTATCTTCAAATTTAGTATAAAATTTATAGTAGTATCGAATATGGTGTGGGTTTTGAAAATGACCAAATATTTGTTAGATTGGTACGTTGTTTGTGCTGTTTTTGTGATTTTATGTGGTGTCCAGATCACCTGTCCGGCCAGTCGCTCTAGAAGCGTGTATGTGTGCCGCGGGTCTTTTTTCTGAACATATTATCGTCCAACCGTGTTGTATCCGGCTCGTTCACCGGACGCTTGAGCCGGACGCGTGCAAATTAAGGTTTACTTTTAGTTTTCTATGCCGGGTTATATAAATATATTTTAGGTTGTAAAAGCGCTGTGCTTAACATTGTAATACATACGATTCTGGTTTTCCAGTTTTCTTCCTCATTCAATATAGAAGGCATATGTTCATCGTTCAATCTAATTCGTTTTAGTGCTAATTTCGATTATAATTCCATTAATATTAGAGAAATTTTAAACTTAGAATTTGAAGAGCAAACACATCAATGATTTGGTCAGTAATGAAATGATATCGAAGAACTAACTTACCACTACCGTATAGCAAGAAATATTCATTTAGAACTTCAGTTCACTCTTATATATTGCCCTTCAGATATAGGCCTTAATGGAGTAATTATAATTGGTACAAGCGCATATCAATTTTATTAAAAAGTCCATTGAAGAAAATATATTACCCTGTTGACACATTCTACATTTTTTCTAAAGCAGCTCACATTCTTTAATGACAAAGTGAAAGAACTTCACTGCGTGACTCAAGAGAAAGAACTTTTTTTTTTCTAGCTCACCTTTCATTGTCTACGTACGCTGTAAATTTACAGACGGTCGACGCCGCGGGCTTGCCCGCGTATTAGTTGGTACAGTCTGTCTACTTGGCAGTCTAGTCAGCTGCTGACTGGATTGTTTTCCTGATTGGACTGTCTTTTTACTATATTAACTTTAATTGGTTGTAACTTTTAAAATATAAGTCCAAAATGAAAAAAAATTATACCATTGTTTATTTAAATTCAAGTTCTTCAAAATAACACCAGCTATGAATATGTTTTGACAAATTTAAAATTTTATATTATTTACAAAATAATAATAATACACTACAAAACAATAATGATTTTATCGGTTCCGAAGTTTGTTATCTAATTAATCACATATTAGTTAATAAATCATAATATCATTTTTAATGAATCATAATATCGAAATTAATGAATCATATCTTTATTTTAGTGTATCATCACAAACATATAAAAATAAATATTTTTACGTAATAATACAATACAAAACAATATTTGGTATGTATGAAAAATACACGATTCACTATATAAGATTTAAAATACACCATACAACAATAATAATACACTACAAAACAAAAATGATTTTTATCTGTTCCGAAGTTTGTTATGTAATTCACCACTTATTAATTAATGAATCATAATATCAAAACTAATGAATCATATTATGATTTTAGTGTATTATCGTATACATGTAAAAATAAAAAATTTAAACAATAATGCAAGACAAAACAATATTTGGTATGTAAGAAAAATACATGATTCACCATATAAGGTTTAAAATACACCATACAACAATAATAATACACTACAAAACAATAATAATTTTTATCGTTTCCGAAGTTTACTATCTAATTCCTCACTTATTAGTTAATTAATCATAATATCAATTTTAATGAATCATAATATCAAATTTAATGAATCATAACATCATTTTAGTGTATCATCAGTAACATATTAAAATAACAATTTTAAACAATAATACAACACAAAACAATATTTGACATGTAAGAAAAATACATCATTCACCATATAAGGTTTAAAATACATCATACAATAATAATAATACACTATAAAACAATAATATTTTTTATCTAGTTCTGAAGTTTATAATCTAATTCTTCACTTACCAGTTAATGACTCATAATATTAATTTTAATGAATTATATTATGATTTTAGTGTATCATTGTATACATGTAAAATATATATTTTTTAAAAGTTGTCATAACATATCCAAGACTGGTCTTGTTTTAAAGAGCTTGAATTTAGGTGAATAATGATATAATTTTTTTTTATTTTGGACTTATATATGAAAAGTTCAAACAATTTAAAATTAATACAAATTTTCTTCTCATCACATGTGCCACATTAGCAGTCAAGTCACATGCTGACTGGACTACCACATAGCGTACCGTGCAGTGGTTTGTGCGAGTCGACTGTTCCGTCGAATTTGCCGTAAATTTATGGCATATGTTGTTGACTATTTCTTGCGTTCTTACTTCTATCTACTTCTATTTCTTGCTCAATTAGTTTGTATGAGTGTAGTGTCGTTATGTGTTGATTGGACATATAAATATATCATTTTTAGAAGAAAAAAATTATTTGCAATGCTTTTTTATTTGAAAAATCTACGTGGTTGTGTCGAATGGTGGCACAGAAGCTTGACACTCTGGTATCGCTCTCTTCCCTTCTGAGGCGATTTCAGAGACGACCTGTGCGTCGTTCTCTTTTTTCTCAATTGTGATCTCAGTGAGATTGGCTTCCGCCACTACTATCCTTCTAGTCCGGTGTGTCCTCCTCGGTCTCCTGGCTCTTTCCAGTGAGCAGTGTCCTTCAGTTTGCGTTCTTCTCGTCGATCAGTTAGGGCAGGATTTGGGGTCGGGTATTCCGATGGCTTCCAGTGGTTTGGAAGAAGGGCTAGGCCGCTTCATCTTAGTCTTCTCTTCGGCGATTAGTATTCGGGACTCTCTTCCCAAGTTTTTCTTTCCTCCGTGGCTGTAGTCTAGGTCCTATCGAAGGTGATTGCGGGCTTCGCTTCCGTCAGTATTCAGGGAGGTGGTTGGGATTTCCTCCAGTGTTGGGTCCGTTTTTGTTCGAAGGGGGTGCCATTTGCTTCCGTCGTCGGGATTTTTGAAGTTTCCGAGTGTGGATTGGCTTCCGGGGTAGGAGCAGTTTTCAGTGGTAATTTATTGCCCCGTTAACTAGTCTTTGCGGCTGAATCCGTTTCAGTTAGTTTTTATTGGGCGATTAGACTTCGTTTGGCTCTCCCAGAGAGGTAGTTCTGATTAGTTCTTGTGGGATCTGTTGTTGAGCTCTGCATCTTTTCTGATTAGTTTGGGTGATTAGCCGGTCCCTGCAATTGTTTGTTCTGGGAGGTTTGTGGAGCTCTAGATAGGTGGACTGACTTGTGGTTTTCGCTGTTCTGGTTGGGCTTTGCTTCCGATTGGGTTGGCTTTCTGTGCGTCTGATTGAGCTAGTGCGGTTTGGATCGTTGTTATCCTGCCTCCTTTTGGAAGTAGCAGGTGTGTTCGATTGCAGGTTAGTGGTGGGTGTTGGCTAACAGGATTCATACAGATGAGTTGTTTAACTCTGAATTGTAGGGGGCTGGGGAAATCCAAGGTTGTGTACTGGATTACGGGCTTGATCTTAAAGCTCAATCCGGATATTATCTTCCTCAGCGAAACTCACAAACCCTTGGCAGATATGGAGCTATTCTTTGCTATCTTCCCACTGTATCATGGGACAGCGGTGGCTAACAGAGGTAGAAGCGGTGGACTATGCCTGATGTGGAAGACTTCTATAGGCTGTTCAATGCTTTCCCAATCTCGGCATCATATCTCTACGGTTATGTCTTTCCCGGGGGATCTACAATTTGTTTTCACGGGGTTCTATGGTTGGTCTAATTGGGCTCTTAAACATTTGTCTTGGAAACTCCTCCGGGTACTTAGTAAACAAGTCTTCTTGCCATGGGTGATAGCTGGGGTTTTATTCAGATTATGCACGCCTCTGAGAAGACTGGGGGAAGGATTAGACAAGATATGCATATGGCCCCGTTCAGTGATGTTATTACAGATTGTGATCTTCATGACATTGGGTTCTTTGGTGAAAGCTCAGCCTATACCAATTGTCAGGAAGGGGATCACTATTCCCATTGTAGATTGGATAGGGTGTTCTGCTCTTCAGTGGGAATGCAGGTCTTCCCCAATATTTCGGTGGAGCACTTACCGCGTGAAGCCTCTGATCATTGTCCCCTGTTCATTCATTTATTTGGTAATCACAAAATCCCGGCAAAAGTCTTCAGGTTTGAAAACGGGTGGTGTCTGGACGCTAAATGTGCAGAGATAGTTGCTGATATCTGGAGTATTAGCTACCCAAGTATAATCACCCCTCTGAAGATGTGTGCCAAGAAGCTTAGTGAGTGGAAAGGTTGGTCTATATCCAAGATCAAATGGAAAATTAACAATAAGAGGAAAGAGCTGGGTAAGATTTCCATTAGTGATAGTTCCTTGAGAGCTATTAATAATAAGAAGAGACTCCTCCTGGAAGTAGAATTACTCACCTTTCGTGAGGAAATCTGGTGGAAGCAAAGATTTAGAGATAAATGGATAAAAGAAGGTGACAAGAATACTGGTTATTTTCATGCAAGGGCTACCTCAGCGAAAAGATCCAAAAAGATTTTTGGAATAAACGATTCAGGGAATACTATGCAATACTCATGGCATAGGATTGAATCTATTGCTAGGGAGTACTTCCAAACTCTGTTTACAACGGTTTATCCCCAGGCTGACAGTGATTTTATTGAGGCAGTGGAGGTGAAATACCCCGTAATTAAAAATAGTGATTAATTAGGCTAATGAAAAATTTAGAAGCTTAATTAAGTATAAATAATCATAAGGGAATAAATCCTGAAGAAAACGGATCTTTAAAACGGTTTAAAAACATTACCGAACCTTAAAGCACGTTTTTCGAGGTAACCGGGGAAACGTGTCTTTAAGCGGGTCAAATAGACTCGTAACAATATTGGTCAACTAAATAGTCATTAATAGATATTAGTGAAGCTTTAAAACCAATAAAATCAATAAAACGAGAAATTAGTAAAAACTGTCAAAAACGGGAAGTTGTGGGGTAGAAACATAAATAGACCAAACTTATGTGTCCACTTTTAAAATAAAAAGTAAAATTTGTGTGTGTGTGATGGTGCCAGCCGGCCCCCCCTATTCCCCTCTCTCACACACTCACTCACACTCTCTTATTTACAAACAAACAAAAACAATTAAAAACCATAAAGTAACTAATCTACTTTACCCCACTCCCTCATTCTCTCTCTCCTACCCTCATTCCTCCCTCTACGTACAGCACCCCATCTCCTCCTCTCTGATTTTTCCCTCTTCTTCTCCAAGCAAGCCGATGGCAATGGAGGAATAAGAAAAACAACACAAAACCTCTCTTCTCTCTTCTTGTAACCTCCTTTAACCTCTTCCAAAAATTATAAAAAGTATACCATTGGAATCCTCTCATCAAGAGCTACATTTCCATCTTTCCAAAATCCGAAAACCAACATTTTCGTTTTTATGGGTATGTCCCATTTGGAGCTTCAAGACTACCATTAGCACCACCTCCTTCTCCTTGTTCTATTGAGGTAAAAATCTTCTTGAAACTCCACCTTTTTCTAGCTCTTGTGGGCAAAACGAAGTTTAGAAACTAAGTTCTTGTTGTTCCTTGTACCCTAGCCGATTTTGGCTTGTTGAAGAAGTTGGAAATCTTGTTCTTGAACCACTCCAAGCTTCATTTGCACCTTTGCAAGGTAATGAAACTTCTGAACCCTAGAATGTGCATTAGAACTCAAATAATGTTTAAGGTTAATTTTTAGTATTGAATGGTGTATTTATGAATGGGTTGTAATGTTAGATTGTTGAGAAACCATAACCGGTAGAGAGAGAAGGAAGGAACAAGAGGAAGAAAGAAAACTAGAAGGAGAATCAAGGTAAGGATACTCTTTTGTGTAGCTTGGTATATACATGTATGTAACAGAGTTTAGAAGGTTGGAATTTAGTAGTGAAAATGGTATTGAGAAGTAGAGTAATGTATAAGAGAATGTAAGTGTTTTAAACTTGAAAACAATTTAAAACTGTTACAAAACAGATTGGGAATGAGATGTTTGAGTGCAGGAAATTCAATGTTGTTAGTGTAGTATTTGTGTATGAGAATTGGGTATATTGTTATTGACTATAAACAGGTGGTATAGATGATAATGTAAGTGTAAATGATGTGGTGAGAGTATAAAATTATAGGGGAGGTTATGGCAAAATTTACCTAGGAATAGAACACTTAAGAGATTAGAAACTAGGTGAATGGCATAGGTTGTAACAATTTTATTAGAAAAAAATAGAGGGTATATTCGGAGAGATTAATGTAGTTGTAATGTATTAGAGGTGTTAGGAATGACATTAGAAGAGGGAGTTTTAGAAGGGGAGTGTAAATGTCAAAATCTGTAGCATAATGTGGTAAGGGAAGAAAGCAATGTAAGTGTTGAGGTGAAACTAGGAAAATTGTGTGTATAAGTTAGTATAGGATTGTGTAATGAATTAGGAAATGAATTAGCATGATTTAGAGTGTTTAAATTGTACCAAAACATGTTAGGATGTATGTAGGAAGATTGGGGAAACAATGGGTGAAATTGGGAAAGAAAAACAAAACCTGTAGCAATGTTCTGACTCCGTCCGACCCAGAGGGTGAGTCGGACGTGGGTCGGACATGGCATAAACAACGAACCATGAACCTTCTGGAATGGTCCGACCCAGGGCCGTGAGTCGGACATGCAAATTTTTTACAGTGTCGAAGTTTCTGACTTCGTCCGACCCAAACGGTGAGTCGGACGTGGGTTGGACGGAGCTTGGACACAGGACCGAAACAATCTATAATGGTCCACCCAGAGGGTATGGGTCGGACGTAATAGTGCTGGGTCGGACAGGGTGGATTTCAGAGGACGTAAACCTACTGGAGTGGTCCGACCCAGGGCTTGGGTCGGACGGTGGGTCGGACGGCCCATTACTTACAAAAAAAAATGTAACTATAGTATGTATATATATATATATATGTATACCCACCTATACATATGTACATATATGTGTAAGTAAATGATTGTTAAGTAATTAAAAATAAGTAAATGAGATGTAAGTAAAGGAATGTAAAGACTTAGTAAGTATGAGTTAGGAATGTAAGAGTAGTTGAGTTAAGATTAATAATAGTTAGATTAATCATTCAATTGTATGTATATCATAGGATTTGATTTGTGACACCGGAAGGACGTTTGGAAACATGTACGACGGTGAACGGTATGAATTCCTCATGCCCCGTATGCTATCTTGGTTACTCTGATTTGTGTGTTGTGTGCTAATTGATCACCAAATAAGATAAATGCACGAATCGGAGTTATTATGCTTACTTGTGAATATGCAGTGTTGTATGTTGTGAATGTTTCCTTTAAATCTTAGTTTGTATAATTCATGAAATGTATGGATGAATATGAATGTGTGTGTATGTGGTATTATGATGTGACCGATTATTGATGCGAATGGACTTCTAACTTATTCCTAACAAGCTAACCATCCTAACTTAAATTGGTAATTAAATTGGAATGAGTATAAGTCCGATATAGTTTCGGCCACGCGTGAGGATGAGGAGACACAAGAGGTTGGATCCGATTCCTGACTCTTAAACTGGTCCACGGCCCAAATCCCTTAAGTGGGTAGCATCCCGGATTGGTGAGTCAAGTAAATCCCGGAGGTGGGACGGAGTAGTCCCCAGGGCCGGAGGTCCCGACGACTTAACTTGAGTATAAGTAAGTAAGTAAGAATGAGTAAGTAAAGTGAATGAATGCAAGTAAGTATAGTAAGAGTAAGAAATGTATGATGAGTAAAAGAGTAAATAGCATTCCGATTAACCCGGATGCATAATTTGGCTAACCTTGTGAAGGTAAGTAAGATTATGCTATTGTATTGTTGCCTTGATTGTGTAATGTATTGTATGAGCATGTATGACGTATGAAAAGCATGTATGTATGAAATAAATGAACCGCATGTGTAGTGGACGTCAAATAGTCGGCGTGCCCTAGCTAGCACGCGGTATATGCGGAGTTCATGCGCAGCTTTTGCTAAGCCCCTAGGGGCGATGTTTTTACTACACGCGAAGTGTTGGAGCTTGTTCTTTTGCTTTCCTTTTGATTGTAAACAATGAATTTATGATCGGTGTACTGAGTAGTACACGGCTGTAAGTTTTTGTTAGCCGGTGTACCATGGGGTACACCTTTTTGGATAGTGGAAGTATTGGATTGGGGTATAGATGAGTAGCTTGTAGAAAACTCATTCTTTTGGGAAGTTTGAATTGGGATGTAATTGTATACACTTAAATACTCGGTGATCCATTGATGTAAGAATTGGTATGTGGTATTCCGGTAAGTTATATAGTAGCTCGGTATATTATGTTCATCAGACCGTGACTGTAAGTAAGGTAAGCCTAGCTAGCCGTATGGGCAGTTAGCGGTGTTGTATCACCCGCCGTAGTAGTGTAGTATTTCCGCTGCGATCTGATAGGATTAACAGGACGATTAGACGGTAAGCATAGGATTAACGGTTGGGGTGTTACAAAAAGTGGTATCAGAGCGAAATGTCGCTCTGATGTCCATAGTTACTGAGCGTAGGGATTACCTAGTTAGGATTTCAACCGTCTTAAGACGGATATGTAGAAACCTAACTAAGAACTCCCGTTGTTAACAACGGATACCCTTGACGTTCTTAGGAACGATACCTTGCTTAAATTCCAAGACCTTTGAGTCATATCTTGCAGAGCCTAATGTAACTGTTAAACATTCAGATGTCAGGATGAGGCCGAGGCCGAGGTAGAGGCGATGCCTCCGAAGGAACGGGCGCGCAAACGATAGCTGAGATCGTTGCCGCCACGGTAGCACAGATGCTACCGCAAGTAATCTAAGCAATGCAACAGAACCAACAAACTCAAGCGGGGCCAATCCCTCCCCCGCCACCCAGAGAAGTAAACTGGGTAAAGGCCATCGCAGATCTCCATCCTCCATGCTTTAGAGGCGAGAGCGATCCGGCTAAACTTGAAGCTTACATCTCCGAAATGGAGACCGCATTTGAGACCCTCGAAGCTCCTGCTGGAGTTCGAGTGAGAGTAGCTGCTTACTACCTCAAAGATGCTGCTATGGATTGGTGGAAGCTTGTCAAACATGAGTACGTTGATGACCCCACCTTTGATTGGGAGTCCTTTGTCGCTATCCTCCGTTCCAAATACTACCCTGAACATGTCAAAACAAAGAAAAGGCTAGAGCTAGACGCCTTGAAAATGACAGAGAAGATGTCTGTCGACGAGTACTACCGCACCTTCACTTCCATTCTCCGTCTTCTACCTGACCTAGGATACACCTGCCAGGTGTTGGTCGATCGCTTCTATGGCGGTCTGAGCCATCGCCTTCGGTACGGTATGGGCTACACTTGATTTACCTCTCTTCAGGTAAATATCAGTTAACCCTTAGTGTCATTTCAATTCCTTGGATTCCTTGAACCTTTCCTTATCTTTTCTTAAATAAGAATCCCGGCTAATACCTGAGACTTCAGGAGTGCTATCACGCGGCTTCTCACGTTGAGATCACTTGCCAACTAAGGGATGAAGAAACCGCGCTGAAGCGCAAGGCCAATAACAAGAACACTAATGGCGAGGAGCAGAACCAGGGTAAAAGCTGGAAAAAGAAGAAGGGAAATTTCTTTCAACAATCCCAAAAGAAATTCCCAAGTGAGAGCAGTGCCCATGCTGAGCAGGGCAAACCAGTTGAGCTTCTTCAACTTGGTTCATCTGCACCGGTGGCAGCAAAGCCATTGAGATCATACCCACCTAAGGGTAAACTTCTATTTCTAATTCGTATTCGTATCAGTATCATATCTAGTATATCCACGCACACATGTGCTAACCCTCTAAACCTTAGGTTCTGGCTCCGGTTCTTCCAAAACCTTCTCCGACGGCCGCACGTATGTGTGCAGGAAATGCAACCTAGACCATCCCGGCAAGGATTGCTATGGGAGAGAAATCAAATGCTATAGCTGCCAAAAACCCGGTCACACAGCCAACAAATGCCCAGAGAATGCTAAGTCAAAGGGGAACTTCCAAAGCTACAAGCAAAGGGAAGGCAAGGAGGTCGCATCTGGCGATGCACCGACCCAGCAGGCACCACAGGGATAGGGATCCCGAGGTCCTCAGAGGGGTGCACCTCAGAGGCAGCCGGTCTTGCATGTCATTGAACGTGATGGGTCCGGTTCTAAGTCCGGCCCAGGTAATTATCTAAACCTTGAATCCTTGAGAAGCATGACTAAGTATTGAAGTAACTGTTTGAATGAATGCATGAGTAAATAAAACGAAGTGTGTATTGAGCATGAAATGAAGTAGTTGAAACTAGTACTCACCGTAGATGAAATTTGTAACCTTAGGGAACTTTAGCATCTATTACCCGATACCGGTAAACTTGAATCAAGAAGAGACCGACATTACCAACCACTACTACACCAACGAACAGTGTCAGGTCATCCGACCAGGTATGATTTTATTAAAGGAATACCTGACACCTGATAAGTCAGGAATTTGTCTAAGTTTACTAGACTAATTCATGCTTAATTCTCTACATTATGACATTAACTTTCCTCTTTAATGCTTTAATTACTCTTCATTGTTATATTTGTCTCAATGATCGATTTCATATGTTTTCAGGATAAATTACTCAACAAAGTGCTTAAATGAAGATTTCAGAGGTTAGAGCAACATGGGTTTGAAACCCGGAACATGCCAATCGGAGAAGTTTCTGCCTAAATTTGCATGTGTTCCGGGTTTGCATATGGATTTGAAACCCGGAACATTATTAGCGGAGCGCGGAGATTCTGGCTCGAGAGTAACGGAATTAATCTCTATCTTTTACTTATGCACCGTCGTTTTATATAGATAGATTAGAGATAAGTTAAGATATAATTCTTTTTGTTATAAAAGAGGGAGCTTGGGGCCAACGCTAGACACACGGCTGATTGCACAGAATAATCACCACACACACAGAGAATTAGTCTGGAGAGTTTGAGTCTGGTTTGGAGCTTGGAGTTTGGAGCAGAGCACAGTAAGGAGTTCACCACGGAGACTTCACAGAAATCTCAGAACAGAGTTTCTTCTTGTTCTCTATTTTTATTAAGCTTATTGTAACATGTCAATGGCTGAGTAGTTCCTCTAGATTTCGGTTTGCTATGTATCCCTAAATTTACAATTCCTGTTCCTTTGTGGTTTAATACAATTTAATTGAGTAAAGTTATTTTCCTTGCTTAATTTCTTTAATCGTTATAATTTGGCCAATTATAAAGATTAGTATTTTGTTAGCTTATATGTGACGACTGCGGCTTTCAATTGAATTCAGGAAAATAACCGGTTAGTTTAGAGACGGCAATTCCTCTAATTTGCTAACTGACCAATAAACTAGATTGCTCTTAAAGCGGTTAGTAAACAGTGGGTTCGTAACGAGAGTTAGAATTCAGTCTTTATTAACTAGTATTTACTAAGCGGGAGACCGGAGGTAAATTATCCTTGTTCTAGGGTTTTACTCATAATTATCTTATTAATCACTAGGGATAGGAATCACAGATTTAGGGTGCAGTAGTAAACCGGGATCTCTTTTCCAAATCAGATTCACAACAATTTTTCTTGCTTGTTATTTGCACTCTGTTCACAGTTTCTAATCATCATCAAATCAAACCCCAATTTCCTGTTTAATTTGCTTAATAAAGATTTAAACTAGACACATCGCCTCCTCTGGTTCGATACTTAGGGAATTCTCTCTATTAAAACTTGCTAGAATTGACCGGTACACTTGCCGTTAGGTTTTACCCCAACAAGTTTTTGGCGCCGTTAAAAAGGCCGGGCGTGGGACTCAATACCTAGCGCATCGTCATCTACCTCGCGCCGCTCTCCCTCTCTCGACCCAGCTCCCAATTTTCCCTTAGCCAAAAATCGCCGCCTGGTGCTCTTCCCCCATCTCATTGCTCAACTCCCCATCTTCGAACTCGCCCCGACACTTGCCAGCCCCGTACCACCACCTCTACCCTTCCCGACGGCCCGACCTAGCAACCCACCCCCGTCGCCTCTCCCTTCCCGGTTCCGACCTCGCGCCATTCATCTACTCGTCCCCGACCTCGCCACTTCCCAGCACCACTTCCCTCTCCTCGTCGCCCAGCACTCTAGCCCCTATCCCGGTTTTGGTCGCGCCCCGACTCCGCTCCACTCGTTTGCACCACTCTCCTCGCCTACCCCAATTCCAATGGCACCGAAGCGTTCTCGTCGATCCGCTGCTGCTGCTTCTTCATCTGCGCCACCTGCACCAACACAACCAATCCAGTACCGAGAATCAGTGCGTGCCGATTTCATTAGTGATGCGGTGTTTGATTGGTACAACGTCAAGGACCGGAAAATTATTCCGGAGAGGTCAGTTTCTGAGGAGCTTATTAATGATTTGAATTACAGACTATGTTTGGTGCTAAGGGTTGGGGTGGCTTGTTGCGTGTTGGTGGGGGGTGTTATTACCCAAGACTGGTTAAGTTGTTTTATGCTAATGAGAAGGAGGATGAGAAAGATATAATTAGCGCAGTGATAAAGGGGAGGTACATTGAGATTAATCATGAGGTGATTGATGAGTACTTTGGAGTACAAGATGCTTTGATAATAATGTGCTTAGGGAACGTAGGAAGAATTATGAAAATGATAAGCGACGGGCCAAGGAACATTATCTGAGGCTGGTGGTGAATAACCCTGAGGTTCCGAACCGTCTACAACGGTCTTCAAGGGATAAGCAGGTCGTGACAGGGGACAAGCTGCAGACACCGATTGAGCGGTTGCTTCTGGCTATCATTATGCATAATGTCCGCCCGAGGGAGTGTGCTGACTTGAACGCTGTGGATTGTTTCTTCATGCGTCATCTGCTGGATGATGAGTTTTCTAGCGGCGCCTGCCCTATTATTTTCTCTGCTGCTGTTATTAATCATATTTTACGTATCATGGATGTGGATAGCACCTCTTCTCTTGCTTTTCCACATTTTCTGCAGTATCTTTTTGAGAAGGAGAGAGTGGATTTCAGTGATGAGCGGCCTCAGCATTCCGCTCCTCCTCTGGACATGACAGCGATGCATCGCTTTCAGTGGAGAAGATAGGAGATGGTTGGATTAAGCGTCGCCGTGCCCGACCGGGTGAGAGAGCTGCCCGAGCTGCTGGTGCTGATGGGGCCGGACCTTCACAGATTCAGGGAGATGGTGGACCTGCCGTAGCGCCGACCAAGATTTTGAGGAGCTCAGGACAGAGTTTCGAGATTGGCAGGGGGTATGTACTGCCCGCTTTGATCAGTTCGGCTCGCGCCTTGACGATCTGTCCACACAGGTTCAGAACTATGGAGTTCGCCTGTCATCTTTGGAGACGCGTCGCCACGCTGCTGAGGTTCGCCAGGATGCGCGGATGGCTGAGTTCGATACACGCTTTGCCCGTATGGAGGCATGGCATCTTCAGCATGGGTCACAGTTTCCACCACCTTCCTAGGATTTTGGAGTTTGGGTTATTTCGTTCTCTCTCTTTTCAGACATTTTGATGTTTTTTTTTGCTTATGAGATATTCTTCCTTTGGGTTGTATTTCTATCTTGTTTTGGATTCGGTTACTACTTGTTTCATTACGAACATCGTTGCATTATGATGTACCACTTATACACTTACTGTTTATCTGCAAGTTGTGTTGGCTTTGGTTATTTTTCTTGAGCTACAGGGTTGCTTTTTGATGCGTGTGAGGTATTGAGGAAATTCAAAGGAAGCTCTGTCGAAATTTCTGCAGAATTCAACACCCCGCTGTTTTACATAAGTGTGAGGACGTTGTCCTCACCATACCCCAGGGGCGTGATTTTCTAACTTCTTTTATTTTTCAAACGTTGTTTTCTGGAAATTTTTGTTTTCAATTCATTCCCTCTTAATCATTTTCATGAAGCAATGAGGGCATTGCTAATTTTTAAGTGTGAGGAAGGGAAATTGCACATACTCATATTCATGTCCAATTTCATTCGAATGTGCTAATTTTGACCAATTTTCTTTCAAGACAATCATTCCATTTGCACAATATTTTTGTTGGCCCTCAAAAAATATTTTGGTTGCATAACATACCTGAGTCTTATTCAGTGGTTGGTTAAGTTGGTTTGGAACACCGCATGAGTAGCACTAGTTCTTGTGAGATCGAAACTGGAAAACAGTTGTAGGAATTCTGGTTGTTGCGGCTTGTATGTACAGTTTTGATCAATGATTGTCTATTTCTTCTTTAAAAAGTTAAGCCCATTAGTGCAACTATTTGATTTTGATTTCACTTGGGGACTTTGGGAATGATTATTGAATGAAAGGAAGGAAGGACAAAGGCAAGGTACTCCTCTAATCGAACTTTTAACCCAGAAAACAGGCCTCGTCCATTTGGTAATTAAGTCCTCGGGGTGCTTTATCACCCATCTACCTAAGGTCATCTGATCTGGGATAGAAGACCCAACACCGCTACATGAATGGAGAGAAAAGTCTGAGGGATATAAAAAGAGAAAGAAAGTAAATGCTTGTTTAGAAAGTTGAAGAAATTTGCTAATTTCAAATGCAAAGTGCAGAGTCTTTCTTGATTATGAGTACGTGGTGATGAAAGGTAATATGGAATAAGATATTACTTCTCACCCCTTGTCGTCCATGGATTGTGGAAAGTTAATTGGGAAGTAGTCCCTGAGTGAAATTGGAGTCAGTGGTTTACTATGTGCCTTAAGCTCTTGCAAAAATACTTCTCAATTCACTGTTTAGGAAACCTGCAAGTGTGGATCATTGTTCTATGATGCTTTTTATTATTAGATCTCCTCGTGCACAGTTCTTAACTGACGACTCCCTTCTGTAAGATTTTAGCATGTTTCTATTTGCTTGAGGGCAAGCAAAGATTAAGTGTGAGGAAGTTGATAAGTCAGGAATTTGTCTAAGTTTACTAGACTAATTCATGCTTAATTCTCTACATTATGACATTAACTTTCCTCTTTAATGCTTATTACTCTTCATTGTTATATTTGTCTCCAATGATCGATTTCATATGTTTTCAGGATAAATTACTCAACAAAGTGCTTAAATGAAGATTTCAGAGGTTAGAGCAACATGGGTTTGAAACCCGGAACATGCCAATCGGAGAAGTTTCTGCCTAAATTTGCATGTGTTCCGGTTTGCATATGGATTTGAAACCCGGAACATTATTAGCGGAGCGCGGAGATTCTGGCTCGAGAGTAACGGAATTAATCTCTATCTTTTACTTATGCACCGTCGTTTTATATAGATAGATTAGAGATAAGTTAAGATATAATTCTTTTTGTTATAAAAGAGGGAGCTTGGGGCCAACGCGAGACACACGGCTGATTGCACAGAATAATCACCACACACACAGAGAATTAGTCTGGAGAGTTTGAGTCTGGTTTGGAGCTTGGAGTTTGGAGCAGAGCACAGTAAGGAGTTCACCACGGAGACTTCACAGAAATCTAGAACAGAGTTTCTTCTTGTTCTCTATTTTATTAAGCTTATTGTAAACATGTCAATGGCTGAGTAGTTCCTCTAGATTTCGGTTTGCTATGTATCCCTAAATTTACAATTCCTGTTCCTTTGTGGTTTAATACAATTTAATTGAGTAAAGTTTTTTCCTTGCTTAATTTCTTTAATCGTTATAATTTGGCCAATTATAAAGATTAGTATTTGTTAGCTTATATGTGACGACTGCGGCTTTCAATTGAATTCAGGAAAATAACCGGTTAGTTTAGAGACGGCAATTCCTCTAATTTGCTAACTGACCAATAAACTAGATTGCTCTTAAAGCGGTTAGTAAACAGTGGGTTCGTAACGAGAGTTAGAATTCAGTCTTTATTAACTAGTATTTACTAAGCGGGAGACCGGAGGTAAATTATCCTTGTTCTAGGGTTTTACTCATAATTATCTTATTAATCACTAGGGATAGGAATCACAGATTTAGGGTGCAGTAGTAAACCGGGATCTCTTTTCCAAATCAGATTCACAACAATTATTTTCTTGCTTGTTATTTGCACTCTGTTCACAGTTTCTAATCATCATCAAATCAAACCCCAATTTCCTGTTTTAATTTGCTTAATAAAGATTTAAACTAGACACATCGCCTCCTCTGGTTCGATACTTAGGGAATTCTCTTTAAAACTTGCTAGAATTGACCGGTACACTTGCCGTTAGGTTTTACCCCAACAACACCCGAGGCGCAAATCTCAATCATCAGACGATGCAACGAGCTAGGAACGGGTCAAGGAGGATTTTATACACCCGAATTCCCCGGTGGAGCAACAATGAAGCTGAAGATGATGTGCTTGGGAAAGGATTGGAATCCTTATACCAAGACATACCAGGAGACACGAACACAAGATGGAGCGAAGCCACCGACAATACCCCCAGAGTTTCAGACACTTGTCACGCAAGCAGTAGCACTTGCACAGCAATGCGAACATGAACCGATCCCCGCACTCGAAGCAGACCTCTGTATTGTCAACTTCTAAGAGAAAGAAGGACGACTTGGGTTACACCAAGACAAGGACGAGACAGCGGAATCTCTTGAACAAGGAGTGCCCGTAGTGTCTTGGTCCATTGGTGATGACGCCGTATTCCTGTATAGCGAGCAGAAGCGTGTGGACCTCGCACAGAAATTGGTATTGAGATCAGGAGATGTCCTAATCATGGGTGGAAACTCTAGGATGCTGTATCACGGGATCAACAAGATCAAGTTGAATACGGCACCACCGGCAATAATCAATGCCACACACATGAAACCAGGACGCATGAACCTTACCTTTAGGAAGTATTAAATTCATAGTATCATGTAATCGATTAGTAACGTGTATTAGAGACACAATATGTATGATGGTTGGTTTATCAATAAAGAGCAGTGTTGAGTTAATTCCACTTGTGTCCACCATCAATACTTATCCAATTGTGAATCCAATAGGTTGTGGACTCGGTACCGAAGGTATCCTGAGCATCCTCACCGAAGCACAAGCCGACAGGAGCGGCACCATCTTAACGGGAACATTCCCAGTGAATGGCGTTGATGCCAATGTGTTATTCGACTCCGGCGCCTCTCACACTTTCGTATCACCATCTTTCGTGAAGAGGTTGAAGCTAGATGCGGATGAGCTACTGAACTTCATGGTTACTCTCCCATCGAAGGAGCGAGTAAAGTGCACTAAATACTATCAATCAGCCACCATCGAAATAAAAAATGAAGCGTTTCCCATTTCCTTCATCGAATTCAATGGATTGAGATTCGACTTAATCATCGGAATGAATTGGTTGGAGCGGCACAAGGGTAGGATCCTCTGCGCCGAGCATCGACTGCTGCTCAAGAGTCCTTCTGGGGTTACCGTATCTTACCGCTAGAGACCGAGAGAGCCTTCGACCACACTTATATCTGCTATGGCTATGTACCGGGAGCTCAGAAAGGGCAAAGAAGTATATCTGTGTTATGTACAAGACCTGGAGAGAGATCTAGAGTTCAGTGATGAAGTACCCATCGTATCCGAATTTCCCGACGTATTCCCTAAGGAGCTACCCGGCATGCCACCACTGAGAGCGGTGGAATTCGAAATTGATCTTTTGCCAGGTACCGGTCCCATTGCTAGGGCACCGTACCGCATGGCACCTGCTGAAATGACAGAACTGAAGGAGCAGTTACGTGATTTACTTGACAAAGGGTTTATACGCCCGAGCGTATCACCCTGGGGAGCACCGGTCCTCTTTGTGAAAAAGAAGGACGGTAGCCTCCGACTTTGTATTGACTACCGCGAGCTGAATGCGGTCACAGTCAAGAATAAATACCCATTGCCACGCATCGACGACCTATTCGACCAGTTGAAAGGAGCCTCAGTCTTCTCGAAGATTGACCTCCGTTTTGGGTATCATCAGATTGCAATCAAGGAACAAGACATTGAGAAAACGGCATTCCATACCAGATATGGCCACTACGAATTCACAGTGATGCCATTCGGTTTGTCAAATGCACCAGCTAAATTCATGGACCTCATGAATCGTCTATTCAGTGAGCAGTTGGACACTTCAGTTGTTGTCTTCATCGACGACATACTTGTGTACTCCCAATCAGCAGAAGAGCATGAAATTCATTTGAGGAAAGTGCTTGAGACACTACGCGAGAACCAGCTGTATGCGAAGTTCTCCAAATGCGTGTTCTGGCTAGATCAGGTATCATTCCTTGGTCATGTCATCTCGAGCGCAGGTATCTCAGTTGACCCTTCTAAGATAGAAGCCGTACGATCATGGCCTAGACCTAAGACTGTTACCGACATTCGGAGCTTTCTTGGTCTAGCCGGTTACTACCAGAGATTCGTGAAGGACTTCTCGAAAGTCGCTAAGCCCATGACTACACTGATGAAGAAAGATGCACCGTTTGTATGGACACACGAGTGCAAATTATCATTTCAGAAACTGAAAGACTCATTGACCTCAGCGCCCGTCCTTACTCTTCCAGAGGGCACAGAGGGATTTGAGGTATATTGTGATGCATCAGGCAAAGGAATGGGATGCGTACTCATGCAGCATGGCAAGGTTGTTGCTTATGCCTCCCGCTAGCTGAAAAAGCATGAGGAGAATTACCCGACACACGATTTAGAGTTAGGAGCCATTGTCTTCGCTTTGAAGATATGGCGACACTATCTCTATGGGGTAAGCATCACCATCTACTCCGACCACAAGAGCTTACAGTATGTATTCACGCAGAAAGAACTGAATTTGAGACAAAGGAGATGGATGGAGTTTCTTTCAGATTACGACATCAACTTACAGTATAAGGAAGGGAAGGCAAATGTTGTAGCCGACGCCCTGAGTCGTCGAGCACACTCGCTCCATTCGCTACTCGCTTCTTCTAGCTTGGTTGACGAGGTGCGAGACGCTCAGTTGAGCGACCCTTACCTAACCGAAATCAGACAAAAGATCGAGAATGGTACATTTGAAAAGAAAAAGTATGACTTCAAGCTACATGAAGATGGGTTGATTCGGTTGAATGGCAGGCTATGCGTCCCCCTGAAGCAATGCTGAGCTAAGGGATCGCATCCTGCGAGAGTCACACAGTTCCACATTGTCAGTCCATCCAGGAGCCTACAAAATGTACAAAGACATGAAGAGGTACTTCTGGTGGTCTGGAATGAAGTCGGATGTGACAGAATTTGTATTGAGATGCTTAACATGCCAGAAAGTAAAATTTGAACATCGTAGACCGGGCGGAATGGTACAATCGATGCCAGTTCTGGAGTGGAAGTTTCATGATATCTCCATGGATTTTGTTGTAGGACTCCCACCTGCCAGGGGAGGACTCAACATGATCTGGGTTGTAGTCGATCGCCTTACCAAGGTTGCCAGATTCATACCGATGAAGGACACCTGGAAGGTAGTGAAGCTAGCTGAGCTATTCGATAAGGAGATTATCAGACATCACGGAGTCCCAAAAACCATAGTATCTGACCGCGACACCAGATTTCTTTCGAGATACTGGAGAGCTACAAGGGAAGCGTTGGGTACAGAATTGAAGTTGAGTACCGCCTTCCATCCTCAGACCGACGGTCAGACAGAAAGGACCATCCAGACACTGGAGGACATGCTTAGAGCATGTGCCTTAGACTTTCAGGGGAGTTGGTTAGATAAGCTTCATCTTATCGAATTTTCTTACAATAATAGCTATCATGCTTCGATTAAGATGTCGCCTTTCCAAGCTCTATACGGTAGACCTTGTCGTACACCTTTGTGTTGGGATGAGTCGAGTGAAGCGGTCATCATAGGACCGGAGTATCTTGAGCAAGTGCAAGCTGAAGTTCAGCAGATTCGAGCGAATATGAAGGCAGCCCAAGATAGACAGAAATCCTATGCGGATGTGCGACGACACGACCTTGAGTTCGCCGTGGGCGACCAAGTGTACTTGCGCGTTTCACCTATGAAGGGTGTCTTCAGATTTGGCCAGAAGGGCAAGCTGAGCCCAAAGTTTGTAGGGCCGTATGCGATCACCGAAAGAGTTGGATCTGTAGCCTACAGGTTAGCATTACCTGAGGACTTGGGACGTGTCCATGATGTATTTCATGTGTCACAACTCAAGAAGTACATTGCTGATCCTTCTCATGTCTTAGAGCCTAAGAGACTATCTATCGAGCCGACCATGAGATATGTTGAAACCCCAGTGAGAATCCTTGATAGGAAGACCAGAGACACTCGCCATAAGTCGATACGAATGGTGAAGGTCCTATGGTCAAACCATGATGTCAAAGAAGCGACATGGGAGTTGGAAGATGCCATGAAGGCTAAGTACCCACAGTTGTTCATAGACTAGAGAGTCTAGTGTTTAGCAATACGGGTACGGGTCGTACCCCTTTTAAGGGGGGTAGAGCCCTTTTGCTTTTGCATTGCTTTGGGGTAAGCATTGCATAGTGTGTAGGTATTGTAATAGGTTTTGTATGGCACATGTAGTGCAAGTGAATTTGGTATGTGCATGTATGTGTAATGTGTAGTGTATGGATGTGTATGTACGACGTGTGATGTATGTGTAATGTGTAATGCATTTGTGTAATGTGTATTGTGGAATGGTATGAATTGAAAATGTTGGATTGTGTATGCGAATTGTGTATGATGCTTGAAGTGTGTATGCTTGCAATATGGAATGAAGTAAACACCTCATAGGTGGTAGAAAGATGCATTATGGCAATTGGTTTGCATAATGAGTAGAATTACAAAACTATTAACCTTGAGCAACTTTGAGGGCAAAGTTTCTTAAGGGGGGTAGATTGAAATACCCCGTTGCAGAGTGTTATTTCTGAGTGGTTAAACAGGTGTAAAATTAAAAGAAAAGAAATTAAAAACTCAAATTATAAACGTCGGGCTGCAAACAATCCCGGTCGTAGTTAGTAAAACAAGTCGTATCCACAGGGAGATTGTTCAATTTATCCTAGTCTTGGTAGTTACTTAAAAACTGTAAAAAGGGGTTTAGCCGGAGGCAAGCTTGATTTGTTGGTTGATCAGTGCAAATATAATAAAAACAGTAAAAACAGGTGAATTAAGTGAAGTGGATGGAAAAATGTATCCTAGGATAGCGGGGGAATTTCCTAAATTACTTAAACATATTTATAACCATGTTTCAATTATTTATTGCCTATTAGAGTTAATAATTGTCAGTTACGAACTCTTAATAAAAGCCTTAGTATTTTCCTGCTCAGTCCGGAGTGTAAATACTAAGATTAATTCCTTTGTGGTACCTAGACTATCTCAAAATCATATGTTGATAGTTACCAAATAAATGCAGTATTTTGTCAGAATAAGCATTTAACAATATTAGCTGAAAGGAATTAAAACAAGTTAAATAAGAGAAATAGGTGATAAATATTGTTTACGTAATATTAGAAATCAAACCCCCATCCTAGGATACAAGAAAATTACTCAGACATTAACGGAGATAAGAAGATTACACAGATAGATTTTGACATTAATTCAGAGGAAGAACTGGTCTGTTCTCCTCTCACTGCTGCTCTTCTATTTCTTTAGTTACTGCGTGAGTGTGGAATGATGTGGTGTTACGGGAGGAAAATAAGTGGAAGGAAATGGATGATTGTGGTGAGCGAATTCCTCCGTCGTGCGTGTGGTATGTTTTGCAGCTAAGGTGGTGAGTTTATATAGAGGTTTGGCTCCGTACTAATTTGATTGCAGATGAAGAGGAGAGTTGATTGCTATCTTCATTGATTGCAGAGGGGACAGAGAGCTGCACGCGTGAGAGATTAATGGTAGGCGGTGCGGTGCGGGAGTAGATAGATAAATCGATTCAAGTTGGAGAAGACGGCGAAGACAGGCGAAGAAAACTAGTCGCGGCGTTGATTTAATTCATGACCGCCTGCTGTCCGCTTGCCAAACAGGCGGTCTCCTCTTATATGTCCGCCTGTAAAAGAGGCGGTCTCCTCTTATATGTCCGCCTGGTTCAGAGGCGGTTGTGTGTGTCACGTCCGCCTCCTTAAGAGGCGGTAGCCTCTATGGTGACCGCGAGCACGTCCGCCTCCTTAAGAGGCGGTAGCCTCTCTCACGTCCGCCTCCTTAAGAGGCGGTTCACTCTGTCTTGTCCGCCTCGTATGAGGCGGTCGCCTCTGTTTCAACCGCCTCGCGGTCGCATGTGAGACGTCCGCTAGTTATTGGGCGGTCGTGCCTTTTGTGCACGCGATATTAAATATATTATACATATATATATATATATATATATATATATATAACAATCTTCAACCGGCTCTACATTCTTCGTTATAAGTCCGTTTTCTGAGCCGTCTGCGTCTATACGTTCGTGTCTTCGTGTACTTTGCTCCTAGCTTGTTTGTTCCTCATGTTTAAACCAATAAATTGTGAGATAATCAATAAAACATAAACTAGAGGAAAACCATAAGATAAGTGAGAAATGAGCAGAAAAGTGCTGATATAATATATGAAATACACCTATAAAACATGCTCATTTAGACACTTATCACACCCCCACACTTACCTTTTTGCTTGTCCTCAAGCAAAACCATGTACCCAACGAAGTAGGGAATGCTCAATATTAACAAATACTATTATGAAGGGTAGGATAAAGAAGTCAATAGTACATGATCTTAAACTTTTTAGAGGAGTGTGATCCATCACCTACTGGTGGCATAGGTGTACTCAGGGCAAAAATAAAAATTAGAGTTTCGGGGTATGATCCGGAGTACTTCAATTACTTGATTTAAGGTGACTTTGAGAACTTTTACCATGGCCAACTTCTCTCAAGAATGGGTATTGAGGAGAAAACAAAAGGAAAAATAGAATTATGCATTTGTTTCACTTTTGCATAAGAGATGAGAAGATAATATGTAGGCATTAAGCCTTCGTTTAAGAACACTCAACTCTCTTGTTGGTTACCAATGGTGTCTCACAAGTCCCTTATTTATTTATTTTTTTTTTGACAGAGAAGCACCCCTTAGCAATCCCTAAGAAAGAAGACAGAAAGAACCCCTGAGTAATAAAAATCCAACCATTTCAGATCATTTGGTCACACCGCATAAAAATGCTCCTCAAAAAGTAATCAAAATTTTAAAATTTGTACCATTTATCCCACAATTCATAACAATATTTATTCCTAAAGAGAACAACCCACATAAAACGGGTCCACGATATTGAATTTGAACAAACGCAAGATAAGCAGAGGACTAAGCATTTAAGCATAAAATGTCACCGAAAAGGGCACACTCCCCCACACTTAAATTGAACAAGTCCTCATTGTTCACCAGAAAAACAAGGGAAGGTTTCAGAAGACCTTTTCGGTAAGTAGATAAATAGAGAGAACACGAAGCTCACGAATATTCATTTAAGATAAATTCTCCTCTGCATATTTATTAAATAAAAGCAATTTAAAGAAACTAGTACTCCCCTGATTTTATTTTTGCTAGCGTGTTTTGGACTTCCCCCACACTTGAGCTTCAGCCTCAAGTAGCGTAGCTTGGTTGCGGTGTAGACATGAAATTGCACCTGCATAAAACACTAGAAGCAACCATACTATAAACGGGGTTAAAAGTTAGCAAAAATAAATTTAAAGGGAACCTGATTATTAAAACAGCATAAAAGCATATAAAAGATAAGTTCGTCCGGGTTGCCTCCCGGAAAGCTGCCCTTCTTTAACGTCTTTGGCTAGACGCTTTGTCGTTAGATCGATCCTGGGGGGTGGTTATGAGGAGGAGATCCAAAGCATGACTCAATGGTTTTTTTGAGAGTCCACCTGGATGCATGTTTCCTTTTCTTATCCCGCTCTTCGTCCGGGATTGGTGGTGGTATCTCTGTGATAGACATTCCATCTGGAAGGGTGATAAACAGAAGTGGGGATGATGGTGATTGAGCGTCCCGCACAAACTTGAGATCTTTGGATTTGCTATCTGGAGATCTTCCTGATGCAAACTCCAGTTTTTCGTTATAAGCTTGAAGGGTGATTTTCCCCTGGGCTACCCAAATATGCACATCGGCTGTGGCAAGGAATGGTCGTCCAAGGATGAGAGGTGTAGTGGGGTTTCTTCGATGTCTAGAATGACAAAATCGCATGGGAAGTATAAGTGCTCCACTTTGATGATAACATCCTACCACTCCGCTTGGGTATGTTACCGAACCATCTGCCAGTTGCAGGGTCATCTTAGTCTTTTTCATCTCTCCAATTCCCAGCTTTTTGAAAGTGGAGAGGGGCATCAAATTAATGGAGGCACCCAGATCGCATATAGGAGTATGGAAATGAGGTGCTACCAATTGTGACTGGAATAGTGAAGCTGCCCGGATCATTGCTTTTGATGGTAGTGGTTTTTGTAGAGTAGCTGAGCAAGCTACATTGAGAGGTACCGTACCGACTTCGGCCAATTTAGTTTTGTTGGATATGAGGTGTTTGAGGAATTTGGCATAGTTTGGCATTTTGGCAATGAGGTCTACAAACTGTACATTGACGTTTAGCTGCTTCAGCATTGCCAGAAACTTACCATATTCATTATCCAATTTCTGCTTCTGGAGTCGGCGAGGAAATGGTATAGGCGGTTCTTGTGAAGAAGGTTCTGAAGCTGGTGGAATAGTGAGGACGTTTGGAGATGTTTTTTCTGGGACCTCAAGTTTCTTCACTATCCTCTTTGGATTCTGATTGTTGCGGGATGTGAATCTCGTCGGTTTTCTTACCGCTTCTCAAGGTTATCGCCTTAACCTCTTCTTCTTCTTCAAATTCGAGCTTCTCATTTTCATAACCGGCTACCAAGTTCTCGAGGTAGGTATTCTCAGATTGAATGCGATTTTTATAGACTTTGGCGGTGCTTTCCAATTCAGCTACATTCCTTTTGGAAGTCTCAATTGCTACAACCCATTCTTGGAGGGAAGGGTGTAGTTCTGGAACTTTAGCTGTTTTAGCCACCTCCGTCGTTTCTTCATCGTGCTCCTTCACATAGATGCACTTGGCTTGCTCTCTTGGATTTGGTTCATTTTGGCTGGGGAGAGCCCCTGGCGGTCTTCGAGCAAGATGTTCCGCAAGTTGATTGATTTTACCTTCGATTTTCTGGTTGAAGGCTTCTTGTGCAGAGAGCTGGTTCTGAGTCATGGAAATGTAACCTTTCATCATCTCTTTGAGTTCTGCATTTGGATCAGAAGAGGATGATGATGGTTGTTGTTGTAGTTGTTGTTGTTGGAAACCTGGAGGGGCACCTAGTGCTTTGTAACCCATATTAGAATTTGGTTGGGGTCGGTTCCCCTGATAGGCATTGGAATTGTTGTTCTGCCCTCCTTGGTTCTGATCATTATTTTTCCATGAGAAATTCGGGTGATTTCTCCATGGATAGTTGTTGTTGAAGTTGTTGTTGTAGGAATTACCGGGACGGTTTCCTATGAATTGTACTTCCTCGTACTGGCCTTTGCCTTCGCATTGATGAGTTTCATGAGGACCGGCGCATATGACACATCCTTCTGTAGGTGGAGCTGGTGGTGAACTTGTAGGTGGGGAAGCTATTGTTTTTACAATTCGTTTTGTGATGTGTTAGCTTTTCCACCATCTTTGCAAGGGACGAGATCTGAGCCGATAAATGATCTGTAGGCTCAACGTGGAGTAGGCCTGCTGCTCGTGGCGTTCTTCCTTTGGATCTCGTCCACTGTCTGGTATTGTTCGTCATGGTTTCGAGAAGGTCCATTCCTTCTTTAGGAGATTTCATCATGAAACTTCCTCCTGCAGAGGAATTGACGAGTAGTCGGTTCCCATCATCCAGACCGTTGAAGAATGAAGGCAGAGGGATTGATCGTCAAGACCATGGTGGGAACACTTCATTAGCATATCTTTGAATCTGTCCCATGCGTCGTACAACGTTTCTCCCGGCTCTTGACAGAAAGTGTTGATTCACCGATCAATTGCCTCGTTCTACTGGTTGGGTAGTATTTGGCAAGGAATTTTTGGGCCATTTGAAGCCATGTGGTGATTGATCGGGAGGGAAGGCTTCGGTACCACCGGTTTGCTGAATCCGATAATGAGTGAGGAAATAGTTGGAGTCGAATTCTTTCTTTGACGATGCCGGTTTGACTAAAGGAATTGCAGAAGTCTAGGAAGAGACTCAGATGATTTGGGGCTTCATCTGGGTTCGCTCCACTAAACTTGCCTAGATCCCGGACGGCGGTGATGTAGTGGGTTTTGAAAACCCAACGTCCGGCTTCTTCTGGGTTAGTTCAGGGAGAACTATAGCTGATGCTCTTCCTTCGGTGTTAGGTTGGTGATAATCAGATAGGGCACGGTGTTCTGGTTGAATTGCATGGTCCATTTCATTTATAACTTCGTTATTGGCCATGGCTTGGTTTCTCAGGTTTCTCTGCGCTTGAAATAAAGTACGCTCGGGTTCGGGGCTCGGACTGATTGGTGGAGAGCCTCGGGTTCGAGTGTTTGGCATGCACAGAAGATAACTTGTGGTTTGTCAGAAGCTGCAAAATTAGTTAGTAAATAAAATAAGAAAGACAGAAATATTGGTTAGGCTGATAAACGTTAGGGGTTAGTATACAGAAATTATAAGTTAGTAGTTAGTATACAATGGAAAGAAATGTTAAGGACAATGGAAATGAAATGTTAAGGACAATGGAAAGAAAGGACAATGGAACGAAATGACAGGAAATTTAAAGTTAGTAGTTAGAGACAATGGAAAGAAAGGACAATGGAACGAAATGACAATGGAACGAAATGACAATGGAACGAAATGACAATAATATTAAGATGTTAGGAGTTAGATGTCCAAAGTCCGAAGTCAAATGTCCAAGTCAGGTCAGAAGTCCGATGTCCAATTCAGATTATAAGTCCGATGTCCAAGGTTAGATTATTAACAAAATAATATTGACAGTTTATTATAATAAAACAGGTGAACTACCGGAAACTAGGGAAATTGATGGAATCAATCTCCCCGGCAACGGCGCCAATTTGCAGAGTGTTATTTCTGAGTGGTTAACAGGTGTAAAATTAAAAGAAAGAAATTAAAAACTCAAATTATAAACGTCGGGCTGCAAACAATCCCGGTCGTAGTTAGTAAAACAAGTCGTATCCACAGGGAGATTGTTCAATTTATCCTAGTCTTGGTAGTTACTTAAAAACTGTAAAAAGGGGTTTAGCCGGAGGCAAGCTTGATTTGTTGTTGATAATGCAAATAATAAAAACAGTAAAAAGGTGAATTAAGTGAAGTGGATGGAAAAATGTATCCTAGGATAGCGGGGGAATTTCCTAAATTACTTAAACATATTTATAACCATGTTTCAATTATTTATTGCCTATTAGAGTTAATAATTGTCAGTTACGAACTCTTAATAAAAGCCTTAGTATTTTCCTGCTCAGTCCGGAGTGTAAATACTAAGATTAATTCCTTTGTGGTACCTAGACTATCTCAAAATCATATGTTGATAGTTACCAAATAAATGCAGTATTTTGTCAGAATAAGCATTTAACAATATTAGTTGAAAGGAATTAAAACAAGTTAAATAAGAGAAACAGGTGATAAATATTTTTACGTAATATTAGAAATCAAACCCCCATCCTAGGATACAAAAGAAAATTACTCAGACATTACCGTAGATAAGAAGATTACACAGATAGATTTTGACATTAATTCAGAGGAAGAACTGGTCTGTTCTCCTCTCACTGCTGCTCTTCTATTTCTTTAGTTACTGCGTGAGTGTGGAATGATGTGGTGTTACGGGAGGAAAATAAGTGGAAGGAAATGGATGATTGTGGTGAGCGAATTCCTCCGTCGTGGTGTGGTGTTTTGCAGCTAAGGTGGTGAGTTTATATAGAGGTTTGGCTCCGTACTAATTTGATTGCAGATGAAGAGGAGAGTTGATTGCTATCTTCATTGATTGCAGAGGGGACAGAGAGCTGCACGCGTGAGAGATTAATGGTAGGCGGTGCGGGAGTAGATAGATAAATCGATTCAAGTTGCAGAAGACGGCGAAGACGGGCGAAGAAAACTAGTCGCGGCGTTGATTTTATTCATGACCGCCTGCTGTCCGCTTGCCAAACAGGCGGTCTCCTCTTATATGTCCGCCTGTAAAAGAGGCGGTCTCCTCTTATATGTCCGCCTGGTTCAGAGGCGGTTGTGTGTGTCACGTCCGCCTCCTTAAGAGGCGGTAGCCTCTATGGTGACCGCGAGCACGTCCGCCTCCTTAAGAGGCGGTAGCCTCTCTCACGTCCGCCTCCTTAAGAGGCGGTTCACTCTGTCTTGTCCGCCTCGTATGAGGCGGTCGCCTCTGTTTCAACCGCCTCGCGGTCGCATGTGAGACGTCCGCTAGTTATTGGGCGGTCGTGCCTTTTGTGCACGCGATATTAAATATATTATACATATATATATATATATAAACAATCTTCAACCGGCTCTACATTCTTCGTTATAAGTCCGTTTTCTGAGCCGTCTGCGCCTATACGTTCGTGTCTTCGTGTACTTTGCTCCTAGCTTGTTTGTTCCTCATGTTTAAACCAATAAATTGTGAGATAATCAATAAAACATAAACTAGAGGAAAACCATAAGATAAGTGAGAAATGAGCAGAAAAGTGCTGATATAATATATGAAATACACCTATAAAACATGCTCATTTAGACACTTATCACCCGTAATTAAAAATAGTGATTAATTAGGCTAATGAAAATTTAGAAGCTTAATTAAGTATAAATAATCATAAGGGAATAAATCCCGAAGAAAACGGATCTTTAAAACGGTTTAAAAACATTACCGAACCTTAAAGCACATTTTTCGAGGTAACCGGGGAAACGTGTCTTTAAGCGGGTCAAATAGACTCGTAACAATATTGGTCAACTAAATAGTCATTAATAGATATTAGTGAAGCTTTAGAACTAATAAAATCAATAAAACGAGAAATTAGTAAAAACTGTCAAAAACGGGAAGTTGTGGGGTAGAAACATAAATAGACCAAACTTATGTGTCCACTTTTAAAATAAAAAGTAAAATTTGTGTGTGTGTGATGGTGCCAGCCGGCCCCCCTATTCCCCTCTCTCACACACTCACTCACACTCTCTTATTTACAAACAAACAAAAACAATTAAAAACCATAAAGTAACTAATCTACTTTACCCCACTCCCTCATTCTCTCTTTCCTACCCTCATTCCTCCCTCTACGTACAGCACCCCATCTCCTCCTCTCTGATTTTTCCCTCTTCTTCTCCAAGCAAACCGATGGCAATGGAGGAAATAAAAAAACAACACAAAACCTCTCTTCTCTCTTCTTGTAACCTCCTTTAACCTCTTCCAAAAATTATAAAAAGTATACCATTGGAATCCTCTCATCAAGAGCTACATTTCCATCTTTCCAAAATCGAAAACCAACATTTTCGTTTTTATGGGTATGTCCCATTTGGAGCTTCAAGACTACCATTAGCACCACCTCCTTCTCCTTGTTCTATTGAGGTAAAAATCTTCTTGAAACTCCACCTTTTTCTAGCTCTTGTGGGCAAAACGAAGTTTAGAAACTAAGTTCTTGTTGTTCCTTGTACCCTAGCCGATTTTGGCTTGTTGAAGAAGTTGGAAATCTTGTTCTTGAACCACTCCAAGCTTCATTTGCACCTTTGCAAGGTAATGAAACTTCTGAACCCTAGAATGTGCATTAGAACTCAAATAATGTTTAAGGTTAATTTTTAGTATTGAATGGTGTATTTATGAATGGGTTGTAATGTTAGATTGTTGAGAAACCATAACCGGTAGAGAGAGAAGGAAGGAACAAGAGGAAGAAAGAAAACTAGAAGGAGAATCAAGGTAAGGATACTCTTTTGTGTAGCTTGGTATATACATGTATGTAACAGAGTTTAGAAGGTTGGAATTTAGTAGTGAAAATGGTATTGAGAAGTAGAGTAATGTATAAGAGAATGTAAGTGTTTTAAACCCTTGAAAACAATTTAAAACTGTTACAAAACAGATTGGGAATGAGATGTTTGAGTGCAGGAAATTCAATGTTGTTAGTGTAGTATTTGTGTATGAGAATTGGGTATATTGTTATTGACTATAAACAGGTGGTATAGATGATAATGTAAGTGTAAATGATGTGGTGAGAGTATAAAATTATAGGGGAGGTTATGGCAAAATTTACCTAGGAATAGAACACTTAAGAGATTAGAAACTAGGTGAATGGCATAGGTTGTAACAGATTTTATTAGAAAAAAATAGAGGGTATATTCGGAGAGATAGTTAATGTAGTTGTAATGTATTAGAGGTGTTAGAAATGACATTAGAAGAGGGAGTTATAGAAGGGGAGTGTAAATGTCAAAATCTGTAGCATAATGTGGTAAGGGAAGAAAGCAATGTAAGTGTTGAGGTGAAACTAGGAAAATTGTGTGTATAAGTTAGTATAGGATTGTGTAATGAATTAGGAAATGAATTAGCATGATTTAGAGTGTTTAAATTGTACTAAAACATGTTAGGATGTATGTAGGAAGATTGGGGAAACAATGGGTGAAATTGGGAAAGAAAAACAAAACCTGTAGCAATGTTCTGACTCCGTCTGACCCAGAGGGTGAGTCGGACGTGGGTCGGACATGGCTTAAACAACAAACCATGAACCTTCTGGAATGGTCCGACCCAGGGCCGTGAGTCGGACATGGGTCGGACATGCAAATTTTTACAGTGTCGAAGTTTCTGACTTCGTCCGACCCAGACGGTGAGTCGGACGTGGGTCAGACGGAGCTTGGACACAGGACCGAAACAATCTAATGGTCTGACCCAGAGGGTATGGATCGGACGTAATAGTGCTGGGTCGGACAGGGTGGATTTCAGAGGACGTAAACCTACTGGAGTGGTCCGACCCAGGGCTTGGGTCGGACGGTGGGTCGGACGGCCCATTACTTACAAAAAAAAAATGTAACTATAGTATGTATATATATATATATGTATACCCACCTATACATATGTACATATATGTGTAAGTAAACGATTGTTAAGTAATTAAAAATAAGTAAATGAGATGTAAGTAAAGGAATGTAAAGACTTAGTAAGTATGAGTTAGGAATGTAAGAGTAGTTGAGTTAAGATTAATAATAGTTAGATTAATCATTCAATTGTATGTATATCATAGGATTTGATTTGTGACACCGAAAGGACGTTTGGAAACACGTACGACGGTGAACGGTATGAATTCCTCATGCCCCGTATGCTATCTTGGTTACTCTGATTTGTGTGTTGTGTGCTAATTGATCACCAAATAAGATAAATGCACGAATCGGAGTTATTATGCTTACTTGTGAATATGTAGTGTTGTATGTTGTGAATGTTTCCTTTAAATCTTAGTTTGTATAATTCATGAAATGTATGGATGAATATGAATGTGTGTGTATGTGGTATTGTGATGTGACCGATTATTGATGCGAATGGACTTCTAACTTATTCCTAACAAGCTAACCATCCTAACTTAAATTGGTAATTAAATTGGAATGAGTAGAAGTCCGATATAGTTTCGGCCACGCGTGAGGATGAGGAGACACAAGAGGTTGGATCCGATTCCTGACTCTTAAACTGGTCCGCGGCCCAAATCCCTTAAGTGGGTAGCATCCCGGATTGGTGAGTCAAGTAAATCCCGGAGGTGGGACGGAGTAGTCCCCAGGACCGGAGGTCCCGACGACTTAACTTGAGTATAAGTAAGTAAGTAAGAATGAGTAAGTAAAGTGAATGAATGCAAGTAAGTATAGTAAGAGTAAGAAATGTATGATGAGTAAAAGAGTAAATAGCATTCCGATTAACCCGGATGCATAATTTGGCTAACCTTGTGAAGGTAAGTAAGATGTATGCTATTGTATTGTTGCCTTGATTGTGTAATGTATTGTATGAGCATGTATGACGTATGAAAAGCATGTATGTATGAAATAAATGAACCGCATGTGTAGTGGACGTCAAATAGTCGGCGTGCCCTAGCTAGCACGCGGTATATGCGGAGTTCATGCGCAGCTTTTGCTAAGCCCTAGGGGCGATGTTTTTACTACACGCAGGTACAAGAGAAGGATGAAGGCCGCGAAGTGTTGGAGCTTGTTCTTTTGCTTTCCTTTTGATTGTAAACAATGAATTTATGATCGGTGTACTGAGTAGTACACGGCTGTAAGTTTTTGTTAGCCGGTGTACCATGGGGTACACCTTTTTGGATAGTGGAAGTATTGGATTGGGGTATAGATGAGTAGCTTGTAGAAAACTCATTCTTTTGGGAAGTTTGAATTGGGATGTAATTGTATACACTTAAATACTCGGTGATCCATTGATGTAAGAATTGGTTGTGGTATTCCGGTAAGTTATATAGTAGCTCGGTATATTATGTTCATCAGACCGTGACTGTAAGTAAGGTAAGCCTAGCTAGCCGTATGGGCGGTTAGCGGCGTTATATCACCCGCCGTGCTGCGATCTAATAGGATTAACAGGACGATTAGACGGTAAGCATAGGATTAACGGTTGGGGTGTTACAGGAGGGCCGTCTTAATCCTAGATTTGCTAATGTTTCGGGAGACCATACTCCAGAGTTGAAATCTCAACGGCAGTGAAACAACTAAGAGCTAACAAAGCTCCGGGGCCAGACGGATTCAATGGTAAATTCTTTCTCTCCTTTTGGCACATTATAGGAGATCAGATTATTGATGCAGTGTTGCCCATTCTTAGAGGATCCCCTATCCCTGACTCTCTGAATGATTATTTCATTACCCTCATCCCTAAGATGGTGGAGGCCACTGACATCAACAAATTCAGACCTATTGCCCTATGTAATTTCGTCTACAAGATTTCTTCTAAGACCTTGGCTAATAGGATCCAGCATATTCTCCCCCACCTTATTTCCCACAACCAGTTTGGGTTTGTGAAGGGCGGGCTTATCACTAATAATATCATGCTAGCTAGGGAGCTGCAACACTTTCTAGAGAAGAATCAAGCTGTTAAGAATGGTTTCTTCGCTCTCAAACTGGATTTCAGCAAGGCCTATGACAGATTGGAGTGGTCTTTTCTACAAGATATCCTGTCCTCGATGGGTTTCCCCCCGAATTGGTTAACTCCAGTCATGAATTGTGTGCGATCAGTCAGATGTTCGATCCTCATCAATGGCAAGCCAGGCGACCCTTTTACGCAGTCCAGAGGCATTAGGCAGGGGGACCCTCTCTCTCCTTTCTTATTCATTCTGGCACAGGGAGCTTTCTCTAGCTTCCTCAACAAGTCCGACATTACTGGAGCTTACCAAGGTATTAAGCTTTCTCCGAGCTGCCCTTCTATTTCGCATTTGGCTTTTGCAGATGACCTCCTCCTCTTTGGTAAAGCCAACCCCACAAACATCTCCCACCTCAACCAAATCCTTACCAAATTCCTTCAAGCTTCTGGACACAAAATAAACCATCTCAAATCGGAATTAGTGTTTAGCAAAAAATTATCCCCCCCATCAAAGGGAACATTTCCTTCATGCTGAATATCCAAGAGGTCCATTGCTTCTCTAAATACTTGGGCCTCCCCCTTAAGATAGGTAGGAGGAAACATGATCTCTTTACCTATCTGGTGGAGTCCGTTCGCAAAAGAATTTCTAGTTGGACGAAACCAATGGCCCAAGCAGCTAGATCCATCATGGTTTCTAGTGTTCTCCAGTCTATCCCCAATTATACCATGTCCCTTTTTGCGCTCCCCAAGGGTATTATTATCAAGCTCAACTCAGCTTTTGCTTCCTTCTGGTGGAGTGGAAAAACTGATAAAAGGGCTCTCCATTGGATCAAATGGTCCAAAATGTGTGATTCTGTGGGTCAAGGCGGGCTAGTATTTAGAGAGGTTGAGAACTTCAACAAAGCTCTTTTGGTTGAACAACTTTGGAGATTACTTACGGTCCCGGGGTCTCTGGTGGCCCAAGTTATGAAACAACTGTATTATCCCCAATGATCCATTAGAGAATGCCTTCCTACCTGCAAAGGTAGTCCTATATGGACATCAATTTCCTCGGTGTTGTATTTGCTCAGAAATGGCTCGTGTGCTCAGGTTACTTCTAGGGTAGTGTCTTCTATGTCTTCGAATTGTAACTGGAGTTGGATCTTCTCCAAAGATAACAAGTTTTCAGTCAAATCAGCTTATAACTCTCTGGTGGAGGAAGCTAGGGCCGATAGTTCGTCTAGCCATCCTCATTACATTGGGAGAGTTAAGAAGAAGATTAAAACCTCTCTCTATTGCCCGAGAGTGAAGCTTAATCTTTGGAAGTTTTTCGGCAACATAATCCCGTGTCAGGACAACCTGGCTAGGAGGATTGGAGGTGATTCCAAATGCTTTTTCTGTGGGGATAAGGACAATCTGGCTCACTTCTTCTTTCATTGCTGTGCAGTGAGAGAGATATGGAAGGAGTTAATTGATGTTAATCTTGTTCCGAAAAATGTGGAGGGCATGATCGACTGGTTTCTTCGAAAGACCAATATCTGGAGTGTGAAGAAGTTCTTCCTCATTGTAAACAAACTTTGGGTCATCTATGCTTCGAGGAATAAAGTCAAGCACAACCCAGAGCTAGCTTGGTGGAAAGAAGTCGAGGTAAACACCTCTTTCACTGAAGCTTATATTCAGATTATGAATATCTCTTACCCACTTATTCCACAAAGAGTGTGGAAGCCTCCGCCCAGTGGTTTCTTCAGTATTTGTACAGGTATGCGATCTAGTCGGTATGGTGATCGGGTCATAGCGGGAATTATTCGTAATGACCGTGGTATACCTATTGTAGCTTTCAATCGGAGAATTTCTAGCACTTTAAAAGTGCAGGTTACTGATATCAAAGCAAAACGAATTGCTATGGAGCTTGCTATCTCGGCGGGTAGCCACAGCATTTGCTTTGACACAGTAGAAAAGCATTTCACAGATGTCCTCAACTTGGAAGATATTAGAAGGGAGAATGCGAGTTGGGAGGAGATTTCCAAAGTGAGAGAGCTAATGTCCAAGTTTGCTAGTATTGTAAGGGTAGACTCTACTTTGTATGAGAACTTCCCTATTAGGCTTATTAGTATTATGGACAACCATCTTTTTGAAAATACGCTGTTCTGGGTGGGCGAACGCATTCCTCCCAATATAACTATGGCTTGTAAGGTTGATTTGGAGCTAGCAGGACAAGATGGTGCTAGTTCCTCTGGATCCGCAAGCTGACTTATCTTCTTTTATGATATATAGTGATCTTAGTTTATATATATAAAAAAAAGAATGGTGGCACAGAAGCATCCACAGGGCGAACAACATCAGAAGGTTGATGACCAGAAGCCGCATTGCCCGGGGCGGTTTCTCTACATTTTTACCAGAAACCGCTCTACAAGAACTCGGCTTTATAATTAACTCACCACAAACCACCTTAGTGGGGCGGCTTCTTTGACAACATGAAACCGCCTCAACCCGATGCGGCTTCTTTTCCACCAGGATACTGACCCGAAATCTGGAAAAAAATCTAGGTCGTTCGATGCCCGTGATTTATGCGCCTTATCCGGATAACTTTATCAGTTTTTTGCAATAAAACCGTATCGCCTTAGGACAGTTTCAGGTGTTGAAATTGCCTATAAGAAACACCCGACTTTGATGCTGCGTCCTCACTTCCCACACTGAAATTCATAAATTCGCACTATCATTCTTGTAATCCCCACTAAATTTGTTGTGGTTAGTAAGTTAAGTTTCAAGCATGATTTCTCATTTTCTATATGTTAACAACTTATAACACTAGGCCTTATCATATATTTTGTAAATTTAATCTGTTGTTTGATTATATTTAATTTGTACTTAATTATGACAACTAATTAACTTATGATGTTTAGTTGTTATAAGTTGGAGTACAATTAGCTAAAATGGATTTAGACATAGCAAAATGAATTTCGTAAACTTTTAGTTAGTTATTTAGTTATATATTAAGTCGTAATTTATTATGACATTTAATTTATAATGTTTAGTTTTTCTACATTGGTGTATAATTAGTTAAAGATGTAGACATAACAACATGAATTTTTACAATTTTAGTTGCTGTTTAATTATATATTTTTTTGTAATTAATCACTGCAATTAATTAACAGTGTGTGTGTTTGTCCAAATTTGTTGTAGTTAGTTAAAGTGGTGTACACATATTAGATTCTATCATGGATGATTAAATGTCCCTGAATCATTCTGGTTTCAATTCTAACCATTAGATTAGAGGAATATTAATAAAGGGTTCAGATTACATCTTCTATTAATTTTATGAATTTATTAGAAAAAGAAAAACTGATTTGGTACTATATTTATGGGATTCTCCAATGATATTAATTGTTTTATTCATCCACACACAATTCAATTCACCACGTCATTTGGTACGACATTGCGTCGCTCCCTTTCTCGGTATAAACCCTCACCGGCGAAGAAGGAACTGCTAAAATTGTTCTTAAATTAATTATTTAATACGTAATTAATTATTACAATTAATTAACAATGTGTATTTGTCCAAATTTGTTGTAGAATTAGCTAAAATTGATGTACGCTTATTATTATTGGTTATACTGAATTTTTAAAATTTTAGTTCAATGTTTAGTAATATATATATATTTAATTCGTAATTAATTATTGCAATTAATTAACAATGTGTATTTTTCAAAATTTGTTGTAGAATTAGATGAAAATGATGTACACATATACTTAGTGGTTATATTGAAATTTAAAATTTTATTTTAAGTTTTAATTATATATTTCATTCGTAATTAATTAACAATGTGTATTTGTCCACATTTTTCGTAGAATCAGTTAAAAATGATGTACACATATTATTATTTGTTATACTGAAATTTTTAAAATTTAGTTTAATGTTTAATTATATATTTATTTCGTGATTAATTATTGCAATTAATTAACGATGTATAGTTGTCCAAATTTGTTGTAGAGTTAGTGAAAAATGATGTACATATATTATTGGCTATATTGAACTATTAAAATTTACAGTTTATTGTTTAATTGTATATTTAATTTGTAATTAATTATTGCAATAAACTAACAACGTGTATTTGTCCATATTTTTCTTGTAGAATTAGTTAAAAATGAGGTACACATTCAACTTTTAGATACTTAGTTTGTCGTTTAATTATATGTTTAATTCATAATTAATTATTGCAATTAATTATATTATTTGTTAGAGGTGGCAGTTCGGGTCAACCGGTTCGGGTTCGGTTCGGTTCGGTTCGGTTTGATTTGGTTCAGGTTGATTTCAAATCGTTCAGTATTTGGTTCGGGTTGGATCGGGTCGGATGAATTCGGTTTGTTCGGGTTGAGTTTGGTTTATTGAAATTTCGGGTCGGTTTAGATCGGTTTAGGTGACTTTCGGTTTGGTTGACTTTCGGCTAGGGTGACTTTGGGTCGGGTATTTTTCAGTTCGGGTTAGCCTTGGGTTTATTCTGGTTTTTCGGGTCATGGGTCTAATTCGGGTCAATTATTTGGTTAAATTCGGTTGACATTACAGAATCAAGAAACTCAGTAATCACGATATGTAAATTGGACTTCAATCAATCTCAACAAGTATGTGTATATAAAAGATTAATTAAACTAATAATTATAATTTACATCATGTTATACTTTAGTAATCAACTCTTAACTTAACATAATTATGGATATAGCTTTAGATTATTTAGTAGTTTCATTATTTTGAGATGAGTACAAATAAAGTTTTTTTGTGGATAGTTATTAAATTTGTATCAAAGTGTAGTAACTTGGTTGTGTGTTCACTTCGGGGTAATCAACAAAGAGAAACGTAGTCATTCCCTTTGTGGTTGTTTGTTTTGTATTTTTAGTTATTCTGTTTCCCCCACTCCAGGTTTCAAAAACCCTTACATCCCTTTTAGTGATTCCCCCTAAAATCCTAGGGAAAGGTATTCCCTTTCCTCCCTCTTACTCCATCATCATCCTTAACATAAACAAATATATATATATATATATGGTATATAATTTATATAAATACTAATACATAACTTTTATAATTATTAATGTACAATATTTATATCTAATAGAAATAGATATATATTTTATTCTACTTTATAAAAAAATATAAATATATATAAATATAAATATGGATATGAATATAATATATATTATATAAATGTTTAATACATATCATTTATAATTTTAAAAATATTAATGTATAATTTAATAATGGTAATATATATTTTTATATTTAAAAAAATGAACAAATACTACATATATATATATATATTATAATTTAACTACAATAAAATTCTGAAAAATAATATATTATTAATAATTCTTTACAAATATTAATATATAATCATGTATACATATTTGTTATAATATAAAAAAATGAACAAATGTTATTTATAATATATATTAATACTAATAATATTATTTACACTTTAAATGATATCAAAATTAAAAATATATATACTCCTCCGTCCTGAATTGACCGTCTTGTTTACTATTTAGACGTGTCGTTTGACTTCAATATTTAACATGTAAGATAAAATAATTTTTAAAATTTGAATTTTGCAAATGATTCCTTACATGATAAACTATATGTTACACTGTTTCATTTTATAAAATTATTTTATCTTATATGTTAAATATTGAAGTGGAAAAACGTGCCATAAAGCAAAGGAGACGGTCAATTCAGGACGGAGGGAGTATATTGTTTATAAATTTAAAAAAATAAATACATATATTATTTAATATATAAAAGTATTCATATATATTATATACAATTTAATTAAATATTTTAAAATAATATTATTTAAATTTTAATACTATAAAATTAAACAATATTAATACAGAGTATATATAATTTATATAAATATTGATTTATATTATTTACAATTTAAATACATATTATATAATATATATATTAATAAATATTATTTATAACTTAAATACTATAAAATTATAAAGATATTATATATATAGATAAATTTTGAAAATGTTACATATAATATATATAATTATTAACATATATTGTATATATTATTTATATAAATATTAATATATATCATTTATAATTTAAAAACTATTTATATATGCCATTTAATTTATATAAATATTAGTATATGTTACATACAAATTAGATAAGTATTAACATATATTATTCATAATGTAAATGTAAACAATTCTCTGTTTTGAACCAAACAACAACAAAGACAATCATTAAGAATTTCATTCCATTTCTATGTAGAATCAAACAAACTTCTTGATTCAGGGGAATCTCTTTCCTTTCCTTTCCATTCCCTTTCCTGATTTCATTCCATTTCCTCGCCTCGAAGTGAACGCACCCTAATAGTTAGCGAATGGAATTAGTTAAAAAGTTTTGATGAGTTTTTTTTACAGTAGTTAAAAACTGTTAATGATAGAGAACTATTCAGAAGCGTAAGAATTTTGCTACATAGGTAAAAGCCTTCTAGTATATTAAAAATTTATGCATTTTGCTACTAAGGAAGAATTTTTCACAAGATTGGATAGAGGCTTGAAAAATTCAAATTCATAAAAATACCTTCAATATATGAATAGTTAATACAAGAATGATGCGAATCACTAAAGAATTGGAGTCTAAGTATAAAAATATTTTTGGTTCTTATGAATCTATCATTGATGAGTAACGCATTATTATCAATTATCATTAGTTGTGCGATTAATAAAGATGCACGATAATTAATTACTTTTAAATTTTATAATGCAATATTTATGGTATATTTAAAATAATTGTCTTGTATATAAGTTTGTTAATACTTTTTTATAGGTACACCACTTATTAAGTAATGATTAACTATTTTATTTTCATTGTCTCCCTTAATTAATGCAATATATTTTTCGGGTCACAATGGATATATTTATTCGGGTCACACTGGATTTGGTTAGGGTTCGGTTGGTTTTTAGTTGATTTCGGTTCGGGTCACTTCGGATTTCGGGTCATCGTCGGGTTATGGGTGTTTTCGATTTGGTTGATTTTGGTTCGGATGACTTCGGTTCGGATGGTTGTGGATTGTGGTTTATTCTCGGTTTTACAATAATACGGTTCGGTTTGGTCCGGGTCGGTTTGTTTTGGATTTCGGGTCATTTTTCAAGTTCTAGTTTTTGGTTGAGATTCGGATTCAGGTCGGATTGGTTCGGTTCAGTTTTTTGGTTCAGGTTACTTTTGACAGGTCTATTGTTTGTGTGCGCATATCTCACATACTGTCAAGATGACCGCGACATTCGAAAGATGAACGGTAAATGTTACCCCTAGTGAAGCTGACCTATTCACGTACCAATCAACTCACATTTCTGCCGCCGTACTTTCTGATCGATGACTTGATAAGTAAAGTGTACACGTGAAACCTCGTTAAGTTTTAGTTTACATTTTGTATTAAAGTTGTAGAATTTAGAATATGGAACAAAAAAATACATAGAAAGCGATTCCGGTTCAGAAATATGGATGTGAAGCAGCCCCTCTTGCACCACATGATTACACTAAGGATGCAAGTTACTTTGGACCTGCATTTTTTATTGTACCATTTGATGAGACAACTATTACTCTAGAGAATTTCCATCACTTGTTTGAACTGATGCGAATGCTTTTGTTGGATCGATGAACCAGCCTGTGGTTGATTGAAGAGCACGACATTAGGGGTAACAATATTTCTCTCTCTTACGAGAACGATACCTAAACAAGACTGCTGAAGCACTTCCAACATTGTTTCCGAGGTTTTGGGTCATGCATATGTGCATTCAAAAACTTCTAATCCATGTTGCAGATTAATGACACATATTTAAAGGGTAAGTTCAAAGGCAATGTTTTGATAGTGCGGCACAAGACGGAACCGATTGGCTCCATGTGATAGGATCAAGGTATGGCTCCATGAGATAGGATCAAGAGCCGATGTGTCAATAATTACAAACCGTTACTCATATAATAGCATAATAGTTGTCATGATTGAATTAGCATAAACCAACATTAGCAATTCCTTAATAGCTACTGATATTGGTAGTAAAATTATTTTTACTAAAAACCCCAAGATGAAAGATAATATTGCTATTATTGATGGTAGTAGTCTTGTAAGGCGATAGACATTCAACTATTGGTTAAAAATGTTAGCTACCATTGTTGTTGATGTAGCACAATAGGAACCACAGTGTTAATAGCAGTATAAATAAGTAGCCATTTTTTAATTTAGATACTAATATGTGTGTAGTAGCAATTCATTGGTGGCTACGAAAGCATTTTATTGTAGTGAAATTACTTTTTCCATCATTAGCAAAAAAATTAGGAGGGACTCACTAGGTGTGTTTGTGGGATGACGTGGCGGAATACACAAAGAACAAAGGACAAGTTTTACTCACGTGTGACATTAACTACTGGCTAAACAATTTAGCTACCATTGTTGTTGATGTAGCACAATAGCAACCACTGTGTTAATATCATTAAAAATCAGTAGCAATTTTTGTATTTAGATACCAATATGTGAGTAGTAGTAATTCATCGGTAGCTAAAACAACCTTTTATTGTAGTCAAATTACTTTCGCCATCATTAGCAAAAATTAAGGAGGGACTCATTGGGAGCCTTTGTGGCTAGCGTGGCGGAATACACAGAGGACAAAGGACTTATTTTACCTGCTCACATGTGAGCCCCTCTCCCCCTATCGATCTCAACTACCACCACTTTGTATGTCAACTTGTTGAATTCAACATTGTGGCTCACTCAGATTCTTCACGATAGCCCAAGCCGAACCTTCAGCTCTAATACCACTTCTAAGCACGAGATCGACATATGCATGTGGAAAGACCACATAACTAGGAAGCCCAATAAGGCTTAACAACCAAACGGGGTTCCATCCTACAATCAATTGAAAATAGATGAAGCAAACCCACTTGATTATTAAGTATTCACAATGTTCTTTATTTTCTGATGTCTACAACTCACACTTTCAATATATTAACAGTTTGTCTACTTATATTAAAGTTCAATTAAGTTAGCCCGCCCATCCAATAAACAACAAAACCAATTACGTACGTTTGTATAAACAAAGCAGCCATACAGACTAAATGATTAGCTTGTTTTTTTCATAAACAAAGACTATATTAATTAAGTAGCAAAGTATAACAGTACACCACTAGAAGATTAGCTAAAAGAAGGTATAGCCCAAACACAAGTCCAAATTTTTGAAAGACCAAGAACTTTCCACCCACCCAAAAAACATCACCTTGATAAACTAAACACTTTGAATCCCATAATGAAATTGGTGCTTTTAGATGAGTAGAATGGGGCTGCCTATTAGGTTCGGTCATTTCAGTTTTGTCCGAATACCATACTTTTTTTGCATAATTTTCACCAAATCTTTAATCGTATTTTATATTTTGGTTATACGCTTAACCAAATAGTAATCTGGTTTGGTTATCGATCTTGACACAGGAACTATTTGATTAATCGTATAACCAAAATTTTCTATCACTAAAAACATATTGTCTTGTTTTGGTTTTAGTTTAGGGTTGATTAGGGACCTAGGGTTAGTCAGAGTGACTCCCTATCCTCCTGATCCACACCCATCTTCTTACACGGTCACACCCATATCTAGGGATGGCAATGGGTCGGGTTTGTATCGGGTGACGCTCCACCTAACCCGTCACCCACCCGCCAACCATTTTTCTTCCTATTTTTAGCCTTTAACACCTATATAAGCTTAGTTCTTCTATAAAAATACACTCATATGTGTTCAATAATACAAACTGCATCAATAAATGCCAATAACATACTCAAAACATAGAGTATTAACCAACAAAATACTAAAAGTACACCTATATTTGTTCAATAACACATACATGCGGGTGACGAGTCAGGTGAACAGTTCGGGTGACCGGGTGAAAAATGTTCATCCGACCCAACCCGACACCCGTACCTGTTTCTCCCATCACCCGTTTTCACTCATTTTTTGTGGGGTTTCACCTATTTCACCTAGAGGTCTTCGATTCCCGTCAGGCACCAGAGGTCTTCGACTCCCATCATCAATTCGCCTCCTCAAGTCCCATGTCCAACTCTTGTCAACCATCATAGACTTCGACTCTAGTAGAGGTCTTTAGTCCCGACTTAAAGCAACTCTAGACCCCGACTCCCTACTCCAGTCCTCCTTTGCAGTAGACTCCAGTCCCCTAGACCCGACTTCTGAATCACAGGTAATAAATGCTTCAAACAACTGATTCTACTAAATTAATTTGTTATAGTGGATGAAATAGAAGTGCTTAGGCATTGAAATGGTTAAGCGATTCAATGTTCTACACTATTTTGTGACTAGATGTGAATGGGAAGAAATAGGGGAAGATAATAAGATGGTTCAGTTTCCTAGAGTTGAAGCACCAAATGGGCTTTATATTCGTGTCAACTCTCATAGTTCTTTCATAAATTAAGCGATTCATTAATCTAATCCTAGTTGTAGAGGTGCTACAAATGTGGAGGTGTATATATATGTTTGGAAAAATACTATAGCGGTCAAAACCTAATCAAACAAAAAGGGCAAGTGTTAATTCAAGCTCCTTAGGTTTTGATGATAACATACCAAGTGTTTTTTATCTGACATGTTTGTTTAAGTATGAAGATCAGGTAAACAGGTGAAAGAGTGGCTTAACACGTAAGATTGCAAGCACTCTGTTCGTGACTAGTGCCCAACCAGTTGGGCACCTGTCTATAGAGCTCCAGCAAAGCTCCTAGTACACACGAAACTCAAGTATAACAGAACAACAACTCCTTGCATCAGATGTGATCAAAAGACCAGATGTATCAATCAGATACAAATGAGCTAACAACACATACATCCACGTAGAAGTTGGTAAAACTCACGATAAAGTCTTGCTGAAGATAAAACAAATATGAACAAGATAACAAGACAATAACTGAGCTATAAAAAGGTATTAATTACGCAGCATTAATCAAGCCATCAGATCAAGCAAGTGGATATCATAAGTGGTAACCAATCACGTGAGCTCTTGCCTTCAACGTGTCCAACCAGTGAGTGACACGTGTCATGGTTGCGCCTAAAATCAAGATTGAAGATCAGCCTACATTGTGTATGGCTACTCTATTGAGGACAAAGGGCAAATAGCTCCTAGAGCCTAGCTCAATATAGACCGGTTTTTATAAGCTAACAAACTTATGTATATATATATTCAATGTAACGTCGCATTGAATTGACACTGAACACACGTGAGGAAAAAGATAAACAAGTGTAAGTGTGAGTCATACATTGTGTGTGTGTGTGTGTGTGTGTGTGTGTGTGTGTGTGTGTGTGTGTGTGTGTGTGTGTGTGTTGTGTGGTGTGTGTGTGTGTGTGTGTGTGTGTGTGTGTGTGTGTGTGTGTGTGTGTGTGTGTGTGTGTGTGTGTGTGTGTGGTGTGTGTGTGGGTGTGTGTGTGTGTGTGTTGTGTGGTGTGTGTGTGTGTGTGTGTGTGTGTGTGTGTGTTGTGTGTGTGTGTGTGTGTGTGTGTGTGTGTGTGTGTGTGTGTGTGTGTGTGTGTGGTGTGTGTGTGTGTGTGTGTGTGTGTGTGTGTGTGTGTGTGTGTGTGTTTGTGTGTGTGTGTGTGTGTGTGTGTGTGTGTGTGTGTGTGTGTGTGTGTGTGTGTGTGTGTGTGTGTGTGTGTGTGTGTGTGTGTGTGTGTGTGTGTGTGTGTGTGTGTGGTGTGTGTGTGTGTGTGTGTTACTAGAGAGTTAGTGAGCGAGTTAAACTGTGTAATCAACTCAATACCTTGGGTATTTGGTAGACTAATAAGTCGGCAAACGGTTGGGGTACCGTAGGCCTGCTGTCAAAAGGGTAAAGGACTTTAGTGATAGGTCTTAAACTGTTCTAGAGTCCATAGGTTGGGCGGAGGGAGAATGAGTGAATTTCTAGGGTGTAAATTCTCAATCGAATAAGAGTTTCCAGTTTATATTTATCAAGCCTCTTCCTAAACTATCAAATTGCTTGATAAAACGACACGTCCACGACAGGTCGAGGACGTATCTGGAGCACTATCTAGTTTCAACAAGTGCACTCTAAATCACTGTAGTACAGCAAGTGTTGTATCCACAAAGAAATTGGTTTCTTAATCCCCAGCTTCATTATTCTAGTAAATGAAATAGAGAGCGGTAAATGAGGGGTTTAGCTGAAGGCAAACATAGTTTTTTAGTCCTCATAATAAAACCAATCTAAATCAGTTTAAATGGAATGGATGGAGAAGTACCCTAGGATAGTATGGAATCACTTAAAATTACTCAAATCAACTCATAAACATAACTCATTCAAACATTTTAAATTAAAGCTAATATAAAGGTTCCCCAAATCATGGGCCAACCAAATCTTATCTAATTAATCAAACCTTTTCACTCAAAGAAAGTTAAAGTCACTAGATACCGTTAAGCACAAGAACTTCTATAATAACCCTAAGGTTTTATGCCATATTAAAGAGTGAAAAAGCTAGAGTTTATTCCTTTTTGGTTAGAATCCCAATCTTAAAACCCTAATATTGAAAGGAATCACCGTAAATGCAATAGTTGATCAAATTAGAGCATTAATTAAGCATTGAAGGAGATAAAATAAATGTCATAAATGAGTTAGGTTTACAAGAATTCAATGAGAATTTTTAGGGTAAAACCCCATATTAGGTTACAAATGGAGACTACTCAAGCATGGAGGAAAGAGGAAATACAAGAGAGCAATAGGAAGCCATTCATGGAAGTTTGAAGATTTGGTGAATTAGAGTTCTTCCTTCTCTTCTTTCCCTTAATTTTCACCTTTCTCTCTCTCTTTTTTGTCCCTTGTAGTGCTGAATGAAAAATGAGGTGAATGCCTCATTTTTTCCCGTTTTAAAATGTAGGTTCTGTGCAAATTTTCATTCCGACCAACCTATGTGGGTCGTTCCCTTGGGCCGGTCGCTCCAGAAGGTGATGCCACGTGCATGAACTTAAGTCTGACAGACCCATGTGGGTTGGTTCATTCCAGAAGGTTTAGTAAGACTTCGACCGACCCATGTGGGTCGGTCTCTTGGGTCAATCCATTCTAGTAGCTTGGGATGAGCCCGACCGACCTACGTGGGTCGGTCAACTTCTGAAAGGCTAGTTATCTGCCGTAAGCTTCCCAAAATGTCCCGTCGTTCGTGATCTATTTCGCAAAGTGTTAAATCTTGCCCAAAACATCCTTTTTCACCTAAAATACATTCTTAAATAATATTTTACCTAAATGTAACCAAATGTGTATAGGTTTACCTATAATAATGAAATACTCAATAAAGTGGTGAAATAGGTCATTAATTAGATGAAATGAAGGGAATAAAGACCCTATAATTACATTATTTCACCACTTATCAATATACAAGATTCTTTTGAACAAGTTATATTACTCATATATTAATTTTATCAGAGAAGATACATAATCAAAACATTTAATCTTAATTATATGATTGTGCTCAATATTTGTCTATTGCACTTACATGTACACTTGATCTGATTATCAACCTGATTTATTGATATCACTTTTTTCAAGCTTGAAAATCATTTTGTAGTTTGTACAATGTGCAGAACAAGAACATCACATAATGAGAACACATGAATGAATGACACAACTAGTTATTGCATGCATCTTAATGAAGTAGTAATAAACTGAATTTGTTCTTTCCTCATTGTTTTTCTAATCAAGTAGTTAGAAATAAAATTGTAGCATTTCACCTTGCTTGACTCCAAAAAGCGATTCATTGTGATATGTCTAACCTGCTACTAGTGAGTTGTAAAGCTTCAGTTTGTTTAAACGTTCTTCAGATGAATTGCATTCCTTCACTGTGCTGGATAAATGTCTTTGCAATTTCTCTTCCTGTTATATATGCATCTGGGGTGTGGGGGTTCTCCAACTTTCAATCAATATATTAGCTATCATCTTGGCCTGATATCTCGACTAACCAAAAAATGCCTTAGATGCCACTCAGATGGTGAAAATGGGAGAGAAATATGAGTGCATGTTTTATGGGGAAAATGGAAAGGATTGAAGTGGCTCCATCACATTATTTCCATCTTTTTATGTGTATGGAAACATTTTTTATGCTTCCTCTTATCTTTTTTCCTACGTGCTTTGGTAGTTCAATATTAGTGAATGGGTTGCTATCTTCATTTTGAATCCACAACTGCCTTATAGATAAAAGCCACAATTATTTGGGTCATCTTACATCCGTGAACAAAGCCAAGGATTGTGGAAGGTTGAGGAGGTACATCTCATCCTCTAGATGATTGTGGTTATGGACTTAAGGTGGTACCTTTTTATTGATAGAAAGAATGGAATGTTTACACTTATGTTAACTAAAATGTTGTTCTTAATTTATTTGTGCTCATTTTTGTTATAGATGGAATCTACTAGTGGAAACTAAAATGCAATAAGGGAATCAATGTCATCACGTACCCAACTTAATCCTAATGATGCTACCTTTGATTCTAGACTGTCGAATTATCCAAGTGAAACTCAGCTTGATTTCAAAAGAGCATCATCTTTATTGCCAATGAGGGCCACTATGTCAAGGAAGAGAAAACCAAGGCCACCAAGGTCAGATATGTGGCATCATTTCGCTAAGGTAAATGATGCTACTGGAAACTTGAAAGCTAAATGCAAGCATTATAATAATTTTCTTGCATGCACATCTAAAAAAAATGGTATTAGCTCATTGAGAGCTCATGATAATGCTTGTCTTAGACGTAAAGAGGTGGAAAACACACTCCTAATTAATTTTAGGACAAGGTGATTTAGGACAAGATGAGTTATCTCATTGGAAATTTGTTGAAGCTCCCAGTTCAACTTTTGTCACAACACTAGCCACACAGGAGAGGTTTTAGGAAAGGATGTCGAGGATTGTCTTCTTCAATGGGGCTTATAAAGGATCTTCACGGTGACAGTGAATAATGCTAGTGCTAATGATGTTGCCATTGGTTACTTGAACGGGAAAATCAAAGATTGAGGAAATGGTGTTTTGGGCAGTAAGTACATATATATGAGATGCATTTCTCATATTATCAGTTTGGTTGTTATGAGTGGACTAAAAGAGCAAGAATTTGAAGATGCTATCAATAAAATCAGAGTTGATGTGAAGTATGTTAAGAAATATCCTCTTAGACTTGCAAAATTCAAGAGTTGCGTCGAAAAGGCAAAGATAGAGAGTCAAGAATTCTTGAGTTTAGATGTGTGTACTAGGTGGAATTCTACATACTCAATGTTAGCATCAGTTGAAAACTTTGAAAGCACATTTGAAGTTTATGTAGATGATAATCCACATTTCAATCTTGACCTGATTGCTAATGCTAGTGCTGTTCTTAACGAGGAGGATTGGAACATTGCAAGAAGATTGAATGTTTTTCTAGAGCATTTCTATGATGTGACTAACAAAATCTCTGGTTCTCTCTATGTCACTTCTAACAATTTTTTTAGATCACTCACATTTCTGATTTGCTGGATGAGTGTTGTGCAAATGATGATTTGTTGCTCAATTCTAAGGTTGTGAAGATGAGGGAAAAGTATTGAAAGTATTGGGTGATAGGGAGAAAATGAATATGCTGATATACTTTGCTTGCATACTTGATCCTAGCCAAAAGCTCAAATATGTTGAATTTGTTGTTAGTGAGATGTTTGACTTAGATAAGGAATTGGGGGAAGGATTTGTGCCAGAATCAAGGAATCTTTGCATGAGATGTATAGTTGGTATGAAAGCAAGTTCAAACCAGTTGTTTCAAATGTTGCTGGTGAAGTTTCTTCTCTCCCATATTCTTCTTCTACTTTTGAAAGTTCACTTAGGGAATCTACTTTAGAGAGGTGTATAAAGTTTAGGTCAATGATAGGAAATGATGAGAACATGTCAGATATGGTGAGGTACTTGAAAGAGGAGCCAAAAAATGATTCTATTGGTGTTCTAAAGCGGCAGAAGATGAATTATGAACGGTTCCTCATACAAAGTGAGATGGCTCTAGATGCGTTGGCTGCCCCTATATCTACTGTAGCTTCTGAATCGACATTTAGTACTAGTGGAAGAGTAGTTGATGATTTTTGGACTTTAAATGCAGATATGATGCAGACTCTCATATGCTTGCAAAATCAACTAAGAAGTCAAGCATCTTCATCTGGGGTAGTAGAAGAACATGAGGAGGTAGAAGAGCTGTAGGAAGATATTTAATTTAGATTAATTTTATTAATTTGTATTATGTTGTGACAGTTACTCTATGTCACTTCTAACAATATTGGGTGTTTTAAAGATGTGCATTAGGGTAAGTTTATTTTCTTTACTTCCCTTCCTTGCATTACAAAATAGGTATATTGCTATTTGAGTTTAGAATGTGTGTTCCATTTATGTGTCTGCTATTTTTACAAATAATACCGCTTTATATAAACTAATCTATTTTAAAATTATATGATTTATTTGAAGAAAGTAATTTATATGTTGTTGTACATTTTTTTTTGGAAAATATTAGTGGCATCTTCGAGTCTGAATTCCTTCATCTGCTGCACATTGCATCTAAAATTTATTAACTGAAACAAGATCTCCCCTTTTGCACAGTACATCAATTATATTACTATGAGTGAATGATGTCAGTAACAAGTTTATGATCTTCATCTCATTGAGCAAATTATAATCTAGTGCTCTATCGTGCTTGCAAAAACCATCCACGAGTATAGAATATGTACAAGATCTCTAGGCTTTAGTAAGATGTCCCGTGTAATGTCTGTGTAAGGTAGGACTAGAAAGGTATGTAAGAGTTGAGTTAGTGTTGTTTGATTTGCCCTTGCGGCACCCTAGGCCATGTGCCTATAATTATCAAAAAATATATATTTGTTGCTGCCTATATATGACCACTTGGTTTATAACGTAAGGGAACTCCTTGGATTTGACTTGACCGAGTCTTTATGTATGTTCATAATGCCAATTAGTTCATCTGGCAAATTGGTCATTCAATGGTCCCTTATATTTTGTTGTTTATTCATCTAGATTGTTGAGAGTTATCTGAATAAAAGCAAAGAAAATTATGCTTCAGTGCAATCTTTCTAGGTTGATCTTCCGCTAGATCAACTAAATGACTTGGTGGAGGAGTTGAGATGTGGTGACCATGACTTTCACGCACTTGTTGTAAAGAGAGGGGCTTCTATTCATAAACTGATGGAGCGCTTTCTCACATGAGACATGATCTATATGATTTTCTTACGACTATAGAATATACACTGATTTGCTATGTTTTTTCTTTTATACAAGTGATTGGTATTCATTACTTTTGTTTGTGAAGGGATGAAGGGAGAAGACATGCTAAAGCTATTATTGTTATTTCAGCTTGTGTAATTTAGATTAGAAAGTAGAAACTAGTGGTAGAAATCAGTTGAACAATGTTTTTGATGAAGTTGTTATGAAATTTAGCTTCCCATTTATCTTATTTTGAACTCTTAATCTTTCTTGATGTTTAAATCTTAAAAAACAACATTGATGAAGACTCATATTTTTGATATATTTGTTGTAACATTGTTATTTTCAAATATATTGTAATTGGTTATTTTGGGTAACTGAAAAATGAATTATAACTGAAAACTGAAGTATGACCAACAAAAACCCATATTCCAAAATAAAAAAGATGACAAAACAAGGGGGCAAATAGACAAAGACCATCATCCACAAACTGACATTATCCAAAAGACGAAACCTGATGAACAAGGCCAACAAACATGGCATACACTCGCCATGGCTACTACAAGGGTTGTGTCCGATTCCATGTAGTTAAGCAAGATTGTTTTTATCCGGCATGGCAATTCTGGGATGGATCCAGAATCGCCTTTCGCTTGCTCTCCGCTCCTCATTTGTCGCCAGCCTCCTCCCCCGAACGGTTGCTAACCTAGCCCTCAAATGGTTTCCCCTTCCCTTTATGTCTTGCCTTTGGAAGTCAAAGATCCCAAAGTTCTGAGCTAGACACTTCAAGTAAGACATCTTTTAAACTTCATTTTATAGGTTCTAGAGCACGAATCTGGGCCATTTGGGTCCAAGGTCATTGGGTGAATCTTGTAACCTTGCATGGTTTCTCTTTCTCGATCTGCCCACTCCGAGATATGCCTGGGAAGGGGCCCTCCATGATCAATGCTCTCTACTATTTGAGGTCGATCGGTTATAAACTTCCAATGGAGCATGATAATCTTGTGTGCGCCTCTTATTATGATAAGCCTCAGTGGTTATCCCCATGCTATATGAGATTCCAACTTCGTTTCCTTGGCATGGAATGAGCATGCATTAGTGGGATGGAGGACCATACCACAAGTTAAGCAGGTTTGTAGCAAGTTATCATATGATATAGCAAAGACATGGTATTGATCATTAGTAAACATTAGAAGATCCATCTTCCATGATACCCAAAAATCGGCCGAGTTTCTGCTCAGTCCTGAGTGAAAATTCAAGAGTGTGAAGCTTCCTTGGGATATCATAGACTTTCACCTAGAAAGGCACCATTAGTAAAAAAATGATCTATAGCAGCGCCCCTAGTACAGCGGTTGTAAAAAGAACCGCTGAGATAGAACGTTTTTAAAAATGTCGCTAACCTATCTCAGCAGTTCTTACTTGTAACCGCTTGCGATAGGCGCATTTCAAAAATTAGGTGAACCTATCACGGCGGTTCCAACTAAGAACCGCTGAGATAGGTTAGTAAAATAACCTATCTCAGCGGTTCTTAGTTGGAACCGCCGTGATAGGTTCATCAAATTTTCTAAATCCCGCGCTCTTTCTCTTTCAAACCCTCATTTCCTTCTCTGTTCCCGTTGACGAAGAGAGTGAAGGCGATCGACGAATCCCTGCGATGACCACCGCACCGTCTGCTTCTCCACCACGTTCGCCGTCGCGTTCGCGCCTTCACCATCGCCTTCCGCGCCACAGCGCCACCGCACGAGCCGCCGGTGTTGCAGGCATCGAACCTGGCCACCCCACTACAGCAAAACAAGTATATATTAATTCTGAATTTGTTAATGTTGCATTGTTGTAAATTATGATATGATTTATTAGCAAAAAAGGTTGTAATGTAGTTTTTGATTACTAGTTTATTTGTGTGTTCATAATTTACGTATAGTTATAATGTTGAATTAGTTCATTAGTTGTGCATACATGGTGTTCGATAAAATGCCTGAGTGGAAAATTGTGCTGTATGTGCCCTCTGCAGAGATTGTGCATACATGTATAATTATAATGTTGTATTAGTTAATTAGTTGCTGAATTTTTTTACTTATTTGGGCATCAATTTCAAAGGCGAATACGGTGTGTAATTTTTCCATACCACTACCGTCTTTAGTTGCGCCACCTGCTTCACCTCCTTCGCCGTCGCCTTCCGCACCACCGCACGAACTGCCGACCATCGCAAGATTCGAACCAGGACGCACACGAGCTACAAAAAAGGTTAGCATATTTATTCCAAATTTGTAACTTGTGGTTATCATAATTATGGTATGATTTATTAGTAAAAAATGTTGTAATGTAGTTGTTGATTTCTAATTTAGTTGTGTATGGATAATTTGTATATAGTTATATTGTTGAATTAGTTAATTAGTTGTCCATACATGGTGTTCGATAAAATGCCTGAGTGGAAAATTGTGCTATATGTGCCCTCTGCAGAGATTGTGCATACATGTATAATTATAATGTTGTATTAGTTAATTAGTTGCTGAATTTTTTTACTTATTTGGGCATCAATTTCAAGGGCGAATACGGTGTGTAATTTTTCCATACCACTACCGTCTCTAGTTGCGCCACCTGCTTCACCTCCTTCGTCGTCGCCTTCCACACCACCGCACGAACTGCCGACCGTCGTAGGATTCGAACCAGGACGCACACGAGCTACAAAAAAGGTTAGCATATTTATTCCAAATTTGTAACTTGTGGTTATCATAATTATGGTATGATTTATTAGTAAAAAATGTTGTAATGTAGTTGTTGATTTCTAATTTAGTTGTGTATTGATAATTTGTATATAGTTATATTGTTGAATTAGTTAATTAGTTGTCCATACATGGTGTTCGATAAAATGCCTGAGTGGAAAATTGTGTTGTTTGTGCCCTCTGCAGAGATGGGTTAGAAGTCTCTACATCACTCGCACATCAAATTGAAGAAGGAGCTTTTTAGATCGAATTATCACTCGAAAACTGGTAATATACTTAAACTACATTATCTCTTCATTCTCTTCAATTGCGGTAATTTTGCAACACTAAATGGCGTAGAAGGGATATCATGAAATGGTGTGTCTTCTTTGTTTTCTGCTAGATATAAGGAAAATAATTATAGTATAGGAAATGGGATAAAGTTGTTATATGTAATCATTAGTTCTTGGTGAAATGACAAGTAATGATAATGTTTGTTTATTAATTAATTATTGTGAAAAAATGGTTATGGTTAATGTGATTGCCATTAAGGATGGATGTTGCCAATTGTTGAATTTGTTTGTCGTGGTAAATAAGATATTGGTGGATGCTTAATGATAAACATGGGATTAGCACGATTACGCAAAGGTCATGCCGAATTTTTTCAGAATTGTATTAGTCTTATTAATTAACATTATTTGTTGTTTGTGTATAACAATCTTAACTTTTATTTGTTAGGTATTCTGCATATTCAATCGAATTCGTACCAGTATTTCCTTGCCCATCATCAAAGCAGTCTCCTACCTTTCCCCTCTGCACAACTTAAAATAAGTAAGTAATTAAATTTTAGTTTTTGTTTTAAACATGTCATGTGTTATTGATGTTATATAAATAACTATTATCTTAATTACTTATGTTGGAATTGTTAGAGTAAGGTAGGTTAGTTAAGTTTGACTGTTAGAGTACTTAGGCTAGCTAGGTTAGCTTGGTCAAAACCTTAGAGCAGTGCTTAGTTTGGTTGGAACCTTGGAGCAGTGCTTAGTTTATTGGTTGGCACTAGAGCTGTCAAAATTTGACCCACCCGAAAACCCGTCCATTTTATCCGAACCCGAAACCCGACCAAAACCTAAAAATAGTGAAATATAATAAACCCAAAACCCGATTGGGTAAACCCAAAATGACCCAAACCTGAAATGACCCTAAACTGAAAGACAATCTAGTAGAAATAAGCACTGCATATATATAAATGTAGATGAAATTGAAAGACAAATCAATTATACACGTTTTGTTTTCCCATATAGAATGGAGTGTCACTGGATGTACGGTAATCGAGGGGATCACTTTGACGAGAAGCTGAAAGAGTTTCTCAAAGCGGCAGTGCAACACAATGACAGAACAAAGGCGGAAAAAATTTCATGTCCTTGTGTTGAATGTGGGGTTGTAAGGAAATATGTAGACATTGAGGAAATCAGATTCCACCTTAAGACCCGTGGATTCATGCCGCATTACAGAAGATGGACTTTTCATGGAGAAACTGTTCAAGATAGTGCTTCAACATCATACAGTCATAATCCACGTCACGCAAGTACCGACCACACCTTCCATACCGTCAACGAGTCGGTACCGCTAAATGACTCATGATTCAATGACAGTGAGACCATTCACCATGATGAGCAAATGGATGACATGTTCGAAAATGTTACAGATAGTTTTGTTGATAGGCCTGATGAGTACCAAAGATTTTTGGACGCATCAAAGACAGCGTTGTACCTACGTGCGTTAAATACATAAAATTGACGGTTGTACTTAATATGTTCAACTTGAAGGGGAAATATGGAGTTAGTGACAAGTGTTTCACTGTACTTCTAGAGCTGGTACATGATATGCTTCCTGATGGGAATGGTCTTCCTACATCCACTTACGAGGAAAAGAAATGGATGTGTCCAATGGGAGTTGAATATAAAAAGATTCATGCTTGACCAAATAATTGTGTGTTGTATAGGGGTGAATGCAAACATCTAGACAAGTGTCCTAAATGTTTGTTGTTCCAATACAAGAACAATGATAGGGATTCATTCTTCTAGAAAAAAAATCATCCAGTGAAATTCTTATGGCACTTGCCAATAATTCCTAGATTCAAACGGTTGTTTGCCAACCTGAAAGATGCAAAGAACTTACGATGGCACGCAGAGGTACAAAAATTGATGAGAAATTAAGACCTCCTGCAGACGGACCTCTATGGATAAACATCAACAAAAAGTTCAAACATCATTTTGGGGATGAGGATAGGAATCTAAGGCTTGGATTGTGTACCGATGGGATGAACCCGTGCGACACATTAAGCATTCAGCACAACACTTGGCCGGTGCTACTAGTGATCTACAATTTACCGTCATGGCTGTGCATGAAACGAAAATACATTATGTTATCACTCATAATATCTGGTCTAAACCAACCTGGTAATAACATTGACATATATCTTGCACCACTGATCGACGATCTGAATTTGTTGTGGAATGAAGGGACAGTGGTATATGATGCTCATGCAAAAGAAAATTTCACACTGAAGGTGTTGTTGTTCAGTACTGTTAACGACTTTCTTGCCTATGGGAACCTGTCAGGATACACGGTGAAAGGATTCTACGCGTGTCCGATATGTGAGGATGACACATGTTCAAACTATCTAAAGCACTGTGGCAAAAATGTTAAGATGTGTCATCGACAGTTTCTACCAGTAGATCACCCTTACCGTTTGAGAAAGCAAAAACTATTCAACAATGAGCCTGAGACTCGTGTGGCCCGTTTGCCTCTGACTTCAGAGGAAGTGTATGCAAAGGTCAAGTACATTGAAAATGTCTTTGGAAACACATCCAAGCCGACGAAGAACATTTGGAAAAAACGTTCCAATTTTTAGGATCTACCGTACTGGCAGCATCAGCCTGTTCGACATTATTTGGATATCATGCACATTGTGACGAACGTCGGTGAGGCGGGGAGTGGTACTTTGCTCAACATACCCGGCAAGACGAAAGACGGATTGAAGGTGAAGAGAAATATGCAAGAGTTGTGCATACGGAAAGAACTACACCTAATAGAGGATGAGAAGCGAACATATCTACCTCCTGTGTGGTATACCCTCTCTAAGAAATAAATTTAAGTTTTTGCAAATGTTTGCACTCATTGAAGGTACCATCTGGGTACTCTTAAAACTGGAAGAACCTAGTTTCGATTAAGGCTTTGAAACTGTTAGGCATGAAATCTCATGATTATCATGTGTTAATGTCGCATCTTCTTCCAGTTGCAAACCAAGGGATATTACTAGAAAATGTCAAAAATACTCTAACTCGATTATGTTTCATCTTCAACGCTGTCTGCTGCAAGGTAATTGATTCAGACACCCTCGATGATCTACAACATGAAATTATTGTGAAAATATGCAAGCTTTAGATGTATATCCCACCATCTTTCTTTGACATAATGGTGCATTTTATAGTGCATATTGTTTGGGAGATCAAACTATGTGGTCCGGTCTACTTACGTTACATATATCCTTCGAACGATACATGGGGATTCTGAAGGGTAGAATGAAAAATAGATATAGATTGTAAGGTAGCATCATCAAAGCAACAATGACTGAGGATGTCACAAAATTCGTGACAAGTTATTTGAACGATGTAGAGTCAATTGGTATTCCCAAACCACGTCACCAGGGTAGATTTAGGAGTAAAGGAGTTATTGGCAAAAAGGTCATGCGTATCTCTCATGATCTTATTAATCAGACACATTTGTTTGTACTACAACACCTTGAGGTTGTTGAACCCTACTTCGATATTCACATTGCTGAGTTGAGGCGACAAAACCCTACAAAAAACCATATCTGGCTTAAAAAAGAACAGAATTGAGTATTCATCCAATGGTTTAAGGTATATGTGTTTGAGCAAGCTTCATTGAACCCAGAGGATGTCGGTGAAGAAATAAGATGTTTAGTTATTGGTCCTGGAACTGATGTTGTATCATTTGAAGGGTATGACATTAATAGATGTACATACTACACTGCACGCCAAGATGCTAAATCAATACATCAGAACAGTGGGGTAAAAATTGAAGCATCGGTGACTAATATGGTCTCGGTAACCAGGTTCACCAAATGAGTAGTAGTAGTTGGTATTATGGTGTCATAGAGGACATATGGGAACTTGACTATCACATTGATTCGTTTCTAGTGTTCCGCTGCAATTGGATGGACAACCGACATAGACACCAAAATGATAAATGACTTATTTTGGTTGATCTTTCACGTGTTATAATTTATAAGGAAGATCAATTTGTGTTGGGTAAAGACTGTGACCAGGTGTTTTATGTTGAAGACCCAAAAGATAGTAGATGGTATGTTGTTCTTCCAGGGAGAAGACCGGTTTTGTTTGAGGATGAAAGCAATGACGATGATGACAATGAGATGATAGATGAAACAATATCGTTGCATACAGGGTTGCATGATTCAACTAATGATTTATAAAATGATGATGTTCAGACCATCTACGCTCGATCAGACCATAATTAGGGGGTTTGGGTAGAAAACACAAGATGATATAAGTTACCATGTCTAGGTAACACCATTGGTTGAAATTACATGATATAATTTGTATTGTTGTTGTTACAATGTTATCAAAATTATTTATTATGTTTATTTTTGCAATTATACATCATTACATGAATATTGATCTAATGTTTGAGCTTTTTTTTCTCAGTGAATGATCATCCGATGGACGATCCTATAGGAGAGCTGCTCACGACTGGGGAAGTTCAGCGCCAGTAGAGTAGACCGGCAAAACGCACCACACGAGGTGATAAAAAGAAATCAAAGACAACAAACATCCCAGCAAAACATACTGAGGCAGCTGGGCCTTCACAGGAAGCACATGAGATATAAGTTGCTCCTCAACCTCTCAAGAAACCCAAAAAATGAGGGGTTACTTGTGACTGAAGGTAAATAGAGGCCCCCCAACCAAGCCTTTGTAGTTCAATCAGTGGAATAAGCAAATCATGGAAGAATGATTTCACTACTCTAGCTAGGCATTTGCTAAGTTCATACTGCAATATAAACCACCATTGGAAGCAAGTGCCTCCGGCGTTGAAGGAGTAGATATTTGAGCGTCTTCAGGTATTAATTGATGTTTATAGTTTTTTTAAGATTAAAGTAGTTACTATGTAACACTAATCCATTTTGTTTGCATATAGGCCCGATTCAACATAGATCCTTCTATGAAGGGCGATGTGATGAAGGTAATTGCCAGATAGTTTAGAGACTTCAGATCTCTGCTCACGAGGCGGTACGTTTACTGTGAGGAACCAGCAGACATAGAGGAAGCAACAGATGAAGATGTGGATGATCAGAGACCACCGTGGTAGAAATACGGTGGTATTACTGAATGGAAGGAGTTTGTTGAGAAGCGTTTGACCCCTGAGTTCAAGGTGAGTTTCACACTAGTAGTTGTTCTTTCATATGATAAATGTTTAAAGTGCCCTTAGAGTTCATTTCTTATATGATTTGTATTTACCATATATTCTTTATATAATTTGTCTTTTTCATACATATATGTAGGCTTTACGTGAGAAATAGTAACAAAATGCTAACAAAAATCTTTACCCCCATCACTTGGGCGGTAAAAGTATTGGTCATCGTGTACCGGAGTGGGAGAAAGAGGGGTTGCTGCCAGCTGAATCGAATGTCAGCGACAGAAGGATGAAGGTTTGGGACTCAAGTCGACGGAAGAATCCTTCAGATCGGGCGGCACCTGCTCAGTATGATGACAGCACGAGAGAAGTCATCAACCAAATGGTAAGTGATTTTTAGTTTAAAAGAAGTAGAATGTTTGTTATATAATATCGGAGTAACAATAACAGTTACATGATAGATATGCATCTTACTTGAATTATTAAACTCCATAACAGGAATAGTTAAGCTCCACAATCACCCAAGGCACTTGGCAGCCCATTAGGCAGGATGATCCACTTTCCCGCGCTCTAGGGAAGAAGGATCATCCACGTCGTGTAGTAGGCTTTGGTGGTCATGTCGATATACGGAAAGCCTTCGGCAATCCTGGGTCCAGATAGAGTGTAGGAGGTAGCATTACCGATGAGGAGCACTTACGCCTGAATGTTGAGCTAGAGTAGCGATTACAAAATGAATTCCAGCAACAAATCGCTCAAGCTATGGCCGTGATACGATCTGAGAGGATGAGTCAGGAGGTTTCTAGACCGCCAAATCACTCACAAGCATCATACCCCGCACCAGTGCCTCTCAGTAGTGTTTACCCCGTCAACCCGTTTTTATATTCATCTCTTCAAGTTAGAACAATATGTTAACTACAAAAAAACAAATTATACACTTATTTATGGGCATATAAAATCTTTAATTTTGAAAATTTAGAAACCGGAGGACTGCACACTGTTGCAAATGATTGGCGCTGATGAAGTCGTGGTAGGGAGGAGAAAACTTTTCAAGTCTTGTCAAGATGACACTGTGCGGAATGAAGCGCTCCAAGAGTACCATAACGCGCTTGCGTATGGGGATGTTCAGCTACCGGTGCCCACTACAGACATATCCATCCTTCGTCAAGTGCAATCCATGACAATAGAGTGGCCAGTTAGATTGATAAAACATGGGGAGCAGCAGGCAAGCACACGAAAAAACTTACTCTTAAACATATTCTAGGGTAGAAACGTATACTTATTAAATTAATATATCAGGAACACATTCAATCAAATTCTAATAATGCAAAAGGAAAGAGAGTTGTTGGTGCACCAACTAATCCTTCGGTGGCATCCGCCACTAGAGTTATGATGAGAGCAAATTTGGTGGAGTCGGCGGTTCTGAATGCCTTACCCCCCAAACTGAAACTATTACACTCCACACTGCTGATGACGCCACCGACAAGAGATTCGGTTTTAGTGGAACCAAGACCGGATCTTTTTCACTATGAAGGTGCTCATAGATTTGAAATTTACAATAGTGATTTTGTGGAGTTGTTCATGGAGGATTGGTTGAGTGCGTCGATTCTCAAATTGGCTTGCATGTGAGTAACTAGCACACCTTGTACACATTTTACTCTGTATACTTGAAAATTAAAGCACTAATATCGATTTCTTTATATTGTGCAGTTTTGTTGATGACAAGGCGGTCCAAGTACATGATAATAGTAGTTTCAAATTCTTATGCCCTGACTTCTGCTCTGAAGCTAATATGGGATCTGACCCCCAAGCTTTGGTCCAGTACTTGTCGACTGTGTTACATGCATGTGCATGTGCTGATAAATCTTACATACTACTACCACTTCATCAAGGGTAAGAATTTTATCAAATGTTAACTTAATATAAAAATTATGGTACTTGTATTATGTATTCGATTGAATTAAGTTCTGCTTGTGTTGCAATCTATGAACAGCCGACACTGGTCTTTGCTCGTTCTATATGTAAAAAGCCCAAGAGTCCTGCAGCTTGACTCAGCATCTCGGCGTCCCAAGAAGCCAATTATATTTAACATGTTGCTGAGGTGAATTACTTAACTTGATTAATTATCAATTTTCTATTATTTCTTAATCATTTGGTTGATAACTTTTACTTTATCTATGGGTACAAATTCCAGTACCTTTCAAGTTGTACTAATGTAAATCCAGGGAACGAGAATTAAGAATATTCAGTGGAATGTAGTCAAGGTATTTTTGTAGTCCTTATACTAATTTTGTAATATGTTCATTAGTTTTGAAATGGTAACAATATTATAATATATATTAACTTGATTTTGAACATGTACGTATATGAATGCGCAGTGTCCAAAGCAGTCGGGAGGTTCAAAATGTGGCTACTTTGTCATGTGATTTATGAGTGACTTGGTAGCGGCATCGACACTCTTGCCAGAGAAGTCTCTAGACAAGGTAAGTAGCATTATCAAAATATTTTGATTTTGTATATAATTTTTAGCATTGATTCTTAAACTCAAAGTTTTTAACAACTAATCACAACTTTGTTTTATTCCAGGCTTTTGAAGAATTGATAGAAGATGAGTACGGTGAAGAGCATATAACCGAGATGCTCGAGGAGTGGGCCAAATACATGAGCGTTAATGTAGGTAGTTATTAGTATTAGATAGGATTGATGCTTTAGACAATCTCATGCTACAATTGTTTTTATGTAATGATTCTATTGATGTTTTAGACAATCTCATGGTACAATGGTTTTTGTGTAATAATTTTATTGATTTTTGATTAAATATTGCTCATATTTGTAAGTGAAAGTGTATTATTGCCCGTTGGGGGTGTCATTGCCTTGGTGGCCGTTTAAATGGCGTAATGGTGTGATCTACTACCCCACTGCGGTGGCATTGTTGATTTTGATATGTAAATAGGTTTGATTGACCTTTGGGTGTGTTTGGTACAATTGAAGGGTGGAAAGGAAAAAACAAAAAAAAACCTATTGCAGCGGTTTTGAACAACAACTGCTGCAACAGACCCTGTCTAAGACTATATGATAACAACCTATTGTAGCGGTTGTTGTTAAGAACCGTTGCAATAGGTTCGACCGACCCTGTCCCTGAGTCGGTCGATTGCAGAAAGTATTCTGGACGCCGACCAACCTAGGGTCAGGGTCGTCGATTCCAGAATACTTTCTGCAATCGACCGACCCAGGGACCGACCCAGACTCTATCTCGGCGGTTGTAAGGTAAGAACCGTCGAGATAGATTTCATTATATATTGACTTTATCGGGCATCTACCGTGGCAGTTGTTTAAAGAACCATTGCAGTAGACCATCTACCTCAGTGATTCTACAACCGCTGCAATAGGTGTCTCACCTACCGTGACGGCACCCGTTTCAGTGGTTTTGAACCGCCGGCGTAGGGGCCAAACAACCATCACCATAGGGTGTTTTTCAACTAGTGTACCTAAGTACTTAAACTCGTGTTGGTCTAGTGGCATTGAGGGTTCAACCGTTTGTAGAGCAAAGAGCTTGTTGTTGACCGTCCAGAACCTCCTGAAGTGCATAAATTGTCTCAAATTCGAAGAGAAATAGGTTGTCCCCAATCTTCGTGAAGCGGAAGCCTCCGAATTCGGTCCAACTCTCATTGATGATAAACGCAAGGGTAGTGACACAAATCGAAATGGCAGAGAAGAGCTGGCCAAGGATACAACATCTAACTTTAAGTTGGACGTCATTGATAAGAATTAGGTCCATGGTGATAACAATGAGGAGGTGCGAGCTAACAAGGGCGTAGAGTGGGAGTATCGACGGTTTATCAAATTGTAAAAAGGAGCGAAGGAAGATGAGGATGAGAAATGACCTTAAAATCTATGATATATTTGGAGCAGTGGCGGACGCACATGGGGTCCAAAGGGGTCCAGGACCCCATAGGTACTTTATAAAAGAAAGAAGAAGAGAAAGACTCGTAGTTTGCCTAATGCCAATGGGCAGGCATGAGGTGGGTAAGAGGGAATGGAGAGACAGTGGAAGGAAGGTGTCTAGCTCCTCTCGATTGTCATTCCCCAAGAATGTGTTCCATCACAGGGACCTACTCTTGAAGAAGTCGTTCACGTGAATCAGAATGGGACAAGCTTTTTTTTTTTTTTAAAAAAATATTGATTTTCATAATAGTATATAAAAAGCTATCAAAATATATATATATATGATGAAGACTAGTAGCGTTTCGAAGTCTATCCCATTTCTTTTTGAATTTGTATACCATTTTCAAGACTAGTAGAGGTTAGGTTAACTGTAATAAAATTTATTATTATTTAAATTTTAAATATAATATAATATATATATAATATATATATATATATATATATATATAATATAAATAGTCTAAAATATTTGGACCCCATAAAAATTTTTCCTCTGGGTCCGCCCCTAATTTGGAGGTATACCAAGAGTCGCAGAGGAGAAGGACGGTGGACATCTACAGGCTGATGTCATAGTACGCTAGAGTATAGGCAGCGTGAAGATTCTCATCACTCGATTGCATTTAAATGGAGTCAGAGGAAAGGTGTACGGGCATCCACAATAAGGAAAGTGGATTCCACCCACCCAAAAATATAATTATAATCTCTTCTCTCACATTCTCTCTCCATGTGTCAGCAAGAACCTTCTCTCTCCAGAATCTTAATTAAGCAACCCTCTCACATCTTCTCTCCTCCACCTCATCATTTTCTTTTTTCTTTTTTACCACTATGGGTGGAATCCACACCATTGTGGATGCCCTAACTGTATTCGATTTTCAAAACCGGTGAATTTAGACGAGGCACACGAGTTTGAGGTATAGTGAAGAGTGTAAAATCCTCCCAATGCAGGGAGGCGAAGGTGCGCCATAACAAAAGGGAGAGCGATCATACGCATCTTAGAACATTACTATTTCTTCTCGATTTTGACGTTGATTTTGAACTATTTACACCTTTTGGCTGTAGAACTTTGCCCTCGCGCTTGTCATCAACCCCATTTCTCAAGAAAAGAAACCGCAACAACCTTAATTGCACAATTTTGATTTGTATTTCTATATATCTCTACTAATAATTAAACTGCAAAATAATTCCCATTATATGATCCTTTACGTGACGCATGCATGCGCGGCTGAATATCTTGACCCCGCACATCCAATATAGTACAAGAGGTGAAATCAGATATATAGCTAGCTAGGGAAGAACTATAATACTCAAAAAGGAAAGTTAGTTATGACCGGTTGGAAGGACTAAATTGAGTGACAGGTAGATCAACTTGATCGACTCAAGCATCCAGAAAACTAGGACGTAATTAATGTTTCTGTGTCTGCGCCACACATCCACCAATAAGCATGCTCTATATATGCATAAATGTTTAAAGTGTCCTTAGAGTTCATTTCTTATATGATTTGTGTTTTCCATATATTCTTTGTATAATTTGTCTTTTTCATACATATACGTAGGCTTTACGTGAGAAACGGTAAGAAAATGCCAAACAAAATCTTTACCCCATCACTTGGGCGGTAAAAGTATTGTTCAGCGTGTGTCGGAGTGGGAGAAAGAGGGGTTGCTGCCAGCTGAATCGAATGTCAGCGATTGAAGGATGAAGGTTTGGGACTTAAGTCGGCGGAAGAAACCTTCAGATCCGGCGGCACCTGCTTAGTATGATGACGGCACGAGAGAAGTCATCAACCAAATGGTAAGTGATTTTTAGTTTAAAAGAAGTAGAATGCTTATTATATAATATCGGAGTAACAATAGCAGTTACATGATATATATGTATCTTACTTGAATTATTAAACTCCATAACAGGAATAGTTAAGCTCCCAAATCACCCAGGGCACTTGGCAGCTCGTTAGGCAGGATTATCCACTTTCCCGCGCTCTCGGGAAGAAGGATCATCCGGGTCGTGCAGTAGGCTTTGGTGGTCATGTCGGTATACGGCAAGCCTTCGACAATCATGGGTCCAGACAGAGTGCAGGAGGGAGCATTAAATGTGAGGAGCACTTACGCCTGAATGCTGAGCTCGAGCAGTGCGAAATGAATTCCAACAGCAAATCACTCAAGCTATGGTCGTGATGCGATATGAGAGGATGAGTCAGGAGGTTTCTAGACCGCCATATCACTCATAAGCATCATACCCCGCACCAGTGCCTCCCAGTAGTGTTCACCCGTCAACCCGTTTCCATATTCATCTCTCAAAGTTTGAACAATATGTTAACTACAAACAAAAAAACAACTGATACACTTATTTATGTGCATGTAAAATCTTAAATTTTCAAAATTTAGAAACCATTTGACTGCACATTGTTGCAAATGATTGGCGCTGATGAAGTCGTGGTCGGGTGGGGAAAGCTTTTCAAGTCTTTCAAGATGACACCGTGCGGAATGAAACACTCTGAGAGTACCATGCCCGGGTGCTCGTTGATGATTACACGCCTGCATATGGGGATGTCTAGCTACCAGTGCCCACTACAGACATATCCACCCTTCGTCAAGCGCAATCTATGACAGTACAGTGGCCAATTAGATTGATAAAGCTTGGGGAGCAGCATATACTTATAAAATTAATTTATCAGGAACACATTCAATCAAATTCTAATAAGGAAAAAGGAAAGAGTGATGTTGGTGCACCAGCTAATCCTTCGGTGGCATCCACCACTAGAGTTATAAAGAGAGAGAATTTACTGAAGTCGGCGGTTCTGAATGCCTTGCCCCCCAAGCTGAAACTATTGCACTCCACACTATTGATGACACCGTCGACAAGAGATTCGGTTATAGTGGAACCAAGACCGGATCTTTTTTTGTAAGAAGGTGCTCATAGATTTGAAATTTACATTAGTGATTTTGTGGAGTTGTTCACAAAGGATTGGTTGAGTGTGTCGATTCTCAAATCGGCTTGCATGTGAGTAACTAGCACACCTTGTACACATTTTACTCTGTATACTTGAAAATTAAAGCACTAATATCGGTTTCTTTATATTGTGCGGGTTTGTTGGTGACACGGCGGTCCAAGTACATGATAATAGTAGTTTCAGGTTCTTATGCCCTGACTTCTGCTCTAAAGCTAATATGGGATCTGACCCCCAAGCTTTGGTCTAGTACTTGTCGACTGTGATACATGCATGTGCTGTTAAATCTTACATACTGCTACCACTTCATCAAGGGTAAGAATTTTATCAAATGTTAAGTTAATTTAAAAATTATGATACTTGTATTATGTATTCGATTGAATTAAGTTCTGCTTGTGTTACAATCTACGAACAACTGACACTAATCTTTGCTCGTTCTATGTGTAAAAAGCCCAAGAGTCCTACAGCTTGACTCAGCATCTCGGCGTCCCATGAAGCGAGTTAAGTTTAACATGTTGCTGAGGTGAATTACTTAACTTGATTAATTATCATTTTTCAGTTATTTCTTAATCATTTGGTTGATAACTTTTACTTTATTTGTGTGTACGAATTTCAGTACCTTTCAAGTTGTACTAACGTAAATCCAAGGAACGAGAATTAAGAACATTCAGTGGAATGTAGTCAAGGGACCGACCCAGACTCTATCTCGGTGGTTGTAAGGTAAGAACCGCCGAGATAGATGTCGTTATATATTGACTTTATCGCCCATATACCACGGCAGTTGTTTAAAGAACAGCTGCAGTAGACCACCTACCTCAGCGGTTCTATAACTGCTGCAATAGGTGTCTTACCTACCACGGCGGCACCCGTTTCAGCGGTTTTGAACCGCCGCCGTAGGGGCCAAACAACCACCGCCATAGGGTGTTTTTCTACTAGTGTACCCAAGTAAACTCGTGTTGGTCTAGTGGCATTGAGGGTTCGACCGTTTGTAGAGTAAAGTGCTTGTTGTTGACCGTCCATGGCCCTTTTACGAGAACCTCCTGAAGTGCATAAATTGTCTCAAATTCGAAGAGAAATAGGTTGTCACCAATCTTCGTGAAGCGGAAGCCTCCGAATACGGTCCAACTCTCATTGATGATAAACGCAAGGGTAGTGACATAAATCGGAATGACAGAGAAGAGCTGACCAAGGAGACAACTTCTAACGGTAAGTTGGACGTCATTGATATGAATCAGGTCCATGGTGATAACAATGAGAAGGTGCGAGCTAACAGGGGTGTAGAGTGGGTGTATTGGAGGTTTAGCGAATTTCAAAAAGGAGCGAAGGAAGATGGGGATGAGAAATGACCTTCAAACGCCATGATATATTTGGAGGTATACCAAGAGTCGAAGAGGAGGAAGGGCGGTGGACATCTACAGGCTGCATGCCACAGTGCGCTGGAGTATAGGCAGCGTGAAGATTCTCATCACTCGATTGCATTTGAATGGTGTCGGAGGAAAGGTGTAATGTAATCACTGTATTCGGTTTTCAAAGCCTAGTGAATTTGGACGAGGCACACAAGTATGAGGTATAGTGGAGAGTGCAAAATCCTTCTTGACAGTTCGTAATGTGACTTCCGGATCACTCCGTCTTGAACTGAGCTCTTTGTGTTAACCAATATAAGGAATGCAATATCGATATAGAAGAAAACTCAGCCACTAATATATATTAATAGCGTGAAAAACTCCTCACCTGATCTATTCAACACCTTGAACAATCACTTACTAATCTATCACTCTTTGAATGATAGTAACACGCCTCTAATCACGAGTAATGAATCACTCTAAATACACTCAAAAGGACTCACTGTAAAAGGGTATAGCTCTGTTCTATTCCCAAAAGCGTACCCTCAACTATATCTATACAAGTATATAATACAAACGGGATAGACAAAATACGTAAACAAACAAATAACCAAAAGTAACGAGAACTAAGGAAGATATATCTTCACATAACTAGAACCGAGAATAAAGGAAGTTAAATCAGAAGGAATCTTAACAACTTATAGCGGCATATAGTGTCACGTGTGCTGCTCCGCTTTCTGTTGTAGTCGTGACGAATTTTACCAAGATAAACCTTATGCTGAGTACAAGACCGACACTGCATATTTGTCACACATCAAAAACTATAAGTATGTGTCGCTCACATACATTTACAGTTTCCCCCTTTTTTGATGTGTGCAAACTTGGTCATGGTGAACTGAAATACCACGTATCATATTCCCCCTGAAACATAGATTCCCCCTGAAACATAGCTAACTAGATCAACAGCCAAGAAACTTAAATATTCACCATGTTTCCCCCTTTTGCGCAATCAAAAATGGTACGGGCCTAGAAACTCACGAAATGTAAAGAAACATACTGAGGAACACGAAATAGCATTTTATACAACGTTAATTGCAGGAAAGAGTTTCAGAAAGTGGCAAAACAGCAGGAACAACCAAATAAGAGTGCACAGGAAACGAAGAACAGGACAAGAGTCTGAGATAAGCACCAACAAAAGAACTACACCAACAGCCTAGGTCTGGAAGACATGAACAATGCTAAGAAATGACAACACAGAACAAGGAACATGTGGAAAGATTAACGTCGCACCCCCAGATGAGCTTCAAGACCCCCCAAACGCAAGGGCAAATCACAATCCGTGACTAAGGACAACGTTCTTGACAACTTGTGCGAAACAACTGCCAAGATTTTCTGAAACAGCTTTAGGCGGCTGTTTAACAATCCATATATTCCCAGCCAGGGCAAGACCCATCTTGGATAAAGTAGTCTGTGAAAGCTCATGATTATGATCTAAAACTTTGGCAGAGTCAGTAGACAGATCAACAGAGAAGTACTCAAAGACGGTTGTCAACCAGGCAGCATAAGGCAAGGATGAGGTACACTGAGTAATAGCATGATGGATATGAAACAGCATAAATGAGGCAAACTTATAGGACACTTCTGGATAAGACACCACATCAAACAGATGTCCAGAAATGTAACTGTCCCACGTTGATCATTCCTGGGAGCAATGCCTTGATAAAGAATGATATGGAGCAGTCTGCCAAGCACATCAAGCTGTCTTTGCGGAGTAGACCGAATCTTGCGGGTCTCAGGTTCAATCCCAAAGAACCCGAAAAGATCCTCATCCTTTTGAGAGGGAGCGAAAGTATTGATCTCACGAGAAAAAGTCTTGATACCTTCAAATGGAACTTCCAGAATCATGCCAATCAAATCAGGAGTTAACTCAATATCCACACCTTTAACCTTGGACCGAATCAGATATTCATCCACAAATTGCAAGTTCTTGTAGAATTCTTTAACCGACTCCCAGTAAATTCTTGTACCCAGAGTAAACACAGACGACCAGCCTTGAGCTGAGAGGCAACTAGCAATATTGGACAGGTTATTCTTACGGAGCCAAGCACAATCCACACGTTTTCCCACAACAATATGTGCATTACGAATCTCAGATTTAAAGGAGGAAAACAGGGAAAAGAATGACCCGACCAGGCGGAGTTCGTCGAGGAGGAACCTGATGAAGCAACGGACACAGTAGCAGAAGAACTGGGCACCGGAGTTGCACGCCGCGGACGCTTTGAAGAAGACGCAATGGGAGCTTGTGTAGCAGAACGCTTGCGTTGGCGCAAGACTGATAAGGGCACATCATCATCAAAAGAACATCAGGGTGCGACGGGGTAGAGAGGGCGGAGGAGGCTGAGAACGACGCGGTCGAAGAGTTTGGCGACGTCGAAGAACAGTAGTCCGAGAAGGACGGGTCTGGGATCTAGGGTTTCGGCGGGGAGGGAAGGATTTTGTGGTGATAATGGGGGAGATGTGGGCATAGGATCCGAGACTGGAGAATCGTCGAAAGGAACATTGCAAGAGGGAAAATCATCAGCACACTTTTTGGGTGTAGAATCTGGGGTAGAGAGTGGCATTGGTAAAGCAGAGGAGGGTACTCAACAGCAAGTGGGATATGTATTCTGGCTGCATGGGGAGCAAACTAGAGTCGATAACAATGGTCAGAGGAGACGAATCAAGAAAAGGCGGAACGGAGAGGGAAGAAGCTGACGGTAGGCAAAAGGGTCATACAGGACGATTTCCATGGCGATGGTAAAAGAAGCAAGAAGAAGATGCAAGCAAACAGTATAGATCAGGGATTTTGAAAAAGAGAGACGCTGCGAAATATGGGTTTAAGACTGACAAAGAAGAAAAGCTGACAAACGTGGGAAAATGGGTATGCAGAGTGGACGACGTTTGAGAAGAACGTGAGAGAGTATTTGAAGCTTAACGGTTGTAAATTTTTTTTGTGAAGTGTGTAACGAATAATGGAAAACATAAAAGAAAAGCCAGTAACATGAAAAACGTTCCTACTATAACATTGATCCAGATCATCTACAACGTGTTCCACAGCAGTTTACGGAAACCTCACACAGATAGAAATGTAAACTCCACTCATATCTAGTACCATGTTTGTACACAAAAGGAAAAGAAAACACGGAAAATAAAAGTAATGGACCTTAATCAATGTTAACCATGCCCAGTGCTAGACTGAGACGATTGAAGATCTCCCGAGGAAGCGGTTTAGTAAAGATATCCGCCAATTGCTGCGCAGTAGAACAATGGAGCAATTCAACAGTTCCTTTCTCGACTTGATCACGAAGAAAATGATGACGAATCTCAATATGTTTTGTACGAGAGTGTTGAACTGGATTCTTGGACAACGCAATAGTAGATTGATTATCGCAGTAGATAGGAACTGGTGCTTGAGGCATGCCATAGTCTTCTAGTTGATATTGTATCCACAAAACTTGCGCACAACATGCAGCAGCAGCAATATACTCAGCTTCAGTAGTGGATAAAGCCACAGAGGATTGTTTCTTAGAAAACCATGATACCAGACTAGTACCAAGGAGCTGGGCACATCCTGATGTACTCTTGCGATCAGTAAGAGAGCCTCCAAAATCTGCATCAGTATAAGCCTGGAGTGAAAAAGATGATCCTACATGATAAGCCAAACTAAGGTTAGGAGTAATAACGAAAAATTCGTTTCACTGCCTGGAGATGTGGAACTCGTGGATCGGCCTGAAACCTTGCACAATAGCAGACACTGTAGAGAATATCAGGTCTGCTAGCAGTTAGGTACATTAAAGAGCCAATCATAGCCCTATATTCAGTTGGATCAGTATATTCAGCATGAATTTCGGAGCCAAGTTTAGCAACACTAGACATTGGGGTTGCGAGGGATTTTGCAGAGTCAAAACCAAACTTGGACAGTAATTCAGTGGTGTATTTCCCTTGCCAAACAAATGTGTGAGTAGGAGTCTGACGAATTTGCAAACCTAAGAAAAAGGTAAGTTCTCCCATACTACTCATTGAAAATTCGTTTGTCATCACAGTTTCAAATGACTTAGACAACGCAGGACAAGATGATCCAAACACAATATCATCAACATAGATCTGAACCAACAATATATCAGAGTCCTGGAATTTGAGAAACAGCGTACTATCCACCTGACCTCTTGTAAATCCCTGCTGAAGCAAATAAGAAGTAAGACGAGCATACCAAACCCGTGGAGCCTGCTTTAATCCATAAACGGATTTCTTGAGTAGAAAAACATCATCAGGTCTGGACTGATCAACAAATCCAGGGGGTTGTGCCACATATACCTCTTTATCAATATATCCATTCAGAAACGCACATTTAACATCCATCTGGTATAAAGGAAATGCCCTATGTGCCGCAAAGGCGATCAACATACGAATAGCTTCTAGACGGGCAACAGGTGCATATGTCTCGTCATAGTCTATACCCTCCTGCTGATTGTACCCCTGAACTACTAGTCGGGCCTTGTTACGAGCAACATGACCATCGGCATCAAGCTTGTTGCGATAAACCCAACGTGTACCGATAACCTCCTTATGACTTGGTCGGGGAACTAAGGTCCAGACATCATTCCGTTTAACTCATTGAGTTCATCCTGCATAGCCTGTATCCAATCAGAATCAGCAAGGACTTCTTTGACATTACGAGGTTCAATACTTGACAGGAAACCTTCATGGGCACAGAAGTTCCTAAGTGAGTTGCGAGTCACACGTCTTGAGTTTAAGCCTGAAAGAAGATTATCCAACGAAACGCCAGGAGCCCGACGAGAAGGAATGTTGTGGGTTGTAGTATCATCAGATTGAGAGCTCGGGTCTCCATTTGACACAGAATTGTCTGTTTCAGAAATTTCAACTTGCATAGATGAGCTATTTGGATTTTCAGAAGAGGGTTGTAACGAAGCAGAAGAACCAGAATTAGATTCTGTGTGTGAAGTAATAGGAGAGTCTTGAACAGATGAAAATGGTGAATCTGAATCTGAATCATCGGAATCATCAACGCCTAATTCTGACCCAATATTTTGTGGATCCCGAAACCCAAAGTTCATCTCATCAAATCGTACATATGACGATTCCTCCACAACAAGAGTACGTTTGTTGAACACCCGATAAGCCTTACTAGTAGTAGAATACCCCAAAAACACTCCTTCATCCCCTCTGGGGTCAAACTTCCCAGAGTTAAGTTTACCATTGTGTAAAATAAAGCACCTACACCCAAATACCTTAAAGTACCCAATTGACGGAGGTCGTCCTTTAACCAGCTGATATGGAGTTTGATTGAGTATAGGTCTGATAAAAGCCCTGTTGAGAATATAACATGCCGTGTTAACAGCCTCACCCCAGAAACTAGATGCTAATCCACTGGCATTAAGCATGGTCCGTGCCATCTCAACTAATGTACGATTCTTTCGTTCCACCACACCATTCTGCTGAGGTGTGCGTACTGCTGAAAAAGTATGGGTGATACCTTGATCAGTACAGAACTGTCGAAACTGCTGATTGACAAATTCAGTACCATTGTCTGAACGTATAGTACGCAGAGGAAACCCCAACTGACGCTGCATTTGAACACAGAACTCTTTAAACCGATTAAAGGTATCTGCTTTAGCATAAAGTAGATAAATCCAAGTGAAACGAGAATAATCATCAACCAAAACAAAAATGTATTTCTTCCCAGCCCTGGTCATGGTGCGCATAGGTCCTACCAAATCCATATGCACCAATTCTAGCACCGTAGTGGTAGAAACTACAGACTTAGGAATATGTGCTGAATGTGTCTGCTTATTTAACTGGCATGCACCACAAGGAAAATCTTCCGGAAGAACTGATGATGGTAATCCTTCAACAAGATGTTGAGTTCGCAATTTATTAAGCAGGCGTATGTGAGCATGACCAAGACGCTGATGCCATAAATTAGCAGTTTCTGTGGAAGCGAGAGACAAGTGGCGTCCAATCTTTGATCATCTACATCCACTAGATACAGATTACCTCTGCGATATCCTTGTAGAAGTGATGCGCCTGTCGTTAAGTCTGTGACAACGAAGCCATATGAATCAAAAGTAATTGTAGAAGGACCCTTATCACACACTTGTGACACGCTCAGTAGATTATGTTCTAACCCATCCACCAGGCACACATCTTCAACACTCCCCTGATGACCTACTGTGCCTATAGCAATGATCTGTCCCTTCCCATTATTTCCAAAAGTCATAAATCCTCCATGTAAACCCTCAAGTTCCCGAAACAGTGTATGGTCTCCAGTCATATGCCGAGAACACCCGCTATCCATAAGCCAAATGTTGGCTCCGTCAACATAATCCTGGCACATAAAGAAGGGGAATCGACAACGTTTAGGGACCCATTGTTGTTTGGGTCGACGAGAGTACATACTGGCATATTTAATAGAATGAGTAACAGAATCTCTAACGTTTTTCCGCTGTAATTTAAAACAGGAATTAATATGATGTCCAAGGATATGGCAATAACTACATTCTACTACTGCTGTACCAGACAAGAACCTATTCTTTACTGGAATAGATTTAGTTTGTGTATATTGTTTTTTTGGTCTTAAATCAGCTTCAATTCCACGGAACCCCAGTCCACCTCGACTTTTATTTGGTTTTCTAACAATTTCATTAAGTTTGATTTTTCCTGTGTGCCACGAAGGATTTTCTAGATTAATAATGTTCAGTCTTCTATCAAGAGTATCACATTGTTTATGTAGATCAGCATTATCCTGACGAATCCATTCATTATATGCCTTAAGTAATTGAATTTCCTTTTCTGCCCACTCTGGTGTTGAACTCAACTTATTTTTAACTGATGAAGTAAACGTAGATTGTAATACTTTGGACGAACTTTCCACTAACTTTTCTGCTAACTCCTTATTTTTCCCTTTCAACTCGATTATCTCTTGCTCTAGTTGCTTTATTTGAATTTTTTTACTGCTAGCATCGTCAAGTTTTCCTTTTAAAGCCTCAATTTCCGCTAAAGCAACCGTCAAAGCATCAAAAATCTGATCTTTCGGAGATTCTCTACCTACATTACTGAAGTTAGGAAAACTTACCTGCTCTCCCACAAGAGAGTGATGCTCCTTGTCTTTCGTAACCAGACACATCGATTCATCGTATGCTAATTCGTCAGTGTGAGACCGATGGATTGCCATCATACAATAATGTGCTTCAACCTTTTCAGCCGGCTCTGACTCTTCTTCTTCTTCACCCCATACCGCAGCAGCCATACGAGAATCTCTATTCCTATACTGTGGGGGTTTGGATGATAAAGGACAATCCTTTATCATATGACCTAGCTTGTGACACCGGAAACACTCCACCTTACTTATATCTAAATCACGCCGGTTACTGTTTGAACCCTGAAATCCACCCCTTTTTCTGCTCATAATTCTCTTCAATCCTTGAGCCAATAAGTTTATCTCTGTGTCGAAATCATCATCTAACTCCCAATCAGTGTTATCCACAATCTTCTTTGCTTTAAGAGCAAGATCTTTCCTTTCTAGAGAAACACCATCCAATGACTGTTCTTTCATCTTGCTTTCATGGACAATTAAATCCGAACACAGTTCTTCAAAAGAAACTGATGATACTTTATCCATCTTTTCCAGCATAGAGGTGTAATTCAACCAGTCTTTGGTAAGAGATTCCAAAAACCTCTCATTGATCTGTTCATTCGTAAGTGATGCACCCACTGTCTTGATTCGATTAGAATCTGATTGAACCTCTCATCGCAGCACTAACGTTTTCTCCTTCAGCCATCTTAAAGTTATTAAATTCTCTCTTATACTGTTTCTCCTTTGCTTTTCGAATAGATTCAGTACCTTGATATGCTATCTTAAGAAAATCCCACACACCTTTTGCTGTTTGAATTCCAAGAACTCTTCCTTGATCTTCATCTGAGAGAGACGATACGAGAATCCGCAAGGCTTGTTTGTTCTTGCTAAGTAATTTCTCATCATCCTCCGTCCACTGTTCTTCAGGCTTATCCTGAGTATTCCCTTCTACAGTGACAGTGGGTTTTAAATCGCCTTTAGTAACCACCTTCCAAACTTTGTAGTCTACGGACATTAGTTGAGCTTCCATCTGCTCGCACCATTTGGAGTAGTTTAACTTGGTTAACTTGGGAGCCTTGACATTGTACGAACTCATCTTCACGATCTACCTTGAAGCGTTAGCCTCGAGCAAAGGTAACCTGCTCTGATACCACTTGACAGTTCGTAATGTGACTTCCGGATCACTCAGTCTTGAACTGAGCTCTTAGTATTAACCAATATAAGGAATGCAATATCGATATAGAAGAAAACTCAGCCACTAATATATATTAATAGCGTGAAAAACTCCTCACCTGATCTGTTCAACACCTTGAACAATCACTTACTAATCTATCACTCTTTGAATGATAGTAACACGCCTCTAATCACGAGTAATGAATCACTCTAAATACACTCAAAAAGGACTCACTGTAAAAGGGTATAGCTCTGTTCTATTTCCCAAAAGCGTACCCTCAACTATATCTATACAAGTATATATATACAAACGGGATAGACAAAATACGTAAACAAACTAACCAAAAGTAACGAGAACTAAGGAAGATATATCTTCACATAACTAGAACCGAGAATAAAGGAAGTTAAATCAGAAGGAATCTTAACAACTTATAGCGGCATATAGTGTCACGTGCGCTGCTCCGCTTTCTGTTGTAGTCGTGACGAATTTTACCAAGATAAACCTTATGCTGAGTACAAGACCGACACTGTATTTGTCACACATCAAAAACTATAAGTATGTGTGCTCACATACATTTACAGTTTCCCCCTTTTTTGATGTGTGCAAACTTGGTCATGGTGAACTGAAATACCACGTATCATATTCCCCCTGAAACATAGATTCCCCCTGAAACATAGCTAACTAGATCAACAGCCAAGAAACTTAAATATTCACCATGTTTCCCCCTTTTGCGCAATCAAAAATGGTACGGGCCTAGAAACTCACGAAATGTAAAGAAACATACTGAGGAACACGAAATAGCATTTTATACAACGTTAATTGCAGGAAAGAGTTTCAGAAAGTGGCAAAACAGCAGGAACAACCAAATAAGAGTGCACAGGAAACGAAGAACAGGACAAGAGTCTGAGATAAGCACCAACACAAGAACTACACCAACAGCCTAGGTCTGGAAGACATGAACAGCGCTAAGAAATGACAAAACAGAACAAGGAACATGTGGAAAGATTAACGTCGCACCCCCAGATGAGCTTCAAGATGTGCCAACCGTGCATTCACATCCTTGACTAAGGACAGAAGTTCTTCCAGCTGGTGCGAAACACTGCCAAGATTTTCTGAAACAGCTTTAGGCGGCTGTTTAACAATCCATATATTCCCAGCCAGGGCAAGACCCATCTTGGATAAAGTAGTCTGTGAAAGCTCATGATTATGATCCAAAACTTTGGCAGAGTCAGTAGACAGATCAACAGAGAAGTACTCAAAGACGGTTGTCAACCAGGCAGCATAAGGCAAGGATGAGGTACACTGAGTAATAGCATGATGGATATGAAACAGCATAAAGTGAGGCAAACTTATAGGACACTTCTGGATAAGACACCACATCAAACAGATGTCCAGAAACGTAACTGTCCCACGTTGATCATTCCTGGGAGCAATGCCTTGATAAACAATGATATGGAGCAGTCTGCCAAGCACATCAAGCTGTCTTTGCAGAGCAGACCGAATCTTGCGGGTCTCAGGTTCAATCCCAAAGAACCAGAAAAGATCCTCATCCTTTTGAGAGGGAGCGAAAGTATTGATCTCACGAGAAAAAGTCTTGATACCTTCAAATGGAACATCCAGAATCATGCCGATCAAATCAGGAGTTAACTCAATATCCACACCTTTAACCTTGGACCGAATCAGATATTCATCCACAAATTGCAAGTTCTTGTAGAATTCCTTAACCGACTCCCAGTAAATTCTCGTACCCAGAGTAAACACAGACGACCAGCCTTGAGCTGAGAGGCAACTAGCAATATTGGACAGCTTATTCTTACGGAGCCAAGCACAATCCACACGTTTTCCCACAACAATATGTGCATTACGAATCTCAGATTTAAAGGAGGGAAAACAGGGAAAAGAATGACCCGACCAGGCGGAGTTCGTCGAGGAGGAACCTGATGAAGCAACTGACACAGTAGCAGAAGAACTGGGCACCGGAGTTGCACGCCGCGGACGCTTCGAAGAAGACGCAATGGAAGCTTGTGTAGCAGAACGCTTGCGTTGGCGCAAGACTGATAAGGGCACATCATCATCAGACAGAACATCAGGGTGCGACGGGGTAGAAGAGGGCGGAGGGGGCTGAGAACGACGCGGTCGAAGAGTTTGGCGACGTCGAAGAACAGTAGTCCGAGAAGGACGGGTCTGGGATCTAGGGTTTCGGCGGGGAGGGGAAGGATTTTGTGGTGATAATGGGGGAGATGTGGGCATAGGATCCGAGACTGGAGAATCGTCGAAAGGAACATTGCAAGAGGGAAAATCATCAGCACACTTCTTGGGAGTAGAATCTGGGGTAGAGAGTGGCATTGGTAACAGCAGAGGAGGGTACTCTACAGCAAGTGGGAAATAGTATTCTGGCTGCATGGGGAGCAAACTAGAGTCGATAACAATGGTCGGAGGAGACGAATCAAGAAAAGGCGGAACGGAGAGGGATAGAAGCTGACGGTAGGCAAAAATAGGGTCATACAGGACGATTTCCATGGTGATGGTAAAAGAAGCAAGAAAGAAGATGCAAGCAAACAGTATAGATCAGGGATTTTGAAAAAGAGAGGACGCTGCGAAATATGGGTTTAAGACTGACAAAGAAGAAAAGCTGACAAACGTGGGAAAATGGGTATGCAGAGTGGACGACGTTTGAGAAGAACGTGAGAGAGTATTTGAAGCTTAATGGTTGTAAATTTTTTTTTTGTGAGTGTGTAACGAATAATGGAAAACATAAAAGAAAAACCAGTAACATGAAAAACGTTCCTACTATAACATTGATCCAGATCATCTACAACGTGTTCCACAGCAGTTTACGGAAACCTCGCACAGATAGAAATGTAAACTCCACTCATATCTAGTACCATGTTTGTACACAAAAGGAAAAGAAGACACGGAAAATAAAAGTAATGGACCTTAATCAATGTTAACCATGCCCAGTGCTAGACTGAGACGATTGAAGATCTCCCGAGGAAGTGGTTTAGTAAAGATATCCGCCAATTGCTGCGCAGTAGAACAATGGAGCAATTCAACAATTCCTTTCTCGACTTGATCACGAAGAAAATGATGACGAATCTCAATATGTTTTGTACGAGAGTGTTGAACTGGATTCTTGGACAGCGCAATAGTAGATTGATTATCGCAGTAGATAGGAACCGGTGCTTGAGGCATGCCATAGTCTTCTAGTTGATATTGTATCCACAAACCCCATTTCTCAAGAAAAGTAACCGCAACAACAGTAATTGCGCAATTTTGATTTGTATTTCTATATATCTCTACTAATAATTAAACTGCAAAATAATTCCCATTCTCTGATCCTTTACGTGACGCATGCATGCGCGGCTGAATATCTTGACCCGCACATCCAATATATAAGAGGTGAAATGAGATATATAGCTAGCTAGTGAAGAACTATATAATACTCAGAAAGGAAAGTTAGTTATGACCGGTTGGAAGGACTAAATTGAGTGACAGGTAGATCAACTTGATCGACTCAATCATCCAGAAAACTAGGACGTAATTAATATTTCTGTGTCTGCGCCATGCCTCCACCAATAAGCATGCTCTATATATGCATATGTGTTGAAGTCAGCGATACCATTAAACGCAATGAAGTTGATTTGAATACGTACCAATATGAAAGATACAGCACCTACGTGTTCTTTGAACTTTTCTACCCAAGTAATTAGTGAAAGGGTCAACTAGTCATTAGGAGAACTCACTCACTGTTGTGCACTATTAATTAGTTACAATCAAACCAAAATGGCATGCAGAATGGTGCATATTACATTATATTGAATAATTGTACGGGTAATCAGTAATCAGTACGTAATCACCTAAAGCTTAGATGGTCATGAACTCACTCACTGTTGGCCGACTTTCCCATTTTAGTTTGTTTTCAAATGTGTATAAATACGCTGACCATCTAACAATATTTCACAAATCAATCTTCTGTTATTCATCAATCTTCCTCTCTCAAACAAAACAACAACTAAAGAACTGCCATTACAACATCCGGGGCGCGCCATGTCTTCAACCCTTAATTCCTCAGAACATACATCGATTCCCTCTCCCTCCTTCCGTCATGAACTATCTATTCCCACAATTATGATCAGGAACCCATCCATATCCAAGCTCATGATCCTCACCACCAGCCCCGCAACTCCATCTCCAGTAGGAGCAAGCCAGCTGCGGGCTATGATAAGTCGACTAGAGGATATTGACATTGAGAGCAGGGCTCTTCTCAAGACACTCTTTTCAATGCTCAACAAAGACGCGCAGCTCGAAAAGTACCTTAGGAAGAAGCGTCAGCTGGAGGATGGTGGTGTTAATAAAGTTAGTCGGATGTGGGAGCTAGTTGAACAAGTGCTTGATGCGCAGAAGGGGGAGCTAGATCAGTTGCTGCGGATGTTAGACACAGTTGATGATCAGGGTGGTAGTATTATTGGTGGGTTTTCATCGGATGTGACGACGATTGATAAGGGTTTGAAGATGAGTGGTCAAGATTATGGGATGGTGTTAGTAGGCACAATGGGTGATGATGATAGTGCTGAGGAATGGAGTAGCAGTAATAATGACATGAGGCTTGAACGGTTTAAATTTCGGACGCTGGATAATGATACTAAAGCCTCAGGTAATGATGCAGGGTTCAGATGATATTTATTTAACTGGTTGTATATATATTTTCTTCCTGTCCAGATAGCTGTCAGGATTTAAGTTCTTCATTCTTTGATATTGTTTTCTACTTCTCTAGAAATGTATTTATAAATTTGATGGCTGCAGTATTTCTAAAAGATAACTAGATTCAAATTCCTGTCTGGTAAGGATAGATTCATCAATAAATTGTTAATAGCAATGTATACTTCTGTAAATAAGATTCTTTTTAAAGAAAGATGTAAATTCGTGATGCGATGAATCTACAGATTCAGTATGCGACCAATGAATCTACAGATTCAGTAGAGGCGGTTGTTTATAACTAGATTCATATTCTTGTACCAAGAAGTAACAAAATCGAGGATTCTCGCGTGCTATGCGGGGAATCTTAGTTTAGGTAGCTTAGTGAACAAGACTTTTGATAATCTCCAGCTGCTGCAGTGATAATTTTCAAATTCGAACAATATTCATGGCCTCCTATTTGGTGATGATTGTGTTTTTCGGTGGGGTTGACCAACACATGAGGGAAGCGATCACAGAGTGTTTTGGTATTGGAGAGGTCCAAACCTTAAGGTATGTACCTTGGCTTCCCAAGTCAAATTGGGAGAAGCTAAAGAGCCATCTTCAATTACATTAAGGAGAGAGTCTTAGCAAAAATTCAGAGTTGGACCAAAGTAGTCTCGCATGCAGCTAGAAATGTCCTTGTGAAGAGTATCCTGCAGGCTATCCCAACATTTGTCATGAGTGTCATTAAGCTACCTTAAAGAGAGCTATTACTTGTTTCTGGTGGGGGGGCACCTGGACAGAAGATGCATCAACTGGAAGAGATGGGAGTACATGTGCTTACCGCAACAGTTAGGAGGCTTGGGATTCAGAGACCTTGGAACCTTTAACGATGCCTTATTAATGAAGCAAGTATGGAGAATCCTTCAAGGTCCTGGTACTCTTGTGGCTCGTGTCCTGAAAGAAAGATACTTTAAGAACTCTACAATCTTGGATGCTCAAAAAGGATCCTGCCCCAATCCAGTGTGGAGAGCGCTGTGGAGTGTAATCCCACTGGTGAAAAAGGAGCTTGGCGTATTATAGGAAATGGGGAAGACACAAAGCTCAGAGATAGATGGCTAGTGGGCAAGCCAGGGGGTATTCCTTCCTTGTGGAATATTCCACCAGATAAAAGAGCATATTGTACAGTTGCACGCCTAATAGACTCATCAGAAAGAGATGGAAGGAGAAGCAAGTTAAGGAGTGGTTTGACTCTGATGAAGCCTTAATGATCCTCGGCATGCCCTTCCATGGAAACGCTGGTTTTTGACACTTGGGGTTGGGGACATACAAAAAAATTTCAATTTTCTGTTAAATCTGCCTATCATGTGGTCATGTCTAATAGTCAAATGTGCTCTAGCCCATCCTCTAGTACTAGTCAGCTGGGAAGAGTAATCAACAGAATTAAAAACTGCAAACTACACCCGCGCATTCACTTATTCATGTGGAAACTGTTGCAAGCTTTCATTCCATGCAAAACCATGCTAGGCCGTAGATTTAAGATACATATTGATCTTCAATGTGCACTTTGACATGATACCGAAAGTCTGTTGCACGTTTTTTATTACTGCAGTGGTGCAGGTTGTGTATGGGTGAAGTTTGGAATTAAACCTCTTTCTTGTCTATTATCAGATGATAGTTTTGTTGACTCGCTGATGTATTTTTGCCTACACAATGACGTTATTCTTGCTACTAAACTCTGCACACTTCTATGGAAGATCTTGTATGCCAGATGTTTGTTATTACAGGGAAAAACACCCAGCCTTTGATGGGGTTGTGAGGTGGCGCAGTCTTTTTTGGATTCATCGATTATGAATTCTAACTATCCTAGTAGTGCCAACTATGGAGAAAACGGTGGGCATGCGAAGAATGAAGGGGAAGCTACAGTTTTTGTTGATGCAAGTGTAGATCAGGTGGGACGGATAGGAGCTGCTGCGGTGGTTAAAAACCCAGAGAAGAAGGTGATGGTTGTGGCGATCAAGGGGCAATGTGGGCTCTTCACACCAGTTGCTGCTGAGGCTACTGCTGTGGTCCTGGGTTTCAATCTCGCACGCAAGCTGGGGGTGGACAAGATCTCTATCAAAAGTGATTGTTTGCAGTTGATTAATTTTTTGAGTGGATGTAATGATTCTGAAAATCTGGATGTTATGTAACTAATATGGTATCCAATCTTTTGAGGGACCAAACTAGTTTTCAGTCTCTAAGGTTCAAACACATTCCTAGAAGCGTTAATGTGGGTGCACATATTTTAGCGAATATGGGTAGATGTGGGCAGGATCAGGGGGAATGGATTGGTAATGTACCCTCAAACCTTGTAAGCATTTGTGATTAACGAAAGTTCTAATTGATCTTCAAAAAAAAATTCGAATATGTCTTACGCTCTCTCCTCTCTCCTAGTCCTCTTCCTTCCCCTGCCGAGCAACTTCACCCACCACCATGTCACCGCCACGCACGCTAGCCGCACCACCCTCTAAACACCCACGCAAACATCTCTTTTTCGCTCCAAAGCCTCATCAAGACTCTCTGTCTTCCCTCAATTACCACTTCCTTTATCTTTCTTTCATTTGCGCTCTTCATCGAAAGATATGGCCACTGGCTACATCGATCCAACAAAAAAACCAACCCCGGGAGCGACTGTATTCATAGATAATATTATTACAGACACTAGGCCTGGTACTATCTGGAAGCTATTTGATGAGTTTGGACAGATTGTCGGCATGTGTTTACCCAAGGTCCCTAGAATACGAACCAAAGCAAGATATGGCTTCGTAGAATACAAGCTAAAATCAGAGGCGGATCAGGCAATTGCGGCGACAAACGGTATGAAAGTTGATGGAAACTGCTTGCAAACGTAAAAAATGATTCACAGGAAATTCCCAAGGCCGGCTCCTCAAAATTTGAAATGTTTCCTGAAACCTAGAGAATATTTACAAGGTGTTCATCCTCAACCCCATGAACCCCCTCGAAGAACAGCACCACCACCACGCCAAACACCCCTACCGCCTCCTCCCTCTTTTCGATAGGAAGGACATCTAAGTCTTGATGTTTCGATTGCTATCAAGGAAAAACTCGAATGAGGTCTAGTTGTTGTCACTCATGCATCATTTACGCTTCAATACATCAAAGACAGATTGCTAAGATGGATAAGTGAGGTGGAGAGCATCACATCCCTATCCCATACTAAATACATCATCATCTTTCATGATCAATCCCAGGCTGAAAGCTTCAGAAATTCAAATGCTGGTGAGATTCTTAACAGTGAAATAATAGTGTGGCAACAAGAGGATCAGAGGATGACAAGAATCACCAGTGTGGCTATTCGAGGAATCTCGATACAGGCCTGGTTCGATAGAACGATTCATTGCATCATCAAGCATGTAGGTCAAATTATCACGATAGACACGAATATGGAGAAAACGCCAAGTTATTTGGAAGCCCATGTAAAAATTGAAACATCCAAGATGGTAATCATCAATGAAGAAATAACTGTGGACATTGAGGGAGTGACATGTAATGTAGGGATTATCAAATTTTGGTATGAAGAACTTAGTCAACACCGGAATTTTGAGCCGGAATTACCACGATCACCGGTGTCTCCAGGAGTTATGGAAAATAGGCACACCAAAAGTTCATCGGTGAACTTCGGCTTGACAAAAATGACGTCGTCTCCAGAAAAGCGGTCAACTCTGCAAAAAAGAAAAGAAAATGAATCGACTTACAACATTAATGCTGCATTGGTAATTTCTTTGGAAATAATTACTTATGTAAAAGGAGGAAAGAGAAACACAGTTACGTCATATATTTTCTCATTCAATATTTTAGAAATAGACAGACGACCAATAGCTAGCATATTTTCAAATTTGTTGTTTAATTGCTAGTCAAAATTTTTGATTTAAATTTGGTAGTGGATATTAAATTCCTCCTTGTCTTCAGCGTCCTATCCTCTCCCCCTTGCCAGTGACTCAGTTTTCAAGAATTCTCCCACTGACGCGGCTGCTGACCAATCCCCTCCAGTCAATCTTCTTTCCTCTATTCAACCTGAATCAAATCAGACAGGCAACCCTATTAACTCTCCTATGTCCAACTTCTAAGGATCAATTATCCCAGAAAGTTTAAACCCTCTTCCAGCAAATCCCGTTCTCCCAGACTATCACTAATCCCAAAATACCTCCGACTTCATTCCCAAACTTCTCATAATTCCCTCTCTGTCTCCTCTCCACCAATAAACTTGGAAGTCTTTCTCTCTCCAAGCCTCACTAATACAAGCACTACAAATCGCTATCCTCCCTACATCCCTTCCACTCTTATTTCTTACTCTCCGAGCCCAACCCTTGCTGAAGCCAAAAAATGTTTGGACTTTGGTAAATCTCTTAATTGTCACTATCCTAGTCCAGAAACGTCCATTCAAAATTTTGTCCATATTTTGAGATGAAGCAAGAGAGTTGAGGACAAGCGCAACAGTCAACCCAATGGCAAATCTAATATCATTTCAAAACATCAGAGACATCAACAGAAAAGAGAAGTGGGCAATGCTGGGACGAGAAGTAAAGGAGGTCGGGTCAGACATAATGGTGATTCTAGAAACCCACCGGTCAATCTGAAGGCCTAGTAGTTATGTGGAATCCTAGTGTCGTAAACATTCAAAATTCATGTCAGGAAGAATGATGGAATAGCGATCGAATTAGCATGGCCTACTAACTCCTTTGTGGGTTATGTCGTTTTTGTATATGCACCAACTCAGCCTGAGGCTCGAAGACAGATATACGCAGAATTATTGAGTCACCATTTCAATAGCCCGGTTCTATTAGTAGACACCCTCCTTTCATGGTCAGACGCGGCCGAGATGGTCAAGCGGAGGTGCTTGGAATGGTGCCGTCGTGAGAGTCTTCCGCCAGATCATGTTATCTTATCATCTAGAGATTTGTTTAGTCTTTTATTTACAAATAATTTTCTTGTTTTCTCTCTTTACTTTCTATTATGGTGACAAAGGCTATATGCCGAAGTATTGCCTTCGTAACTAGGTTTCCAACACTTATAAAAAAAATCTCTTGATCAAGGTGTCTTTTAAAGTATAATCACAATAAACAACAAACTATGGGGGATGAGGGTGTTGAAACTGTGACCTATTGTCTCAAGTGGAGTATAACTCACCAACTCGGCTAACTCACTTTTGACTATTGATCAATGTGTTATCAATTAATATAACTAGATATTACATATAAATATGTTCTATATAAAACCTTGCAAAAAAAAATCATCAAAATCATCATCATACTACAATTGATGCTAACAAAATTGAATCATCCGTAAACCATGTGTGTCACTCCACAATTCGAATAATTCACAAAAAGATTGTTGGTATCTCAATACTAAAACATGTACATGTAAATTACTATGCTAACTCTTCTGAAAACCAATTGATAATCTCGTCTCAGTAGCTTTCAAGAGTTGTAAGAAAAATCTTCACAAAAAAGGTAATAATTATAAACATATACATGTACTTGTTGTAATTATAGTAACAATTTATATATATTAAAATATATCAAGATTTAGTACCTTTTCCAATGGGTCACTGCAATTAGAAAACATTACAACTATGGCATACATGCATCTCATTACATAGTAGGCGTATTGTTTACCCCCTATTTGCAACGGACACTGTACAAGAAACAAAATAAGGATAAATATATAGTAATTTCATGATACGTTGCAAATTAACTATCAGATATGTAGTTAAATTATATACGTTGTCAGTATAGTAAAAATTAACTATATTATTTATATATTTGTTTAAATGGTATAAAACAAAAAATATGTATAATCATAAAAACTTTTAAATAAAAAAAATTATAAATTTTTATATGTTTTATATAGAAACTGCAAATTTGATTACAATACAAAAATAGAAAAAATGAATGATATTCTAATTTTTTATAATATGGCATTAGTAGTAAACCATTGGGAGAGTAATGATGGTGAGAAAAATATGCACATAAGAACCTAAGTAAACCAGTGTGAGAAGTGAATGAGAACGTTGTGAACTTAAGAACACTTGAACAAGTTAAGATTAACGGGGCAACGGGGTTAACTGCGGGAGTAATAGTCATTTACATACCGTATGGTATTGATGTTAATAGAACTGCTTGGTATGTTATCAGTGGTTCGAGAGTAACCCAAGGAACATAAGGTGACATGGTAGAGTGACCCCATGGTGAAAGGTATGGTTTTCTTGCAACTTGTGTCCTACCGAGTTTCACTCGGCTTGTGTGTTGTTTCCTTGTATGTCGACTTAACAAGATTAAAGCACGAAAATGATTTATTGCTTTGGGTATATATCATGATGCATGTTGTGTGAGCTAACCATACTTGTATGATTGCGTGGTCTAACTTAGTATTATAGACCAACTCATAACTGAGTATTGATTGGTTAGTGACTCGTACAAAGAGTCGTTTCACAAAATAACAAAAACGTGGGAACACACGAAAACTATCGAATTGAAAACAATGATAATGTAAACTTATGAACTCACTAGAACGTGAGAGAGTTGCACGGGATTAGTAAACACCCGATATCGGTTAGAGAACCGAAATGAACAATCCACGAAATAATCATTAGTGGAAGGAAATGATGAAACCTCTAATAATAGATTGATGATAGTTCAAAGATATGAAGTTTTGAGAGAAGTAAAGGAATGATAAGGGACCATCAAACTCCTTTAGAAAAATAGTCTACCTACAATATGAGGATCCGACCTAGTATGAGAAAATGTCCTGAACATACAAGTATTCAAAAAGTTGGGGAAACCCTTAAATCTGAGAATACTAGAAATTGAGAAATTCCCTAAGCTATTATATAATATCGAGAGAGATACTTCTAGGCTAATCGTTATGATTACAATGTAACTCCGAGAGAGGAGTCTTTGGGAAATTGAGTAGTCCGGTAGAGATACGGACGTTTGAGAATTTAAGGAACTAAGTGTATAGTTCCGTTTGATAGTCGAGCCTTCCCACCATGCTAGACCCGGGGTAGGGTCGAAACCGGGGAAGTAAGACTAGTATTTGAATGCCCGGTGGTGAGTCTTGTGTATGACTCTGCTCGGAGGTCATGGGTAATGACTTAAAAGATATCCAGTTGAGAAATTGAGAATTAAGAATTGAGTATTGAAATTGAGAATTGAGATGAGAATTGAGTACTGAAATTGAGAATTGAGAATTGAGTATTGAGAGTTGAGAACTTGAGAATTAAGAATTGAGGTAGAGACTTGTAGTACCTGTGAACCTAAGAGAGAATGAGTAAGAGTATCCCAAGAGAATGGGTGAGACTTTGAATTAAGTAATTAAGGAACTAGTGAGGTAGAAGCCCTCAAGGCCTTAGAGTAAGTTGATATAAACTAACAATCTTGATGTGTTAGTTAGTGATTGTATTCTCTGTCGAGTACTGATTGTGAATGCGAGCATGATGTATGTTTTTTGAATTTCATGTTATGATTTAAATAAAATCAATCTCATGCTTAGACGAGAATTAGTTGGGTGCGACCCGGTAGTAGCGGGTTGCACGACTACCATACCAGCAAAGGTGCTGAGCCCCTTTGGGGCCACCCATTACCTTTCACTTTCAGGTACATTGGAGCTGATTAACGTTCGAGAGTAGGACGGAGATTGCTGATCGTGCATGGGTAGTTGATTTAAGTACAATTGTATTTATATTGTAATTGTTGTATTGTAAGTCCGAAATGTTATCGGCAAGTTGAGGATTGTATAGGCTCGGTAAAGAATTGAATTGAGGATTGTTTTTGAAATTGTATTTGACTCGTTAAGGAATGGAATGTATTGTTTGTGTAGAGTACTCGGTGTTCTGGTCCATCAGACTGATATTGTATTGGAATTTGGCCTTGTTAGCCACGTGGGGTTAACGACATTGTATCACCCACTGTTTGTAGTAAGGATTCCGCTGCTATTGTATGGATGATTGAGACGGTTCAAGAGATAATGACATGATTAGCGGTAGGGGTGTTACAAAAAGTGGTATCAGAGCGAAGTATTGCTCTGATGATTGGAAATACCGAGTTTAGGAAATACCAAGTTAGGAATTTGAGACTTAGGGCTAAGGGTTGAGTGTTAGCGTGAGAGGTACGCTAGTTAGGAACTTCTAGTGCAATCTGGAAACGTACAATAACCATACCGGCCCTCCACATCCCCCATTATAAAGTTGGGAAGAGAACGCCAGAGAGATGGAAAGACCTCTCTTACTCGGGAAAACCCGATCTGAAAGTTATGAGGTATGTCTATAAAAACATAGAACCTGTCATACGGTAGATTCCAAGAACCGGAATCCCGGAGACGGTTCCAGTTTGAACATTAATACCCGCACTTAATAGCGGAACATTGAGAATCCTAACCATAAGGAGACGGAAATTTACAACAGCATAGGGCGACATGCTTAGCAGTCGCGAGAACCTGGCTGGCCAAGCAGCAGCAAGGAGGAAAGCAATAACAGTGCAACGAAGCGGAAAAAGGAGCAGTAACCAAACCCGAGACATGAGGCTACAGGACCGCAAGTGTTAGATAATGCCACCAATGGTATACTAATCGACTAAGGAAATAGTCAAGAGTGGATAACTCCAAACCCACACACCTAAAAAGGATACAATACCTAATTGACACAGCCTAGACAGCTATGAGAACATTTATGGAATACACTACAATAGGACTACAGAAGTAGTGTATAATTAAGTTAAGTCGCGGTAACCACGATAAATGTGTGGGAACGAGCACCAAGGAGTGACACAGAACTACGTGAATAGGGATCTCCAAGGATGGAGAAGCACCCGGATTGATGACAGTCATGTCAAGACCAATGAGAAGCAGCTCAAAAGATTGATTATCAAGACTAAAGATCAAAGGAAGAGCCAACAAGGCTACCGAATACGGATAGGAACAATACCGTAACCGGTATATGCTAACCTGAAAACCAACCTACATGCGCACTTGTCATGGCAAGTGCTGCTATAACAGGGCTATTCAAAGAAACTTTTAACAAGCAACAAGTACTTAGTGAAGTACTAAGATGGCGAAACCTTGGACGGGCCTAACAGCCTGACCATTGTATTAAGGAATATACGAGTCAGCGAGAAGCTAGACTTGGCCGGAACCACCCGGCATTGAAATGCCATGAAGATTTTACTTTCAAAACCCAAATTTTTCTTTCAAAACCCAAAATTTTTCAAAAACCCCAAATTTTAAAAAACCAAACCAGAAGAATCATGGTAAGTTATCAAAGGACAATACAAAAGGAGTTGACAACAGAATACTTCACCTAGGCGTGTAACGCACACTCCAAGTGTACAAAAATGAGATGTGGGACGACCACACTCCGATAGGAGCTTGCGGGTCTGACAGACCTACTTATAGGTTAGTCAGGTAAGTAGCAATGTATCAGTAAGGTACCCCACGTATGTATACAAGTAGTGTATGGAACACGGGAAGTAGTCCACTCCGTTCTACGGACAACAAAGTAAATTAAATCAGAACAGTTGGATACCCTGAACCATTGAAGAGGAAGAACTCAGTTAAGCTAACGAGTACAAAGGAATCATAAAATCCATCTAAGGAATGATTGGAAGTCAAAAAGTGCAAGGAGCACAAAATGATTAAGTATAGACATTGGAGATGCCTCGAGAATCTCGAAGGAAATGCATGAATGCCTAGCATGGACACGCCAATGTCCAACCAACGGGATAGAATTCCCAGAACAATCACCAAATATCATACTTCATTGAAGAAGACACTAAAACCAATCAAGAACACAAGGAGAAACATCAATGGTCTACCCAAGAATGGGAGACATTACGACCCTAAGAATGGGAGACATCATAACCCTAAACGGGACAATCGAAATATGGTATCGCAAGGCGGTGTAGTTAACACAACATATCATAAACATCAGCCAGATGTAATGGCGTAACCTAACAACACCCAGGAGCAATCCTTGAAGGGTGTCGGAGTCTACAACAGTTGAACGAAATATCATGATAGAGGCACGAGAGCTAAAATAAATGCTCGGTTAGAACACCGAAGGGATTCCACTTTACAAGGGATACCCTAAATTGCCAAAAGGCAACCGGATATAGCTTAAAGGACCTTCCATGAACGGAAGTGTGATGCAACAACCGTATCAAGGAGCCCAGTATTACCTCCAAACCATCCGATGGTATGCAGAGAAATAGAAACTTGCATAAACAGTCTGTAAAGAGCATAGCTCGAAGCAAAGTGGCTTAACAGCCATGAACCAACTACATATGTAGATTTAAACGGTTGTAAACCACATGAATAAACAAGAAGAATTGCCAAGAATGGCGCAAGTAGGAGAAGATAGCATTTTTATACGAATGTATAGAGCGGAGAACGAACCACTCATTATAAGAGTGGGGACACCCTCGTTATTGTGATACCGCTAGAGCGGTGAATATGTGGACCCTTCGGGAAGAGGATTCAACTCAGCAATATATTAAAGCATGAGCATGTGGCTATTGTCAAGGAATAGTTTAAATAATAAAGGAGAGATTTTCAAGACTAGTAAGAAGGAAGAAGCTTTTATAGCAATGGTTGGAAACCGAGAGAGTAATCGGGCAAAAGAAACACTGTATGTGTACAATGTGAATTGTAGAGTGAACAACGCGCAGGGAGCATATAAACTTAAGAAATGGTACATTCCGTAATCAGCCAAGTAAATGGCGAACCGTAGCATATACGGCGGGTATACATGAGCGGAAGCTATGTACACCAATGATATAGAATGAGTAAGAACATGGTGCGCAACAAGCGACCATTGCATGAATATAGCCCGACAACGGCATATAAAACAAGCTACGAGCTAGACTCAGTGGAGCAATAAGCATTGGGACAAAAGTACCCAATTATCGAATTACTAACCCGTACGAAATACGGAAGTGTTGTAAACACCACAATGAATGGAGCACAAGCCAGTTAAGCGAGGGCTTAGAAACAAACCATGCGGCCTTGGGCCAAAGAAGCACGAAGAGCGTTGGACACACCAACAATCACAAGAAGTGAATTCCATTGGAATAAATAGGAAGAAAACTTATGAAAGCTATAAGGACCGATGCATAGAAAATACAAGGTCGTACAAGCAAAAGAACAGTTGTACAGAACCAGATGAGCGGGCATAATTTAGAAGCCACTAACAATAAAGGAAGCACTACACATTAGATAGTAGCTCAACCTCAATCGACAATAAGTCAGAGGAACCAAGTGAATAATCACGGAAGTACTCAACAGTATTTACAACAAATTTTCAAAGAACTGGATAGAAAATCTGTAACTCGTCGAGTTTGCGTACGGTAAAGGAATACCACGCATCGATCGATAAACCTTATTCTCAAGACAAAAGGGATAAAAAGGTGATGCGTAATACATTGAGAATAACAAAAGGGCAGAAGCTCTAACTTATCAGGGTCGTGCAGCAGAAGCTAGTGGGCCTATAATTCTAAGGTTGATATGCCTCGTGAATAAGAGCGAATGGCTAATTATCAATGCCATGAAGACGAATGGCAAGAAACGAACCCGGTTATGAGTAAACAAACTCTAATGAGGCCGCATGGAAGCTAAAGTACTCCATGATGGCTGAGTGCCTTAAACCAATGTTCAATATTGACACATGGTATATTACGTGGGCGTAATCCCTTTTTAAGGGGGGTAGAGCGAAAACTGCAAAGTGTATGTCTTACGTAATAAGTGCGTAAACTATAGTGCGCATAGCGCAAAAGAATTTGTGTTGACGATTGGTACTTATGTTACATAAACATATGTATTCATCCATACTGTAATTCTGGTTATTTGTGAGATTAGAAGTGGAAAGGAGTAGAGAAACTCCAGGGAATGAGAACCCCGATGGTATATGTCTATGTGAGATTAGACATAGTAGTAGTATGAGATATGAGTCGGTATGAAACCGACGTTGAGAAATGAGTAAGTTTTGAGATATGATGAGTATAAATCGGTATGAAACCGATGTTGAGCCTAGTAGGAATTAAATTCCCTAGGTGATTTGATTTGATTTGACTTGTGAATGATTGGAGGATAGAGAATTAATTGGAATTATACTATTGAATTTCTTAGGTAAATTAATTGGAGATAAATTGAGTAATAATTAATAAGATGAGTAATAAGTGAGGAAATGAATGCTATAAATTGAAAATGCATTGCTTGGTGATTATGACTAGAAAGATTAAAAGACAGAAAATGGAATAATGATTGACTACTTGATTGTTTGAATTTAAGTGGGAGGTGGAACTTGATTTGCTAGCGATCAAGGGAAACCGAACACAAATTGGGGTGGAAGAATAGTTCAACACCGATGCTGATCACACCGGGGTTGAATGACTCTGGAAGCTCCCTGTAAGTGGCCACAAGTAATCACACTAATAATAGGTGCAATCAGTATAATTGGAATTTGGAGTTGTATTGAGTTTTCAAAACAAATTTCCAACTGATTTTTGGCACAAAGGATTTTCCTTCAAACTTGAGAATGAGGACCGGTTTTGAAACTGCTCCCACGGGTGCTAGTTGGACCTTCCCACGGCTAGGCACCGGTATCGGGTCGAAACCTGTGAAGAAAGGCTAGTGTGTGAGCCGGTTGGAGTGATGATTAGTTTTGAAACCACTACAACGGACGAATCCATATTAAGTGACCGGTAGGACGTTGGTAGTGTGTGTTTTGTATTTTTCCAAGGGCAGCGGGATATGAGTAGACCTGTGTCAGTGTGGATGACCGGTGAGTGCCTGAGGATATCTAGATGTGCAAATGTTTTGATCAGAACCAAAGGACCGTAGGGCTAGAAAGCATAAGTGCCCAATGTCATGACGGCCGTGAACAAGAAAGCGTAAGTGTTCAAACATGACCGATACCCAAGGGATCACTCGACATGGGAGATGATGGTACCTTCTTTATCTTCGGATGGACCCCATGGAGAGAAGAAAAATGAGTATTTTTTATTACTATGCATGCAGTGACATGTTGTATGGATGTGTGTTATACATCGAGACAGACATGTGAGTCTGTAAGGTTATATAGAGATTATGACCTTAGCATAGAATACCTATGTGACTAACTATATTAGATTCACCAACTTTGTGGGCAAAGTTCTTTAAGGGGGGTAGATTGAAATACCCCAAACTTAAATATGGTGATTAAATAATTCAAATATGGTATTCAAAGGCCTAATAATGCCTAAAGAATATTGGTGAAGAAAATAAAGCCAAAGAAAAAGAGAAAACGCTTAAAAAACACAAAATGTAAAAATGAGATTACGTAACCATAGGAGGTATGTGACCTTCTATAGGGTCTTATATTCCTAAGGCTTAATTATGCCTAAATAATATGTGGGAACAATTCCTGAAGAAAAAGGACCCAAATAATGGGTTAAAACGCTAACGGAGTCTTAGAGCACGTTTTTTGAGAAAACCCGAAAACGTGCCTTTAAGTGGTCAAACAGACCCGAAAAAAAAATTATAGTGGACTATATAACTATAATTAAACAGTAATGGAAGCTTAAGAACCATTAAAATTAAAGAAATGAGAAAAATCCAGAAAACGGGCCAGGTTAGTGAATAGTGCTCAAACCGGGAATTTAACGAGCGTTTCCTGTGAAAAGATGAAAAACGCCTCATCTTATATGTATATAGGGGGCCGGTTTTTGAGAGGGTAAATCAGCACTCTCTCACACACTTGACTAGCTTATTAATTAAAGAGACAAAAAGCAAAAGTAAAAAGGTATAAAACTACCTTTTCTCGTCTCTCTCTTCCATTTCCCCCTCTTTCTCCCATTTTCTTTCTTCTCCAGCCATCTCCCTCCTCCTCCCTCTGCTTCTGGAAATTTTGAGAAGCCTTCCATGGCTACTCCATCTTCTTCCTCTAGCCCAAGCTACATACAAAATCCAAATCGAAAATAAACTACATATTCTTGCTCCCCTCACCAAGAGCTATCTTCCTCTCTTTTCAAAATTCCAAATGAATGAAGTTAATCTCCATGGGTATAGCACCATTGAATGAGAAAATCAGATTTTTATGGAGCTTGGAGTCTCCTCTCATTTTTAAGGTAAAAAGATTCAAGAAAAAATCATTTTTCTTCATCCTTCTACCTTGGCCGATTTTACCCCTCTTAATTCCTTGCTTATTTCCTTGCTTGAGCTATTTTTCAATTCTTCAATGGTGAATTGGAGCTCCTCTTTGATTCATGACCAAAACCCCATTTTAGGGTTCTAAGGTAAATCTCAAACTTTTGTGCTTTAAGCACTCCCCTTTGAATTCATGAGTTATTTTCATAATCTAATGGAGTTAATTAGTACTCATTACCCCCATTTAAATGTTGGTCTAGAGAATTGGGCAATTGGATTGCCCTTGACCGATTTGGCATCAAGAGAAATAGAGAAGAGGAGAAGAGAAGTGAAAAAGAGCACTTGAGAATTAAAGGTAAATAAACTACCTTAATAGCTATCTTGATTGCTTTTAGAATTTGGGATGGGAAAACTAAAGGAATGAACCCAAAATTGAGTTTAAAGTGTGTTGGTAGCTAGAAGAGTGAATTTGTGAATTGTGTTGATTTAAGGGCCTAAGTGCCATTATAATTGAGATTGTTGAGTTATAGTGTGATTGATGAATTTTGAAGGGAATTTTTGTGCTGGTAGGATCCCTTGTAGATGTGGTTAGTGAATGGATTAGGAAATGGATGAAATTGTGCATTTGGGCAATGCTAGGATTGTAGGTGAAATATGGTGAAATTTCCGTAGAAAACTGAGTGTTTAATGTAATGATAAGAGGTTGGAGAACCTAAGAGTGGTTAGGAGAAAATAGAGTGTGAATGAGTGGATTAAACTCACCAAGAGCTAGAGTATAAGAAGTGAGGAGAATGGTGCAAAAACTGTAGCAAAAGTGTTGTAGGGAAGTCTTGAATTTGCTAGAGGTGAACTAAGGAGTGTGACCTTGAAAATGGAGATTTAACTTTGGAATTTGAAATGAATATGCCTAGGAATATTTGGAATGGTCAATTGGTAAATTGGTGATGGTTTGTAGAAGTGTAAAAGCTGTCATGGAAATGTTGGTAATGCACTAGTGTGCATAAGTGCAAAAATGAGAAATGAAAATTGTAGAATTGAGGTAAAGGTTTGGACCATGGTTTAAGGAGGTTTAGAGCATGATTAGGGTGCTAAAACATGTTAGGAAACATGTGGAATAATTAGTAAAAGATTGGGTGAGAATTAAGGTGAGTTTAGAGTTCAAAGTGAGTAGTTCTACACCTTGGAAAATGGTACTGGCTTCGACCGACCCTAGGACCGACCTTGGGAGGGTCGGTCGAGCTGAAATTTTCAAACCCGGAGTCTTCTAACTTCGACCGACCCTAGGACCGACTTTGGCAGGGTCGGTCGAGTTAAATTTTTCGTACCCATAACCTACTGACTTCGACCGACCCTGGGACCGACCTTGGAAGGGTCGGTCGGGTCAAATAAAAAAAATGTGGCATTTGGGAGAGTAATGATGGTGAAAAAAATATGCACATAAGAACCAAAGTAAACACGTGTGAGAAGTGAATGAGAAAGTTGTGAACTTAAGAACACTTGAACAAGTTAAGATTAACGGGACAACGGGGTTAACTACGGGAGTAATAGTCATTTACATACCGTATGGTATTGATGTTAATAGAACTGCTTGGTATGTTATCAGTGGTTCAAGAGTAACCCGAGGAACGTAAGGTGACATGGTAGAGTGACCCCATGGTGAAAGGTATGGTTTTATTGCAACTTGTGTTCTACCGAGTTTCACTCGGCTTGTGTGTAGTTTGCTTGTATGCCGACTTAACAAGATTAAAGCACGAAAATGATTTATTGCATTGGGTATATATCATGATGCATGTTGTGTGAGCTAACCATACTTGTATGATTGTGCGGTCTAACTTAGTGTTATAGACCGACTCATAACTGAGTATTGATTGGTTAGTGACTCGTAGAAAGAGTCGTTTCACAAAATAACGAAAATGTGGGGACACACAAAAACTATCGAATTGAAAGCAACGATAATGTACACTTATGAACTCACTAGAACGTGAGAGAGTTGTACGGGATTAGTAAACTCCCGATAACGGTTAGAGAACCGAAATGAACAATCCACGAAATAATCAATAGTGGAAGGAAATGATGAAACCTCTAACAAAAGATTGATGATAGTTCAAAGATATGAACTTTTGAGAGAAGTAAAGGAATGATAAGGGACCATCAAACTCCCTTAGAAAAATAGTCGACCTACAATATGAGGATCCGACCTAGTATGAGAAAATGTCCCAAACATACAAGTATTCGAAAAGTTGGGGAAACCCTTAAATTTGAGAATACTAGAAATTAAGAAATTCCCTAAGCTAATAGATGATATCGAGAGAGATACTTCTAGGATCCTTATGATTACAATGTAACTCTAGAGAGGAGTCTTTGGGAAATTGAGTAGTCCGGTAGAGATACGGACGTTTGAGAATTTGAGGAACTAAGTGTATAGTTCCGTTTGATAGTCGAGCCTTCCCACCATGCTAGACCCGGGGTAGGGTCAAAACCAGGGAAGTAAGACTAGTATTTGAAAGCCCGGTGGTGAGTCTTGTTATGACTCTGCCCGGAGGTCATGGGTAATGACTTAAAAGATATCCAATTTAGAATTAAGAATTGAGTATTGAAATTTAGAATTGAGAATTGAGTATTGAAATTGAGAATTGAGAATTGAGTATTGAGAGTTGAGAACTTGAGAATTGAGGTAGAAACTTCTAGTACCTATAAACCTAAGCGAGAATGAGTAAGAGTATCCCAAGAGAATGGGTGAGACTTTGAATTAAGTAATTAAGGCATTAGTGAGGTAGAAACCCTCAAGGCCTTAGAGTAAGTTGATATAAACTAACAATCTTGATGTGTTAGTTAGTGATTGTATTCTATGTCGAGTACTGATTGTGAATGCGAGCATGATGTATGTTTATTGCATTTCATGTTATGATTTAAATAAAAATCAATCGACGAGAATTAGTTGGGTGTGACCCGGTAGTAGCGGGTTGCATGACTACCATACCAGCAAAGGTGTTGAGCCCCTTTGGGGCCACCCATTACCTTTCAGGTACATTGGAGCTGATTAACGTTCGAGAGTAGGACGGGGATTGCTGATAGTGCATGGGTAGTTGATTTAAGTACAATTGTATTTATATTGTAATTGTTGTATTGTAAGTCCGAAATGTTATCGGCAAGTTAAGGATTGTATAGACTCGGTATAGAATTGAATTGAGGATTGTATTTGAAATTGTATTTGACTCGTTAAGGAATGACATGTATAGGTTTGTATAGAGTACTCGCTGTTCTGGTCCATCAGACCGATATTGTATTGGAATTTGGCCTTGTTAGCCACGTGGGTGGTTAACGGCATTGTATCACCCACCGTTTGTAGTAAGGATTTCGTTGCTATTGTATGGATGATTGAGACGGTTCAGGAGGTAATGACGTGATTAGCGGTAGGGGTGTTATAGCATTACAGAGAGCTAATATGTAGTCTCGTATTCCATAGTTGAGTGCATTAGAGGACATGCACTAGAGGACGAGCTACGAGGAGTACCAGGTGAGCGTGAATCTTCACGCTGGCGAGTATTATGGTGTACGGTATGTGAATGTGTGGTCTGAACGTCCTAAGGGTTTCTTTGGGTCAGGCGTATTGTGTGCTTGCATGTTAAGAATAATAATGTTATGCATGTTTGTATGTGTTATATGATTCGATCGTCAAAGCGTTTATTAATTGTGCGCGAACGTCGATCGAACGAGGTGATACCCATTAGTACCCAACTTGTGTATAAACAATTAGGAGGAACTCTGAGTACTAACTTATGAGTGTAAACTACTCCTAAAACACTAAGTGAGGTACATGGTTTAGAGTCCTGGTGTTAACCGTCTAGAGCGATGACTCGAACTGTAACATCACCTAGCAGATTTCTAGGTATATGTGTAAGACCCAATGAGCGTCTAATAAATGTATTCTCCAATATGAGATCAAAATCCTCCAGAGATTTTAAAATGATCTAACAATGAGGAGTTATGATTTACTGAAAAGTGTGTTTGTAAATCCTGGGTTACATACGTTCCAGCAGGTTCGTAGAGTGATCACTAGAGTATAACACCCGGATCGGGTCTACTCTTGTTAAATCTAACAAGTCGTATACGATCGTTAGTCGAGTGTGCTGCCGTTGGCACACCATGGCTTCGGCCAGATGGACGTCTACCACTGTAGACAAGTGAGCCCATCTACCTACGGTAGTATGGCATAGGACTAATGTGTAATTGTGAAAGTGTGAGGTTAAACGGGGAATTGTCCTTACATGACTCCCGTAGTTATATGTGTGAATTGATAGAAGCGGGGCTTTGAACGATGGAGAATGAACAAGAGGAATGAATTCTGTTCAACTAACTTGTGATCCTTACTAACTACATTGGTTGATATCTTACTGATGTTGTGGCTATTGTGAGTTGTTGTGTGAATATCTGAAATACATGTTGTGTGTTTAATTCCGCATTTACAGTTGTTTTATAAGCATGTAAACGAAACCGCATGAATTAATCTCATGTTAAGCAAGATGACTAATCAACCTAAGTGGCCTAAAGGGTCTAGGATCACATTTAGCATACTCAGTAGTTGGTTGAGCCTTTATGGCCTCACATTACAGGACTTGATTGAGCTATGAAGCCGGAGTGCGGGACTGTTGGGTAGTCAACATCGTCTTAAGTTTGTACTTTTAGATTTTAGTTAAATTATATACTATGTTGTAAACATTAGGAATGTTTTAGATGCTCACTGGTCTATGTTTTCGAATTTGGATTTAGTGTGTTTATGCTAGTAGTAAGAATCTCGATCCATCATAGCGGTTATCGATTCTAGTATTGTGATAAGTATTTGTTTTTTTACTCACATGGGTGAGTAATGGCATGTGACACTCGGATTAGAAGTTAGATTTATTTTCCGCTGCGAGCCGTCTTTAATTAAGTACGCGATTCCGATTATTACATGATTAGGAGTAGGGGTATTACATTTACCATTCTTCATTGACCATTCAAATGTCCAACTAACACTCCACATTTCTCTCGGCCACACAAGGTGTTCCAAATAACTTGCTTCACCAATTAGTCACAGGAACAATTCATAACATACATCCCTTTAGGGCACACACATGGAAAGACTTAGGTTTACCTTTTTATCGACTTAGCTTGAGTCCAAGCTGTCCTCTAGCTCAAGCTCTAGTGTTGTCCCCAATGTCTAGGGGATCACATAACATTCAAACAGAAGCATACAATCGATGACCAATCAATATTTCTCAAAAATAATGCAAGAATACACACTTCTCTCACATCTCAAAATCGGTACTAAGTCACCTTAGGCTTTCAACTCAATCTAAACCTTTCTTTATAATCCTTTAATGTTATTCAAGATTCAAAACATATAAATAGTTTCAAGAATAGAAATCCCCAATTTTTAATCAAATTTGGCCATAGAAGGTCATGGGAAGAACTCAAAATTCAACTTTCACCAAATCCAACAATAAATGGTTTAAACTCAAGGTTTTAACATAATATTAAGCTTTGATGAAGATATTAAGCCTAAAAAACGAGTTTAAGGGTGTGAAATCAACAAAACCCTTACCAGATTGTGAATAGTAACAATGGTGGAGAAGATGGTGAAGGTCTCTAGATGTTTAGCTCAAATCGAGGCTTGAAGAAGAAGAAACTTGTCTTTAGTTGTCAACAACCAATAATAATCAATCTAAGGTGAAGATTTGGAGTGAAATGATGAAGATCAAGGGTTTCCCCATGCTGTGGTCTTTCTCCTTGTCTTTGTCCATAATATGAGAAGTGTTGGGATGAAAGAACACTAGTGGAAAAAATGTTTTAAACCACGGTTATTTGCTTATATACCACGGTTAGGAACCGTGGTTTATGCTCCCGTCGCATATAGAAATGTCTATATACCACGGTTGATAACTGTGGTATATAAAAGTAGACTATATACCACGGTTCTCTCCTTAACCGTCATTTAAGACCGTTTTGGACGCAGTTCTCAACGATTTAAACGACGATTAAGGAGAGAACCGTGGTATAAAGCCCTTTTATATGACGGTTAAAGGTCAAAACCGTGGTTTATTATCTATAAAATCAACGAATAAACCACGTTTATACATATAACCGTGGTTTATAGTCTATGAATTTTTTCAAAATCACCGGCGATTCAGAAGCGCCGCTTCGCAGATATCAAACGCAGCACAGAAGAGAATGAGAGGCTAGAACATGTGTGTTCCTTGTTTGCGATTTATGGTTGCAAAATAATGAGTGAAGAATGGCGTAGTATGTTCCTTGTTCGCGGTGGGTTGCAAAATTACCGTGAAGTTGAAGAGAATGAAGAACGGAGGTGTAGGTCATGTACCTTGTTCGCCGGTTATGTTGCGAAAATTACAGTGAGAATGAGTGAGTGAGGACGAGCATGTTCCTTGTTCGCAAGTGTAAGCTGCAAAAATTACCGAAAAACAAGAGAATGATTGAGGAAGAGCATGTTCCTTGTTCGTGGTTTAGGATTGCAAAATTACCGTGAGCTAGTTGAAGAGAATGAAGAATAGTGCAGAGCATGTTCGTCGGTTTGGGTTCCAAAATTATCGTGAGGTTGAAGAGAATGAAGAAGAGTTGCAGAGCGTCGATCGGTTGGGTTCCAAAATTACCGTGAAGAGAATGAAGAAGAAGAGTGCGTTGACATATATGAGAATAGAGAGAAAGGCCGCGTTAAATTTCGACCGAAAATTAAAATTCCCGCCTAGATTATATACCACGGTTGATCAAAAAACCGTGGTTTAATATAGCAAGATGTGCAATATAAATGACGGTTTCCTAGGAACCTGCAGAATATATATTGTGAGTGGTTAAATTGGTGTAAAAATAAAAGAAAAGAAATTAAACTCAAAAAAAACGTCGGGCTGCAAACAAATCCCGGTCGTAGTAGTATAGTGAAATGTAAGCGACCGGATATCGAACCGTGGGACTAATATACATATTATAGTACCTAAGCATGTCACAAAAAGGGGGGAATTAATTGACTTTTTTATAAAAAAAAAGGATAAAATAAACTAAGTTAACAGAAAAACTAAACGGGACTCTGGTTCACGTTAATATAATATCTGCTCTTTCATGCTAGGTTTACTGGTTAAATTATAATTGATTGGCAAGATCCTGTTTTATTCTTAAGGTCCGATGAAAACTCATAAGAACTCGTTCCAGTTGTGCAAGGTCCGATGAAAACTCAAGCACCCACTGGTGGACGGCAGAGGAGTATGAGGATTTATTCTTGCAACTTGTACTAACTTAAACGATGAAAATAAGTTCCTACAGTTTTACGGCTTAATTAACCCATCTGTTTCTAACCGATAAAATTAAAAACAGACTTAGTAAAGCATTTTAATAAATTCATGAGGTTTATTAAAAAGATGCGAGAAAACCTTTAAGCGTAACAAACTTCATTAAAATAAAAACCAGTAAAACATATTGCATAATTAATACAGATACATAATAATTATTCCCAGAGTATACGTAAACTAGCCTACCATATTAAATAGCGATCTGCTATTTAATTACGTGAGACTAGAGGTGAGACTAGTGAAATGAAAAGAAAACAAATGGAGAAGCGGGAGATTAGAAATGGAATGAACGAGTGAGTGAAGGTGTAGTGGTTCGAAGATGGATTGATGGGGTGAATTGGAACTCCGGAAGGAACACGGAAGGAACCTCCGAGAGGACACTGGAGAAGATGAATGGAGCGTGGTTTATATAGAGGAAGGAAAGAAGAGGAAGGAAGGGAGAAGGAAGAGACAGGCTGGATCACGCGTAATAAGATAAGGGAGGTGCCAGTTGATGCTCATTGATTGGTCCTCATTAATTGCAGGGACAGAGCTTGAACACAGGCGTGAATTAAGGTAGGCGCCGACTGGTAATGGATATGGCAGCAACTTGCAGACAGTCGGCGAAGTAGATAACCCGTCGCGTCAATTTACAGATCTGGACATTACACGCATCCGGTATATGTACGCTTTATTTCATGCGGTCATCCTCCATTGTCCCACGTCCGCATGCAAATGCATGCTCTCACGTCCGCATGCAACTAGGCGGTTGCATGGGCGGTCCATAATACGTCCGCTTATTATAAGGCAGTTGCAGGGGCGGTCTCTCAGTGTTGTCCGCCTAATACGGGGCGGTTGCTAGGGTGGTTGCAAGCCTCTTGTCCGCCTAACCCTAGGCGGTTGCAGGGCGGACACAGCTCTGATGCGTGCTTCACGCTGCCTTGTTTAATCCTTGTTTATAAATATATGTGTTTATTGGTATTTTCTACATTTTAACACATGTAATACGTCAGTTAATATAATAACATAATTATAGGAAAAACCCAAGATAAGTGAGAAAACATTACTAAAAATGCTACAAATTGTAAGGTGATTAAACCCTAATAAGTCTATATGCTTTGCACTTATCAAACTTCCTCACACTTGACTTTTGCTTGTCTCAAGCAAATAAGGAATATAATTATCTCTAAGCCATAAAATAAAGCAAGATTAAATAATGTAGAAGGGAATTTAGACAAGGTGACAATTGAAAGAATAATTCTGCTCTTAGAAGTAGGTTTTTATAAACAGTGAAGAAGAATAATTTAATAAAAGCATAGAAAAACTAGACTGCAGAAAACAAGTTAGATTAACCTGGATTTCCAACCAATTTCAATTCTCTAACCCGGGATGACAAGGGATGTGAAGTAATGCCTTATTCCGCAATACCTTCAACACCACGTACTCATGTTCATAAACATAAATTGCAATTTATTATTTACATCTTTTTTTTCTGAATGTGAAGATTGTATATACAAAAACACACATTTTTTTAATTGCATTATTTTTCTGTACCCCAGATTTTCTCTCTATCCTTGTAGCGGTGTGGGTCTTCTATCCCAGGTCACGAGACCTTAGGTAGATAGGTGTTAAAGCACCCCGAAGAACTTAATAACCGGATAGACGAGGCCTGTTTTTGGTTAGAAAAATTCATAAACAGTGGAGTACCTTGTCTTTATCCTTTTCTTTCCTTGACTTTCCACATATTCCATAATCCCAAGCTAAACTAAATTGGTTTTTACAATCAGCAGATCTATCATATTTTGAGCGAAAATAGAGTATTTGAAGGAAAATAATTTTATACAAACTCCTTTAAATAAAACCATCTTTCAGTTGTCACTTGACATAATTTCAGACACTTCTACAATTATTTATCTCATTTTCATTTTTTTTATACAGGCAATTAGAGTAGCTAAAAGCGAGTGTGGCGTTTATCGAACAACTGTCATATTTTCAGGGAAAGGTCTCTCCTTCCTCACACTTAAGAGGAGCAATGTCCTCATTGTTCAGAATTAAATTCAAGAAAAGGACCTTTCAAAATATGACAGACTCATAAAGGATTAAATTAATATAGGTTGAACATTAATATAATAAAGGAAGAACTGAAACTCCCCTTGTATCGTAGATTGAGGAAGGTGTCCTTCCTCACACTTAAAGCTTTGGTAGGGGTGAGAAGTTCCTCACACTAAGTTCGCGCAAGTGTTCAACCGAAGATATCGAAATTCCTAGAGCAACTGAGGTTGCTTCCATAGGTGAGTTCAGCTATATATTGTATATATAGAATTTGTTCTGAAAAAGAAAAACAGTATAGCCAGCAGAAATCAAATTGCACAAAAAGTAATAGGAGGCAAAAATAAATAATAAAGCATAAATAATAAAGCATTGCATAATATAAAAACATAAAGTAAACTGTACTGTTACCTTCCCGAATATAACAAAAGTTAGTCAAGGTTCAAACAGTATTAGTCTACAAAAAGTTAGTAAACTACAGAGAAATATAAAATAAACATAACAATAAAATAAAAATCACTGCGGTGGTGGTGGTGGAGGCTGCACTGGTCCCTGGCCTATCTGAGCAAGGAGATACTGCATGAGCTGAGCTGTCTGTGCATGCTTGCCACCACGTATACGAGGCATACTAATAAATTCTTAAAATTAAAAGTAAACAAACATTAACAACATAACAATTAATATTAAACATTATACGGAGTAATAATAACATGAAAATTAATATCAACAACAACATAAAAATCAAACAGAGCATTAATATTTGACATAAACAACTTAGCAAATTAACAAAAATAGAAAACAAGTAGAACAAATAATATGAATATAAACAAAAATAAAAATAATATAAACAACATAAATTCTATCGAAAATTCGACAGAACCTCCCCTAAAAATTTGACTCTCCACATTTAATTCAGTCAAGCTCAAGGTAATTTTAATACCGTTATCATACAAATCCACATATAATCCTATAATCATAAATTATTCTTTTAATAACAACAAGGCATTATTGAATTAGGAAAATGCAATTTTAAACAATGCACTCTCGTATCTCTTATATACCTAAATTGGAATTTATCAAAAACACCAAATCTAAGTGTAATAAGTGTAGATTTAACCTTGTATATGTATAATATGATTTATAGAAGACAATTTCGAGGACAAATTCACAATTTAAGCTCGGAATTTCCGAAACGGTCGACCTAGGGTTCAAAAATCCAGTCCTTAATTTCTCCTAGTGTAGTTCATCATTTATGGATTTGAAGCTATAGAAACGTAGCGAATGGAAAAACGAAGATTTCGGTACTAACCTTGCGTGATTCGGTGGAGAATTGAAGAAGTTGTGGCAATTGAGGATGGGGGCTGTCGCGCGAGCTGCTCTTCTCCTTGCGTCGAAATGGAGCAAATTGAATTTGGGGAAGAACAGACCGTGAGTTAGTGAAACGCGGAGCTTAAGCTCTTTTTTTTCTGAGTCAGGGACGTCCGCTTAGACATCCGCGTGTAGAGAGGCGGACAAGGCTAGGCGCGTCCGCTTGGCGTCCGCGGCTAATGAGGCGGACACGGGGGCGGTAGGCTTCAGTGGCGTCCACGTGGACGACCGCTTGGAGCTAGGCGGACGCGGCTCAGTGGCATCCGCATGGGAGTCCGCTTGGAATGGGGCGGTTGCCTAGGCGGACCGGTAACTGCTTCATTTTTTTTCGATTTTGATTATACGTATCAAACAACAAAATAAAAATGTCATTAAACTATAAGTTAGTAATAAAAATGTCATAAAATTATAAGTCAGTAGTTAGATGACAAAAATTATAAGTTAGTAATTAGATTTACAGAAATTAAATGTTAGTAATTAGTAGACAGAATATTAAACGTTAGTAGTTAGAGACAATGGAAAGAAATGACAGAAAATTAAATGACAGAAATTATAAGTTAGTAGTTAGTATACTGGAAATTGAAGGACAATGGAAATTAAATGACAATAATATAAGAGTTAGTAATTAGATGTCAGAAGTCAGATGTCCAATTAATATTAACAGATTATTAGATAATTAATATTAACAATAAACAAAATATTATAGACATAATATTAACAGAATAAAGAGAACAGAATATTTATAGTTAACAGGTGAATAATCCGGGGTTAGGAACTAGAATAAATCTAGTCCCCGACAACGGCGCCATTTTGCAGAATATATATTGTGAGTGGTTAAATTGGTGTAAAAATAAAAGAAAAGAAATTAAAACTCAAAATAAACGTCGGGCTGCAAACAAATCCCGGTCGTAGTAGTATAGTGAAATGTAAGCGACGGATATCGAACCGTGGGACTAATATACATATTATAGTACCTAAGCATGTCACAAAAAGGGGGGAATTAATTGACTTGTTTTTATAAATAAAAAGGATAAATAAACTAAGTTAACAGAAAAACTAAACGGGACTCTGGTTCACGTTAATATAATATCTGCTCTTTCATGCTAGGTTTACTGGTTAAATTATAATTGATTGGCAAGATCCTGTTTTTATTCTTAAGGTCCGATGAAAACTCATAAGAACTCGTTCCAGTTGTGCAAGGTCTGATGAAAACTCAAGCCCACTGGTGGACGGCAGAGGAGTATGAGGATTTTATTCTTGCAATTTGTACTAACTTAAACGATGAAAATAAGTTCCTACAGTTTTACGGCTTAATTAACCCATCTATTTCTAACCGATGAAATTAAAACAGACTTAGTAAAGCATTTTAATAAATTCATGAGGTTTATTAAAAAGATGCGAGAAAACCTTTAAGCGTAACAAACTTCATTAAAATAAAAACCAGTAAAACATATTGCATAATTAATACAGATACATAATAATTATCCCAGAGTATACGTAAACTAGCCTAACATATTAAATAGCGATCTGCTATTTAATTACGTGAGACTAGAGGTGAGACTAGTGAAATGAAAAGAAAACAAATGGAGAAGCGGGAGATTAGAAATGGAATGAACGAGTGAGTGAAGGTGTAGTGGTTCGAAGATGGATTGATGGGGGTGAATTGGAACTCCGGAAGGAACCACGGAAGGAACCTCCGAAAGGACACTGGAGAAGATGAATGGAGCGTGTGGTTTATAAGAGAAGGAAAGAAGAGGAAGGAAGGAGAAGGAAGGAAGAGACGCTGGATCACGTGTGAATAAGATAAGGGAGGTGCCAGTTGATTGCTCATTGATTGCTCCTCATTAATTGCAGGGACAGAGCTTGAACACAGGCGTGAATAAGGTAGGCGCCGACTGGTAATGGATATGGCAGCAACTTGCAGACAGTCGGCGAAGAAGATAACCCGTCGCGTCAATTTACAGATCTGGACATTTACACGCGTCCGCGTATATGTCCGCTTTATTTCATGCGGTCATCCTCCCTTTGTCCCACGTCCGCATGCAAATGCATGCTCTCACGTCCGCATGCAACTAGGCGGTTGCATGGGCGGTCCATAATACGTCCGCTTATTATAAGGCGGTTGCAGGGGCGGTCTCTCAGTGTTGTCCGCCTAATACGGGGCGGTTGCTAGGGCGGTTGCAAGCCTCTTGTCCGCCTAACCCTAGGCGGTTGCAGGGGCGGACACAGCTCTGATGCGTGCTTCACGCGTGACCTTGTTTAATCCTTATAAATATATGTGTTTATTTGGTATTTTTCCTACATTTTAACACATGTAATACGTTAGTTAATATAATACATAATTATAGGAAAAACCCAAGATAAGTGAGAAACATTACTAAAATGCTACAAATTGTAGGTGATTAAACCCTAATAAGTCTATATGCTTTGCACTTATCATAACCGTGGTATATAGGTACCTTATATACGACGGTTCTTGAAGAACCGTGGTATATTCACTCCGGCATGTACTATATACCACGGTTCCCCTGAAAACCGTGGTATATAACTAACCTATATACGACGGTTCCGGAAAAACCGTGGTATATGCGCTCTGGAATGCACCTTAAACGACGGTTTCTATTAAAACCGTGGTTTATAAACTTTAAACCACGGTTTTCCACTTAACCGTGGTTTTAAACGCCGTCATTAAAAACATTTTTTCTACTAGTGGAAAAGCGTGAAAGGTAGAATGGGGAGGAAGGAGAGAACACTTAAGTGGGAAATTTGGCATGTGAGTTTCACATGCTTCTAATGTGCACTTTTAGTAATTAATTAAATTCCCTCAAATATTTATAATCTCATTTTAAACCCTTATTAAATTCCAGAATTTACCATAAATTGACATGACACGGTTTTTGCCATTTTAGGCAAAAATGTTCTTAAGCCTTTAAATGTCCAAATGTAGCCAGCACTTCACTTTTCTTTCCGAATATCTTATCCATCATTAAAATAAGACAAAAGTCTATACTTTGAGGTTATAAACCATTTTTCAATGCCAAAGTATTTCAAACCACTCAAAATTACCAAAATGCCCTTAAGGCCAAAATGTGCTTTAAACAAAATTCTTCATAACTTTTGAGCCCTTGCTATACAAATAACCTTTTAAAACTCTTGTTAAGTACATATATGGGAATTAAAGCACTAATATAAACCTTATTAACTTTAGGTATTTCACTATCTCCCCCTTAAAAACAAGGTTCATCCCCGAAGCTTAAACCAACACTAAAATTCTTTATTTTTAACAGGCATTCTTTTGTAAAATCAATACAGCTCATTGGTATAATCAAGCAGAATCAATGCACATTTCAAATATAATCTCAAGACCAAGGATTAAAACCTTTGGCTTAGACATTTTGTTGGTACCAAATTCTTAGACTTAAACAAGATCACGACAAATTTCTAAAACATTCCAAGAACTTTCATGGTTCTTCCTCAAACATTTCCATAACTCTACCATAATTTCACTCATTAGTTTCAATTCACCATAATATCCATTTGGATCTTTATTCTCAATGTCACACTGGACACTACTACCATACTTTCCACTTGTCATATAAGACAATGCAAGACTACCACAACTGAAATGATAAATTTACCATGCATTTATCAAACCGCATAGATGTTATAAAGCAAACATATACAATTCATGAAGCAGTAGTCGCTTAGATGCGGTTCTATCCACCCCGGACCCCCTTCCCTTAAAAGGAAGTTATGACCTCGTAACTACATCCATACTCTTAGAACTTTAATTTCAAAACATTTTTCAGCACATAGCAAGTCTATTCCAATCTATGATTGGGTTACAAGATCTGACAATATTTAACCTTTAGCTAATCACTATAATGTTTTCATCCAACATCTTCCATGAATATACCTCATTTCATTAAGTGAGATCAATCTCCACTATGTGTGGTTCCAAAACACAAAAGTGAATTCACTATATGTTTCTATCATTTAGATATTTAGAAACATGATGTGCTATATCATACTCCATAGGCGCTACTAGCGTTTAAGCCATATTTCCAACTCTGATAATTACCTTCCAGGTCCAATAAATTTGGGGCACGATCTCTTATTCTATTCCATACGCAACCTCATCACCAAGTGGATGAAACATGCTTTCACATCTATCTATAGCATCCAATTTAAACTCGGTCAGTATCCTTCCAAATTTGTATAAAGTTTCTTCCGATCTTAGGCAGCTCACAAAAATTCCGATTGTTTGAGATATACAAGGACTATTGGTGTAATAACCCTTCCAAGATTCTAGTATATCCAATACGCACAACGTACATATCATCCAATGTATATCTGAGTCCCCATCTGCCACAGGGTAAAACAAAATTGATCTCCAACTTGTCACCTTTAAGCTTTTGAAAATAGGTTCACACTTAAATGAAATTTGAACTCTCTAACATTATCACATCACAATCATCCTATACATGTCCTTAGTGTGCTCGCACTTCAAGTATGACAGAGGTTTTAGTAACTAGTCACCCTTTTAACTCAACTCAAATCGCTTGTTAAACATTCATTCTCAATTCAATACCCTTTTCTTTTTCTTTCTCCATGTAAGTTACCAAGATCACATGTTGGCTTTTCTTAACGACTCTAAACATTGAGATATCCAAGGATCCCAAATGTCTCACAGGCCCGAGCATCACAAACTAATATCTCATAAAACTCTCTAGTTGCTCAGAATAATCAAAAATCTTTAAGTTAAACTGATTCTTAAACTCTACAAATCATTCTAGTTGTCATCTCTAAAGCACACAACCATAGGGAAAATTCCTCATTTAATCCATATTATTCTAGACAAACTTGATTCCTTCAATCCTTTCATCGTTGCATCATTTGACTCAGATGCCCAACATATATTCTAACTTACATTGAATAACTAGTTCTTTAGTCTACTTCTTTCATACTACACCATCATAATCCAAATCTCAATCACTTCTGATCACAAATGCCCTTCTTTTCTACTCAAGGCATCCATTTTCACCTTACTCTCATGGAAATATATCCTTAAAAACTCCTAATCAGCTCGAATGATCTCTAACTCTCAAGTCAATGAAGATCTCATACATTTCCCAAAATATAATATGTTGCTAGCTTCATCAAAGGATACACAATTCCTTCTTAGTTATGAACTACCACACAATCCAAAGACTGTTGAGATAAATCAATATCGATCCCAAATGTATAACAAATTTCACCTTAAATTTCAGGAACATAACTTTGGTGATTATCCTCAAAACTTCTACTATCTTTGTTAATAGTATATCATTCACCCTTATAATCTGGAAATAAATCTCTTGAAAGTCTCGGCATCAAGTCAAACCCTTATATCATGGTCTAGAAAAGAAATTTTACCCTTAATTAGTGCTAACACTTGGTAAAATTATCAATCAAATAACTATTCCTCAAAGTTTTTTTTCCTTGAGTTTCCTCTATACTCTCCCTCAACTTAAGAATACACCTAAAACAAAATCAATAAAGATTATCACAAATTAATCCAACTAAGTCTCAAAACTTCATGAATAACCCTGTTCTATCAGCTTTCTCTTTTTGTATACAAAGGTAATAATCCAAAGGAGACACAATAGGTCATTTATCTTTTATCTACCGGATCTTGTCAGCTTCCATATCAGGTCTTTCCTTCCAGAGGCCCCATATCATTAGATGCTTAAACTACCAAATCTTCTCTAAGCATTAGCCCAATTCCTTCCAAATTCATTTACTTAGAGGTACCCCTTCATTTTTAGTGTATAAATTCCTCTTGGGATCCGATCATCTTCATTCCTCAAGTCTTGCACAAAGAAAAAAATACCTAAAAATTTTCATTATTCATTCTCATACTCCACACTCGGCGGTTGACAAAATCTCAATCTCCATGTATATATATTTATAACCCCAAAAGTCATATTAACATCTTTGGTATCTTTAAACAAGGTGATTTCGACCCTGGCGCACCTATTTTGTCCTTTTCTACTTTATCCTTTTTGTAAAGCTTTAAAATGTTGTATCTTATTATATAAGTCCAACTAACATAAATGTTATATCATTGTTCATCATAATTCGAGCTCTTCAAAATAAGACCAAACTTGAGTATGTTTTGATAAATTTTAAATTTTTATATTGTACATATGTTTTAAGATTCATTATGAATATGAAGTTTAAGAAAAGTGAGGTTGTTAAAAAGTGAACCTAAGGTTGTTAAAAATAAATCAGAGTTTGTTAGACCTTAAACCCTGCACTATAAACCCTTCAATGTTTTTAGCATTCATAGGGTGGTTTTTAGGGTGTTTGGGGGGGGGGGAGGGGGTAGGGTAATCTTTTTGGCCTTAGTTTTACACTTTATATTTTCGTCACTGACTCAACAGTTTTTTAGGGTTTGTGATTTAGAGTTTAGGGTCGTTAGACCTTAAACCCTGCACTACAAACCATAATAATGCCTTCGACATTTTTAGCATTCCTAGGGTGGTTTTTAGGGTGTTTGGGGGGGTAGGGTAATCTTTTTTGCATTAATTCAACACTTTATATTGTCATCACTGACGCAACAGTTTTTTAGGGTTTGTGGTTAAGGGTTTAGGGTAGACCTTACACTACAAACCATAAAAATGTCTTCGACTTTTTTAGCATTCCTAGGATGGTTTTTAGGGTGTTTGGGGGGTAGGGTAATATTTTTGGAATTATTTCTACACTTTATATTGTCATCACCAACTCGACAGTTTTTTAAGGTTTGTCGACCCTAAACCCTACACTACAAACCCTAAAAGTGTCTTTGACGTTTTTAACTTTCCAAGGGTGGTTTTTAGAGTGTTTAGGGTAAGATTCCTTTTGTTCATGAATAAGGTTCATTTTATTATCAAAGAAGATTCATATTGCTAATGAATAAGATTCACTTTAAAAATACCTATTATATACTATTCTAAAAATATAAAATTTTAAGTTTATTAAAACATATCCATGATGCATTTTGTTTTGAAGAGCACAAAAAATAATGAACAATGGTATATATATATATTTGCACTCTTATTTTATAAGTTATAACATTTTGAAAAAAAAATTTTTCTCCTATGTCCACATTCACACACATTGAGAAAGGAGAGTCACGTAGAGAAGATTATTTACCCTTTTTTTTTTCCCTTCAATAGAATTTTGACACATGGCCGAAGCTACATAGAAGCATGGCGTAATCGCTGGCTTCTCCGTTCCGTTGAACAAAATTCTATGCTTACAACACCTTCTTCACCCTTATACTTGTGTATCTGGTTCATTCCTAGAACGACCTCTAGATTAATTCATTCAACTATATCAATCTAGTGGAGAACATACCACCCCATTATTCACACTTTACTTCTCCCAAATTCACAGCACTAGTTCATTTTGTAAGATGCATCATCTATAATAATACATTCATCATTGTACTTATTGATCTCCGCATTGTATGATAAAGCTTTTCTTCTCTTCATTCTAATCTCTATCCTACATTTTCTTGAGCTAAAGCTCCTAAAGTCAATCCATTACTTACTCTTTCATACTATATTGTTAAGTGGTACTCCCACTAAGGTGTGAAGCTAATAAACTAGTCCAATTTCCAACAAATGGAACATATTTCCTTCATGGCAAATACCTTAAATCCTTATTCCTCAATCTGGATACCATGTTCTTTCCACCTTTCAACTAACAATCTTGTCCCAATAGCACCTCCATGAGAACGACTTATCCATTTACCTCATTGCTTCTTTCATCAGCTATAAGGTCATCACTTATGCACTCAAATGTCCTTAATGTCCATAGGTCTAGCCCTAGGCATAGCTCCCTAAGACATCCAAACATGATCCTGGAACCCATGGGTTATGGGCTCACCTGTAATCCCTTTATCCATAACTAAGAGCTTATTTAACCCTTAGGTTAAATCACTTGTTTAGTCCTCAATAATATATCATAAGGCATAACACTCTCAAGTTACCATCCTAGGCATGAATCTTGGTCATTTTCCATTGACAAGATCTAAAAGATTCCATAATGCCACAACATCACTATTGTAACCAACAAGGTTATCATAAGGCCTAATTCAACATTTTCATTCCTCCAGAGGATGCCTAAAACAAAAGAGTTAGACTCCAAGTCTCCTCATCACTCAGCATGAGGTGTTTAAAAACTCAAAGTACATAGCTAGATCTCATATTACACACCCCATGAAATGCCAAGGTTCCACAAGACTTTCTAGTGTTTCATCTAGTTCTATAAAGGTAATATACTCAAACCATAATAATTCCAACTCTCATATACATATAAGCAACAAAAATGTCAACGACTTAGCCATGACCATCACATTTAAATCAGTACAAAAGCATTATGCAATATGATTCATCAAATTAGTGTTCAACTCATCATTTTCATATATATATTGACATAGTCTCAAAGGACTTCCACAATTTATCAATCATGTGTGTCACTCAACACTCACCATCATATTATTTTAAGGCAAAACTCATATCACATACTCATTTAGTCATTTTGACATTCTCAAACAATCATAGCCTCGAAGGACTTGTCATAGTACAATCATTATGTGTGTTCCATAATGCACGTTGTAATATGCCTCTACGGTAATGCACTTAGGCCCATAAGAAAGATCAAAATTAAGCACCATATAAAGCCACAACCACATGACCATAACTTAGTCATCCTTATCGCACATTGAAAGGGAACTTCATCTCCACTTTATGACACAAGTTATGTTTTGACAATGGTATTTGCGTCCTTTATCACCATCAAATTCATTCCTCTGACCTAACATTTTAAGATCTGCCCAGCTGGTTTCCAGGATCGTACAAAGTAACTCTTATAACATATGGATTGGTGGTGACCAGGCTGTATGCAGCGGTAACAAACTCCTCGCCGACTGGTCCTTGACGGTTGCCCGATAGGATGCCTACAATTCAAGAAGGGATTTCTCTAATTTCCTTGGAAGGAAACAAGTTCAGTTTCAGTTTTGTTAAGTGAGTCTATGAGATCACCACCATCTGGTTGGCTTTTGCAATATGTATTTTCTTGGTGATTTCATCTATCAGTTTCTCATGAGTTGTGAGTAGCTCATCATAGTCATTTTGTATTTTCCTAATGGCCCTTTCAGGTTTACTACACTGTCATTTTTTAGTTGTTTTTCAAGACATTCATTTACCTTAACTAACTCTCGGTTAGTTTTCTCATACCCCTCTAGATGATCGACAAGAACCTAGGTAATTTTCCTAAGACTCCTGAATTTAGGATAATTTACCTCGACTTGGTTTTGGTCATCATCATACTGCTTACCGACAGATTTCTTAGTTGTCTCCCTATTTATATCCGGGCATGGTTGTTTTGGACAGTCTTTGCGGTGATGCGCTTGTTTGTTACAACCGAAGCACTCACCATTTTTTTCCCTTTGTTTATCTTTAGAGCCTTTTAAGTCATGTTTCTTTTACAACTTTTGGTTGAACATCTTTTTAAAACTTATCTTGGCTTAGGGTCCCGTTTATTCATCATCTAAGTCCAATCCTGATTCACACTGTTCAGCAACTTGTGACGCTGGTCCCTTGTCTTTTTCTTTCTTGGCAAATTCTTTTAGCTCAAAGGCTATTAGTGACCCCAACATGTCAGCGAGTGACATCTTCGATAGGTCCTGGACTCCCTGCATGACATTAACAATACTGTCAAAAGTTACTTGAAGTGATTTTAAGAACTTACGAATTTGGTCTTGTTGGATATGGTTCTTCCAAGCTTGAACATCTCATTTATGAGCATGGTGAACCTTGTGTGCATCTCAAAAATGGTCTCCTCTTCCTCTTTCTTGAACAACTCCTAGTGAGTAAGAAGAAGTTCAATGCATGTTTGAGCAATGGCTTCACAGATTGCTTCAAGAGTTTTCTAGATCTTCGTGGTTGTATTAAGAGATGAGATCTAGGAATACTGCTCAGGTAGCAACGCACGATGAATAAGTTTGACAGCTTGTGCATTGAATATTGCCTTCTTCACCTGTTCATTGGTCATCATATCTATGGAAGCTTGATTTTCTTTATCATCTTTGAGAATGTACTCACCAACATTGATCACCCGCTAGATTCGTGGATCCTCACACTTGATGTAGAACTCCACCTTTTTCTTTCAATGCGTGTAGTTTTCTCCATTAAGTAGTGTTGGTCGATTTGGGATTGCACCTTCTTCAGATGCCAGCTTGTTTGAGTAAGACATGGATCCTCTCTCAGAGTGGTTAACTCCTCAGAAGAGACCTGCTCTGATATCAATTGTAACTGGCTACCACTCCTTGATACGTCCCCTATAGATCGTGGGCATGTCTCTCAAACAGATTAAGACTACTTAAGTAACTTAAGGTAGATAGAAAGAACGCAAGTACTTCAACTGGAATCTACCAATTTGATTGAGAATTAACACACAAGTAATTCACTTAACCTCCCTCTATGCCCACCTATGGACTATGGGACAATTTCAGACTTACCATCAAAGACCTTCTACCCAGACCGACCTCTTGGTCACTAGTATCCTAACAGTTCCTCAACTGTTGCTCGTCTGCCTAAGCTACCCCTTACAAGTGTTGTGACTCCACCGCTCACACTACTTTTAACTCAATGACTTAGCATTGCTCACTCATACAACTGATGATTTCCTAATACAAGCCTAATCAGTTTGGACACTTCTTTCAACAATGCATTCAATGTTGGTGTACAAGTATGTATTGAATGCTATCTCTGCTACCCATTATATACATTTAAGATCTAACCTTCATTCAACTATTCCTAAATATCCTTTAGGTTTCACCTTACTTCCTCAGTTACTTGGAATTTCTTGCTTCTCATTGGTTGAGCTGTTGCTCGGCCAACACTTGCCTAACACGTGGCAACACGTAATTGGTCACCGTGTGTGGTGGTTGTGGGCGCCGGTTGCAAGTTGATTCCCAACTAACCTTTGCAAGTTTGTAGCTCAATTTAACTCCCTTGGTAACTTCAGCTAGTTACTCCACGATGATTGTTTGCATGAGTAGACTTGTAGGCAACATGGAAAAGATTGTCATTGGTGATCATGAAGACTTTCTTGATCCTTAATACATTCTTGATCCTAATCAAGTTCTCTGAATTGATTTGTCTTTAAGTGTATTTCCACAAAGTTTTCTAGTAGGCTTTGTCGTTAGCTTCATCACTTAAATGGTTGTTGAGTGTCTGTCACGTCCGAGCTTCATCTTTGAGCTATTGTGCACTATGTGCCCGACCTGTTGAGCTCCAATCAACAAAACAGAACCCGCTTGTAACCTTGCGCGCCAAGTGATTCTTGTGACCTATTTTTTTAAAACGCTTACACTTAAACAACATTAAATACACAAGGAAAAGTTTGATATCATAAAAAAACAAGGAAGACAAAATTGAGGGCCAAAGGAAACGGGTAATGGGGCTGCACAAAGGCTACAAGGGGTCCCCAAATTCCTTTGTAGCCAAACCACGAAGGATTCATTTCTCTTGGCAACTCCAGACCAAGCCAGGAGTTACCTCACTAGAAGCCGAACCATATTTCACCAGTGGACTAAGTTCAATGTACACAAAGGGTTTGACGTAATCTTGTTGTTTTACCTTTCTTCACATTTGGACTAAGTTTATTGTGCATCCAGACTTCTCCGAGGGATATTTCATCCTTAACTTTGTCAAGGTTTCGCTTCTTACCTCCCACAATTTCTAGATGGCTTCCTGTATGCAACATCACCTAGCAGTCATGCAGAGCCGCCTCCTCAACCAGGATAATTGATCTTATAGTCGTTTGTGAGGTCGTCGATTGTGCATTCCAGTTTTGCTCTTGCCTAACGGTATCGATTGGCTTAAGAGAGCAATTGGTCCTGCCTCCAAGGTCAATGTCCTCTTTAGAGTGCTCTGGACCACTCCGGAGCTTTTTTTGTGAGTCCTATAGATTATTATGTGGGGACAAATCTTTCGGATTAGTGTCTTTCCTCGAAACATTCCAGTCATTTGGAGACATAGATGTCGTTGAGCCATGTCCTTCGCTAACCTCGTCCAGAATTCTTCAAACATTAGCCTCATCCTCCTCTGTCACCTTGCGCCCAATACATAAGCTCGATGCTCGGAGCCATGGGCCATAAGGAAGTGTGTTGTTGTCAATATCCTTGTAGTTCGGACAGTCTTAGGTTAGATGCAGAAATAGGCCACACTAGAAGCAAATGGAAGACATCTTTTCGTAGGAAAACCGGAGAACTGAGGCACGACCTTTCATGGTCATTGAAAAACAACGCAAAACGGGTCTTTAGATATCATGCGTAACTTTAACTCTCATAAATTCACCTTCAAAGCGTCCTTCATCTTCATCGAATTTCAAGAAAAACCCAAATCACGAACTTAGACGCTGAGCGAATGATTTATGTCGGAGGATGAAGGGAATGTCATGGATCCTGATTCATAGTAGGATGAAGGGGAAATCATGGTCTTTGGATGCTTTTCTGGTTTTGATTGGTTGGAGAACCAATAGGGAGTCATCGAAAGTTTGTGGCCCGCGAATTAGGATATCAGCTAATGCTTCATCCCTTCCAGCTCGAACATAAAAATGCTTTTACCAACATTCTTGGACTTTAATTTGTCCGTGGAGTTGCTAGGCTTTATCAAAAGTCCCTTCCAAAGCCCTAACGTCTGTGATTCATGGTGAGAAGAACTTACTTATAAGACACCATGAAACTGAGAACTTTCACCTTGATCCAACATATCGTCCAAGTTCATCGAGAAACCCTCCTCCTCCGTGAGCGAGAATCCGCACATTTGGATGCAACTTCTTCGACTTGATCCTTCGTGTGCAGACTAGCCATGTTAGAAGTTGAAATATTGGAGCGGAATTTTACAGGAAAGGGGAGGTTCGGGAGTGTTATACGATTAGTTTGAAGAAGTCATATAGGGGTGAAAGGAAGGTTGAAAAGCCATGTGCAAAGAGCAATAATTTCAGTGGTTTTCATTCCCAAAACAGATATTGATTGTATCACAAGGTTAACACCAATAGACCAGGTGGAGGAGGAGAAGGAGAAAAGGTGTCGCTAGGACTTCTCGCCTAGTAGAGAAAACATCTTGTTAGCGTATGAGTTTAACGTTGTTATGCTCACCCAAGAGCTATTCGCAGCAGTTAGTGGATTTGTGCATTGATGTGTATATGGGGGCAGATTTTGGTGAGAAGGCTGATTGAAATAAGTAACTTATTACTAATTTGTTTTACTCTAAACTTGGTAAATTAAACTCTGCCTTAAATTTATTAACATTCTTATTTTTTTTTTTGTCTTTGTAATGACGAGTATGATCATCGATCGCTTGTGATATACTACGGAGTATATTTTGTTAATGGCAACTACTTTACCTTGCTAAAAGACTGCTCCGGTTGGCAGCGGAGGGGGTAGCGAGCGAGATTAATTATACCTATACATCCCTCCCCAATTAATGGCGGCCGCGACCACCACCACGTAAGGGTTCGTGAATCCAACAACACACACAACCACCACCACGCATCAAACTCCACATCAATTGAAGATTCGAGTCACCGCCGTTGGTCACCACCCACCTTCCACTTCCCAGGCACACCCAAACAACACTCACGCATCAATCTCCGCACCAATTGAAGATTCGCGTCACCGCCGTCGGTCACCACAACCTTCCGCTACCTGGACACACCTCCAACACCACGCATCAATCTCCACACCAACTGAAGATTCGCGTCACCGCCGTTGGTCACCACCACCTTCCACTCCCCGGACACACCATCATCAACCGAATCGTATCCCCGATGACCGAATCTCCGCATACCAACGGGAAATTCAGGCACTACGTCTCGAAAATCAGAGACTGTTAGCCACACACATTGCGCTAAAGCAGGAGCTCGCGCTGTCAGAGAAGGATCTTCGGCAGCTAGCGAGCGCAGCTGAGCAAGTGAAGACGGCGCGAGACGCGGAAGTGAGAGCGGTTCTAGCAAAAACCGTAAAGATTGAGGCGGAGGAGTACAACACCATTGAAGGGCTGATGGCGGAGGTCATGGAGGCGAGGAAGGAAGTGAAGAGCTGCTGAAGGAGGTGAAGGAGGATTTGGGGAGTCGGTTGAGGGATGTGACTCGGGAACTTGAGGGATTAAAGCCGGAGTTGGCTGGGGTCAGAACCGAGATGGAGAGCTTGGCACAGGATCTACAAAAGGGAAGGTAACAACTAAATATGTGAACGTGATTGTGATTAACCTAATTGAATTCATTCATCCACAAATTGCCTGATTGACTGACCGGGTGAATTAACCATTGACATTGGAGGTAAATTGAAGAAGAAGAAACAGGCAAATTCTTTGGGTCTCCCCAATTGTCAGAGGAAACCACCTCAGCATCAAACATTTTTGGTGCAGAATAGGAGTTTGTTTGAATTATGTCTTGACTCTGTTATAAATCTTAAGTCATTTCAATCTGGTTGTTCCTCCTTATGTCCTAACATATCAGGTCTGCCATAGAGACTGAAAGGAAGACAAGCATGTCGAACAACGATATGGTCAAGTTATGGAGAGAAGTATCTCTGCCTTGAGATGTGAAATCCAAAAGCTTCAGGCTGAGCTTGCTAATGCTGAGAAGAAGGCAGCTGCTGCTGCAAACCCAGGTATCAATCATCAGACAGAACATGCTTTTCTGTCTTGGGTCTGAGTTCCTTTGAAAGATTTTCCATTTCAGATTCAGTGTCCTATGGGCTTCCTGGTTCACTTCAAAGTACTTACCGACTCTTGACAATTTTCTAAACAGGCGCAGCAGCATACGCAGTAGCAGGTTATGGAAATTCCAACTCAGGATATGGAGGAGGCTTCTACCCTGATAATCATTATGGTGTGCCGCAAGTATGTTGGCGCCACAAATCTCTGTTCTTTTGTGTTATCTTTCGATATGCAGTGACATAAAGACATGAGAAAATTAACTTGCATCCATGCCATCACAATTGCTATATCCTGACATTACAGTTCTTCAATGTTGGTTTTACCTTGACTCTGTTATAAATCTTAAGTCATTTCAATGTTGGTTATGCCTTTTGTTCATGATGTTCAAATTTTTGCACGTTTTTAGCAAGGAATAACTTGTTTGATGGTCTTATCTTTCTGTGTTCTGCATCTTCAGGCGCAAGGAGGAATTGGCGTTGATCATACAGCTTATAATGGACAAGGCTCAGCTATTGTTTCAAATGGCCCCCCGTATGACGGTGTGCTCTATTGCAAATAAGAACGGCCTGCATGATTTTTGACTACATGTAAGCATTTGAAGCCGGAATGGAGGGTGTCCTGACATATACTCCTTTGCCCCTTTATTAATGGGTGTGTACAAGTGGGAAACCTTGGTAATTAAATTCAAGAAGAGTTTGGGTTGGGGAAGGAGTAGATATGGTGCTAGCTGCACGATGTTTATTATGTTGTAGGCGGAATTCTGACTGTTTTGTCAGGGAAGGTATGCTCCAAGTATAGTTGAATTTTACCATTAGAGAATAGATAGAGAGTGAAAGAAAGAAAGTTCGGCTTGGTCTGTAATCTTCTACGCAAAACTTGTGGCACTCTCCACTTTCATGGATTAGGCATTGGAATGATGAGTACGTGTCAGTGTTAATTGTTTTGCTGCTTTTTCCATGGTCTTTATGTTCAGTGTGATTAATCTACAGTACAGTAATAGTATAGGTTGGTTTATGCGATTGATATATCAATTTCAAAGTTCAAAGCATGAAATATAGAAATCAAACACGATGTTTATAATACTGATAGATAGCAAAACTTGAGGATTTTGACACTTAAAACCAGGAGCATTTTATAGCTTATAAGTTATAACCAGGGGAATATTACATCACAAGCTGCTAAACTACTCGTAAACACATGATAACAAGATAGTTAATTAAGACTCTTAGTTGCTATGTCTACTGCACCAGTCTCACGCTAGCGTCTAGTTCTTTCTAACTCCTCTCATTTTACAGTACAATACTAGCTAGCTACCTAGAAATTAATTATATAATGCTAAACCGGCCGCTACACGACTAATACCATGATCTAGCTGGTCACAATACTCCTCTGATTGGTCTCTTCTAATTAAGGTCTTCTCTGTACTTTTACTTACTCTTGACTTTGTCTTAATCTTTCTGTTTCTCAGTCTGATCCTCTTCCTCATCACTACTCTCCTCCTCCGAAGTAGTATCATCGGCGGGGTACTTGGGAAGTGGAATCTTCCCAGACTCGATGTTCTTTATATCCTCCTCAAGATCTTCGTATGCCTTTTTCACTTCTTCAATGGTTACGCCATCACCAACTTCTTTGGCTATCTTCTCCCATTGATCAGGCTCACCGTAGTACTTCGCCAAAGCACCCTCGAAGGCAATAATCTTCTCACGTGTCCATGTAAAACCACCACCACTACCACCTGATGAGCTACCAGATGCCATTTCTGTCGATGTGGGATGCTTTATCTAGTGGGAGTATCTTATATCTGAAGCTTGTTTGCTGTACCATAAGGGTTGAAGCTACCAATTTATAGACATCTCTGGGAGTCCGATATGGGGGGGCGGTCAACACAAATTCGGTGTTCGTGAGAAGCATATATTTGTGAGGACTGAAGAATAGGGCGAGGGCTCAGCCAGCAATGCAAATGCTATAAATGACCGAGTAACATGGGAACGCATAGGAATTCAGCTGCTGGCTGCATTTTGTATTAGTTAAGTAGTTAGATTTGCACGTTGGCGGAATTTCTGTGAATTTTACGCAGGAGGATGTTATGCGTCGATGCATGCGCTTTTGTTCTCTGGGTCTCTGGTTATAAAATCAGTTACTAGCTATAGTAGGAAAAACTACTATGAATGAAATCTGTACAGAGGAACATATTCCGAAATCTTGGTTTAAAATGCGAACATGATGCGCTCCGATGCGATTAGGCTCCAAAGTGATGCGTGATGCGCAGGCGTCGATGCGAGCGCATTCCGTTTGTGATGCGATGTTACTAAAAAATCACATCAAATTTTTGTAGACAACATTTTATAATGAAGTAATATTATGACACATGAATAAAAACTTCCAAAACAAGTCTAAAGTAATCAAGTGTCCAAGTATTCAATCCAAACAACATAAGAGAACAAAACATCCAAACACAAGTATAAAGTAATCAATCACCAAGAGAATAATACTTTTAAACATAACAACACTTATGATTGACTAGTTTAGAGATATCACCACATGACCTATGGTCATGTCAGACAACACACAAGATCAACAAATCATCTTCAACATTAGGAGAGCCACCAATCCTCTTCAAGTTCTTCCTCCTCATCACTCAAGTTGTCCTAGTAAAAGTAGATGAAAAAGAAAAACAATTTTCCTTAGTGGAGAAGGATTTTCTCTTCCCCTTCTTAATGATATAGTTTTTCTAGATTGAATCATTAACCCCTACGAGTCTCATAATCATATCATATCACCAATTGTACAAAGAAAGACATCAAGCATACACACAAGACTCATTCAAGGTTTAAGGTCATTTCCGATGTTCTTGAGTTTTGATTGCTCTAAACCCAACAATAAGTGCATAGGGTCCAACTAGGTTGTATATGAGCATTATGTAGGAACAAACAGGAATAAAACGGACTTCAAACGAAGAAATTATGGTAAAAACAAGCTCAGGCGCATCGGGGCGCATCGGGGTCGGTGCATCGGGCCATCGGACCGCATCGGGTGCATCGGAGCGCATCACGGGCGCATCCGAAATTAACTCGCCTCGCTGCCTGGATGCGTTTTGATGCTGCATCGCATCCAAAACGCATCAGGCGCGCCTGATGCGCGCATTTTAAACACAAGTCCGAAATCCGAATTAACAGGCTTCATTTGGTTAATTTTGTTAGTGACTCCTCGAACACTTTCAACAATTAGTACAGGGCTTCACTGATTTCAACTAACCTGTCAAGTGATTGACATCCGAGTGGTAGAGGACTGGAGTAGGGGACAGAAGGTCCTAAGTTCGAGCTCTTTACTACTCACTTTGTGAGGGAAAGGAGTTTCTCTTTTTGGTGGGGAAAGGAGTTTCTCTTATTACTCATCCTGGGAGGAGGAATGGAGTTTACTCTCCGATACCCAGCCTGTGGAGGAATGAAGTATGCAAGGGGAAATGTGGTAAGAAGTTTCCGATGAGGGTCACCTCTTCATAGGACAAGATCTCTAGGCTTTAGTAAGAATTGAGCCAGTGTTGTTTGATTTGCCCTTGCGGCACCCTAGGCCATATGCCTATAATTATCAAAAAACTTTCAACTAACCTTTTAAAAAAACCCCTTTAGTTAGTTTTCTCCTCCTTCCTTCCACGTTGACCGCATATTTCAGTTAGAGAATAATATACCTAGGCCAATTCAAATTTGTTTGTTTTTTTTAGATTAAAAGCTGTTAAGAAACAGTCCGAGTGGTATGACAAGCACACTCTATCAATATTTCCACTGACAGAAAGTCGGAATAGGCCAAGCTGCTTGTTGGATAACGACTTTTGTCGCTTTTGGGCTGGTCAATGGGTTGCTGAACGCAGCCCAAATCCGAATACATGTGTGCATTAGCTCCAATAAGATCTTTATGGTATTGCCAAAAATATTATCAACAATGTTGATTTTGCCGCTTTGTGGAGCTACTATTTCGGTCACAAAATTTTTGGTCCATTTTAGTTTACAAATGTCCATTTCACCTTCATTGTTCATGCTAATTTACACACTTGACGTCACATACCACCGTCGTCATTACTCCAATTGGCACGCGAAAAAATTGAATAAAGCTCGAACAACCAAGCCGTCATCTTCAACCACTCAAATTTGCCACATACTAAACAATTTTAATTTGTAATTCAATATAGACACCAACAACCACATTGCCGCATGTTCAGAATTGTCTGTTAAATACCACCTTCATCATCGTTACTTCTACAACTGATAGCGGCCGCGAGGTAAGTTTAGTCAACATAACACTGTAATTTCGATTACGGTTTTCTTGTCATCAATCCATATTTGGTTTGTACTAACGATCATTTGTTTTACTCAAACTTTGCTGCTCAATCCGTTTGGCCAGAACCTTTCGGTAAGGGATCCTTCTCTTGTATGTGATTAAAGCATATTTTGTTTGTCCCCCACAACCCAGATCCATGTCTTTCACTTCACTTCAGGTATTCATTAGCAGGGTGGTCCCAACTCAAGTATGTTATGGCAATTACAAATATTTGTACAAATAGTTTCTCTTATTTCTTCGGCTTGCTGATGTTTATGTACATGCAAATGGAGTGGTTGTTTATATCCATCAATGCCAATGATTTACAAATCAGTATCTTCGAGCAGGGACCGATCCAATAGGGGTCTCGTGGGGTCACGTGACCCATGACTTTTGTAAAAAAAATTAATATGGTAAGTTTTAATACAGTTTTTTATAAAATAGTATATATTTTATGTCTTATTGACTCCACAAATGTCATAAAAATTAACTATAGTAGATATTTTATGTCTTAGTGACCCCACAAATATCATAAAAAATTAACTATAGAAATTTCTATTTGTCAGTGACCATAATTTTTAATCTCTGGGTCCGCCCCTGTCTTCGAGAGTAGTCAAAGATTCTTTGTTTGAAAGTCATCGTTTTTTGTTATTATGTGTTCTTGGTGTGCTTTGTTATCGATGTGTTTTTGTGTGTGCTCCCGAGTCATTACGGCTTGATAATTATTTTACACTTTGTTTGTTCTTTCTCCTTTACAACTTAGAACATGAGCGGTAAAAAGACAGAGATAAAGGGAAAGTAAGCTTGTAGATGCGGATAACAAAAAACAGAGGAAAAAAGCATGAGTGGACAGAAGATGAAGTTGAATTGTTGATTACTTTCCTTTATCAAGAGGCTCATATACAACTAATTAAAGGGGTAATCTTTTTGGTTTTAAACATAAAACTAACGCCTATTACACAAAAGTTCAATGAGCGTAGGGTGGGTTTAGACCCATTCGAGCGAAGTTGATGTAAGAATAAGGGAGATTGACTGGAAGGTAACTGGCATAGGTGAAAGGATCTTACCAACCGAAGAACTGGTCTTGGTTGGGACAAGGACAATAACATGGTGGCCTACCCACCAAATGGATAGCAAAAATGTGTAAGGTTTGTGGCTGGCAGACAAAATAAGTTTGTTGATTATCCAACCATTATGACATTAGATTGTTACACACGTATTGTTCATATTTGTATTCCTTTTTGTGGTGTAGGAGGATAATCGTATAGATAAACTAGGTAACTCTAAGTGGCCATATCACCTGGCTGATGCAATGGAGTTTCTCTGGGGGTAAACATATGCTACAAGTGACCTCAGAATCACCCCTGCTGGAGATCCACCACCAGAAGTGGAATAAAATATTATGGAAAGTCAGAAGGTCACTAGTGGTGTGGTGACCAAACTAGGGGTGAGGGTTATATTCCTGTTGTCAGTCTTGGTTATTCTGATGGTTCCCTATTTGCTTCTTCCATGACATATCTATTGGTGTTAGTTCATTTCGCAACAGAGTTTTAGCCCAACTCCATCTAAATTCATGCCAAATCAGGGTCTAGTGTTCGGCCTTACAACTGTAGATGATGTTGCTAACTATAATTCAGCCTTTCATGATAGTAGCTATGGGGGTTTAGGTGGTGAGAACAATATAGGTTGCATACCTCCTGTAAGCAACAACATAAATGATAACTTAACTCTAACTACCCAAGCTTTTAATACCCACCTGATATGATTTTTACCCTTGGTATGCACCGTCTGGGTAGTAGCTCTCAGAAGCCTCCTTTAGTGGGATGAACTAATTTATGGCTACAGGCTGTGGTAAACTCATGGTTTTAAGAAGGATAAGATTAAGTTGAAGAAAGAAAGCAATATTGGGAAAATGTCGAGTGACACTAAAGAGAAAGGTAATGGAAAAAAACAATTGAAGAACTCAGCGACTTTAGGGGTGAATTTAATGGGGAGTTACATAATTGTACAGATATGCTAAATGGTTTTGCAAGCATAGGCTCAACTGACTGATGATGTTATTTCTAATTCTGAAGCAGCAGCTAGGATAAGGTTGCCCCTGGGTTGACTAGGAATTAGATAATACATGGAACCACTATAGCTGATCGTGCTTAACGTGCTTGTCTAATGTCTTTATGTGATGAGGATGAAATTGCAGATTGGGTTCTCCATCTCTATTTTTATGTCTATGGAGACAAGTATGAAAAGTAATCATGATGAGAATGTTAATAGATATAGGTTTATGTTTTGGTTATAACTTCAGTTATGTAGGTTTTTGGTCACATGCTCTTTTTTGGTTGGTGTTTGATGCAACTGGATCTTTTTTAGGGTACCTTAGGTAGGTACATGAGTAGATTTGGACCCATATGTGTGTGTAGTAAAAGTGTGTAGTTTAGCGTTAACGACCCATGATTGTAGTTGACTACTTTGCAGTATCATTTTGTATGACAGATAGACGGGTGTTTAATTTGGTAACATGTGTTGAAACTGGAGAATGCTCTAGATTCGTATTGGATGTTAGCTTGGCTTATCTGAACTTTTGAATACCGTTCACTTTATGAAACAACAACATTGTCTATGTTTTAATTATATACTTAGTTTTACACGGTATTGTACATACAAATGTAACTCTATGTTTCTACTAGGTTGAAAGAAATGGACACAACACCCATATTGCAAACATTCTTAAGAAACATTTTTTACAAAATAGAAGGGACTACATAAAATTCTTGATCCTTCGGGTTGCTGAGATTTACCAGGCTAAGGTCTTACTGCTGCTTGCAACAAAGAGAAGTGAATATATGGCGGTATATGCTCATAAGGATGCACAACCAAATGGATGCGACACTCATACTATTTATGCAAACGACATGGATTCATAGATTAAGCTTATTTGATATTCATGGAACTCAAAAAGACCTATAATATGTCTATGGAAAATCATATATTGGACATACTGTATGGGAGCGACAGACCAAACTATAAGGAGATAGCAAAGAGAGAAGGACGAATGACTGAAAATATGGCGATTGACAGGAATAAAAAATAAAGCAATTGTCTAATGTTGAGTTTAGATACAGTGCATGTATGATACAGGATTATATATGAGAATTTTTTGAGCGCTCCAATGATGATGAGTTTATCGGCATCATTAGGATGAGATGCTAGGTATAAACATAGTGCATGAGAGAGTTGTCACATTATTGTACGTCTTGGATGAGTGTATGTACTACCTTATGAGTGTCTGTACAACATTAATTTATATGTTATACTGGTACTACCTAATATAGTGTTGTTGGATCTTCATTCAGATAAAGGATTTTATAAACACAACACAAGCAGTGCACGTTTTAACAAAAATTGCAAATGACCCATACAAGCTACATGATTTTTGTATTGCCTTGACGTTAGACCTCACACAACTGCACCAGAGACTATTAAGTTTCATGCAGAAACTCGAAGCATACATTATGTTATAACCCGGGTTTTATAACTTTATTATATATCCGGTGTATGCTATTTTCTAAGTTGGATTCTAATTTCTATGTCAGTGGGCACTAGTAAAAATCAAATTTATAGTTACAAAGGTTCTTGCAATGATTTAATATTGTTATCACAGTTGTTATTAGTGATAAGAATTTTGTTACGAAAGATAGTACTAGAGAAATAAAAAAATTGAGTTATAGTAACGATATACTTGTTAAAAAATCATATCTTTAGTAATGATATAGCTTTTAGTAACGAATAAAAGTCGTTACAATAAATAAATTGATCTTTGGTTGCGCCATCACGTGTAATGACAAGTAACGACTTTTATCGTTACAATAAATTAAATTAGTAACGATTTTGATTTTTGGTAACGATTTTTTGTTGTTACCAAAAGTCTATATTCTAGTAGTGGGGACTTCGACGACATTTCTTTTAATGGCAGAGGGCAAGGACGTCTTTCCCTCATGTAATTAAGGTAGCAGATTATTTTTTAAATAAGGAAAAGAAACCTTATTTAATTTATTTCCTTTCTATTTCTCGATGATTATATTTATGCTCATCAATTGAATCGTGGGAGCGTCTCTCCGTCGTGCTTTCACAGCGGTAGTTTTTCCCCTTCTTCCCTTCTCCAAGTTTCTTCGCTGAGAGTTGAGAGTCCTTCATTGCTGTTCCGAATTGTGCATCTGCTCTGCTGTGTAGTTCTCCCTCTGAAATCAGGTTCGTGTTACAGAATTTTGACTTTGTTGGTAGTTCCTCCTCTCTCCAGTTTTCTAACGTTGGGTCCTCGAATGTGATTGAATCGGTAGTCATAGGTTGCGATTGGATTCGTGGTTGCGTGGGTTGTAGAACTGCTTCAAATTGTGGGAATTCTACACTCTCGATCAGGTTTGTAATGCAGAATTTGAGACTTCATTGTTCCGGATTCTCCTCTTCGTTTTCTGATTTTGGGTATATTGATTGTGAATTCAGTGGCAGTTGTTCGTGTCTGTTCAAGAGCCTATTCGAGCTGCGTTACTGCTTCAAATTGTTGTCAAGGTTCACCTAATCGAGGTAGGTGGTTACTCAATTCAGTAGAGGAGTTCACCCATTGGGTTTTGACAAGGATTGTTCAGTGATTTTGGGTGTGGATTCTAATTGCGCTTTGATTGTGTTTAAGACTGTTTAAACCCCCATGGCCCTCTGTATTTTATTCTGTCTTAGTGTGTGTGACAATTTGGCATAGTTTGAAGGTTTTGTGCATTATTCTCCTCTGTGTTCGATCTAGAATTCTACAGTTTTGGGTTGTCTGAACGTGTGTCTGAACATTGATGTTCGGACAGTACGTCGGGCGCCCTCTGATTTTCAATGTTCGAGGCGTGTCGAACATCTGTCCAAACATTGAAGTTCGGACAGTGTGCGAGGACGATTTGGACTACAAGTCTCGGTAGGTGTCCGAACTTGTATGTTCGGACACATGCTCGGACACTCCCTTGGGGTTTCCTCTGACACCTCACCGGTTTTGACATAACCTTTCCGTCTGAACTTGGTTTTGAGTGTCGCTCGTGGAGTTGGACTCCTTTAAATCTGTACTAATGATTTCTGAGTGTTTTGGCATGTTTGAATGCTAGTTTTCTTCTGTTTTTGCAAACTCTCTGTTTTGGGACATTGTACTTTGTTTCTGAGCCGTGAATGGCTGGGTCAAGCTATTTCATGGTATACCATGTAGATGTCTTCGGAGTGTGGGTCATTCCCTTCTGTTCTGTGGGGTTGACAAACCTTTTGGCCTTTTAGTTATTTCTGCGTTGTCGAGGGATCTGTTAGATCCATGGGTCTCCGACCCTTTCTGAGTGTTATGCATTGTGCTGTTGTCTTCTTTTGTTTGTGACCTCCGAATGTTTCTGAACTAGGAACCCATGTGTTCCATTCCGATGTTGATTATGTTACCTTTCAGTCGAATTTATAAAGCGTTGTTATACTGTCTACCTTCTGCTTCTACTCTGATTTCAACTGTTTTGAGCGACCTCATTGATGATGGTCGCTGCTAACTGGGCATATGTGTGCTCATTCCCCTACTTTACAAACATTGCAGATTGAGCAGCAAGGGTCCCCTCTGTTTGATTTCTGGAGTTTAGCTTGTTAAACTCATTTCTTCCTTTTGTTGTATTTCGGTTTCAGACTTTGTAACCTTCGGGCTTGTTAATTACTTCTGCTTTCTGATATGATTTGGGGGTTGTATTGACATTTCGTATACTCGATATACTTGATGTATATTGATTTACGGAAGTGTTATTTCGGGCCTTTAAATGCGATTGTTAGTTTAGAGCCTTGCGTTATTAGGTAGTAATACGCGGTGTGTAATGAAATACCCTGAACTTAATTAGGGTGAATAAATTACTCTAATATGTTATTTGAGGGCCTATTAGTGCCTAAAGAATTTTGGTAAAGAAAATAAATCCAAAAGAAAAGAAAAAAAAAACACCTAAAAAGCGAAAAATGCTAAATTGAGCGTTATGTGACCGTAGGAGGAATACGACCTCAACAAGGGTCTTAGATGGATTTATAAGGATTAATAATGCCTAAATATATACGGGAACAATTCCCGATGAAAACGGATCCATAAAATGAATTAAAATGCTAATAAAGCTTTAGCGCACGTTTTTCGAGAAAACCCGAGAACGTGACTTTGAGTGGTCAAATGGACCCGTAAAAATTATATCCAACCAAATATCTATAATTGAACATAAATGGAAGCTTAAGAACTATTAAAATTAATTAAACGAGAAAATTCCATAAAACGGGTTCCGGTGAGTGATAGTGTAAAAACTAGAACTTGTGGGGTGTGAGGGTAAATAAACCAAATGAATTTCCCCATTTCAAATAAAAATCTGAATTAGGTGAGTGTGGATGGGGGGCACGTTTTCCAGCCTTCCAACTCCCTCTCACACACCAAAATGTACAAAAAAAACAAAAGGAAATCGCTCTCCTGTCATTTTACTTTTCCCTCTTCTCTCTCTCTCTCTCTCTCTCTCTTTCTTTTTCCTTTCCCCACCGTGAGCTCTCTTCTTTTTCCCCCTCTACTGGCGATTTTTGAGTTCTTCAACAGCCGCAAATGGCTTCCTCCCTTCTTGCTCATATACAAGCTACATTAAAGCTCCAAATGAAAAAATAATCACATATTCTTCTTCCTCTCATCAAGCTCCATCTTTATCTCTTTTCAAAATTCCAAAAGGATGAACTTCATCTCCATGGGTTTAGCCCATTTGAAGAGAAGATGGTATATTCTTGAAGCTTGGAGTCTCACCATTCTTCTAAGGTAAAAAGATTCATCAAAAACCTCATTTTTCTCCACCCTCTTGTGCTGGCCAATTTTGCCTCTCCTTGATACCTTGTTTTCTCCTTGTTTTGGAGCATTGGTTCAACTCTCCAATGGTGGTGGAACCCCCTTCTTGATTTAAGGGTTAAAACCCCTCCAAGAACTTCAAAGGTAAAACCCTAGATTTTTGTGTTTTAGCCTTTCATTGAATTGGAATTTCCTAAGGGTTTAGAAGTTTGATTATACTCATTTTGTGTTCCTTGGATGTTGGGATGGAGTTTGGCAACTCCATTGCCCATTTGACCGAATTTGAGAAGAGGAAGAGAAGAATTGAAAAGAAACTTGGAAGATTAAGGTAAAAAGCTTACCTTAATACTTGTTTTAATTATTTTAGAATTTGGGATGGGTAAATAAATTAATGAACCCAAATTACGAATTGAAATCTATGTCGGAAAATGTGTTTAGTTGATATTAGAGAGAATTGTGAACTATTTTGATTTAAGGGCCTAAGGGCCATTGCATTTGAGATTTGGAGCTATATTATTGTTGATGGGATTTTGAGGAAATATTATGTTCTGGTAGGATCCTTATGGGTGTGGCTAGTTTAGGATCGATTTAAGTGAAAAATTGGTGAGAATTGATGGATTGGGATATGTTAGGTTTGTGGGGAAACCATGGCAAAATTTTGGTAGAAAAATAAGTGTTTTAGGTGACTTTGTAAATGGGAAAACCTAGGTGTTCATTTGGGGTTGAGTAGAGTTGATTAAAACCTTGAGATGATATTTGGAGAACTAGAAAGAAAAGGGTAAAAATCTGTAGCAAAGTGACTATGAGGACCTTGGAAATTCTAGAAATGAGTTAGTGTGCAAGACTTAGGAAGATGAGAGTTGTACTTGGGTTTTAGAAGTGCATTATCTGGAATGAATTGGAATGGTCATTAAGTGATTTGGTAAGGTTGGTGGGAGGTAGAAACTATCAAAATGAAGTAGAAATGCACAAGTGTGCAAAATGCAAAAATGTGAGGATTGATATTTGTGAATTTGAACAAGAATTGGGTAGTGAATGTGACCAAGGATTTGAGGTGGTTTAAGGAGTGTTTAAGTCTGTTTAAACATGTAGAAAACATGTGGAAAGGTTAAGGAAGGATTGGGTGAGAATTGGGGTGAATTTGTAATTCAAAATGAGGAGTTAAACACTTTGAAAAATTGGTTCTGTCTCAGACCGCCCCAGTGGGGAGGTCCAGTTGAAATTTCCAAACGGGATGGCTTCTGTCTCGGACCGCCCCACTAGGGAGGTCCGGTCAAAAAAATTGTATATGGGCTTAAGCAGTAGACCATGGGGAGAATAATGATGGTAAGAAAAAAATAAAACAAAATAATATGCACACAAGAACCTACGATTCACGGGGTTAAATTACGGGAGTATTAATTGTTACATACCTTAGTACTTGTTATTAATAGAAACACTTGAAATGTCATCAGTGACCAAGAGTAAACCGAGGAACATAAGGCGACCCGGTAAAGTTAAACCAAGGTGTAAGGTATGATTTCTCATGCCCCGTATGCTACCTTGGCTACTCTGATTTGTGTGCTTGTTTGATTGTGTGATCACCTTAACAAGATAAATGCACGAATCGGATTATTTGCACTTTCTTGTGCTTGTGATGTATTGCCTCTCGTTGGACTGTTTATTGAATTGTAGTTTGTATAATTCATGAAATGTGTGAATGTGAATGAGGTGCTTGAAAGTTGAATGTGTGATATAGTTCAACTCATAGTTGAGTCTTGTTTGATTAAAGACTCGAAGAAAGAGTCAAGTTGCGAATTAATGAAACGTGGAAACACACTAAAACTATCAAACCAAGAAACGATAACGCAAACCTATGAACTCACTAGAACGTGAGAGAATTGTACGGGAATTAGTAAACTCTCGATAACGGTTAGAGAACCGACTTGATTTAATCCATAAAACAATTAATAGTGGAAGTATATAAGGAACCTCTATTAGAGGATTTAATGAATGCTTAAGACATGAACCTTGAGAGGAGTAACAGATGGTAAGGGATCACCAAACCCCTATAAAGATAGTCGAACCACGATGAGAGGATCCTACTAATATAAACAATGTCCCGAACATGAGAGTATTCGATAAGTTGGGTAAAACCTTAAATCTGAGAATACTAGACATTGAGAATTCCCTAAGCTAATGGAGGATATTGAGAGAGATACTTCTAGGCTAATCTATGAGATTGTGAAATGACCCCGAGAGAGGAGTTTTGGGAATTTGAGTAGTCCGGTAGAGAACCCGACATTTGAGAACTTGATTGAGTACTTGTTTGAGAATTTTAGGAGCTAATTGTATAGCTCCGTTTGTATTTGTAAGCCCGATGGTGAGTCTTGTGTATGACTCTGCTCGGAGGTCGTGGGCAATGACTTAAAAGATGCCTTTGAGTACTTGAGAATTTCAATTGAGAACTTGAGTAGAGATTTAAGAATTTGAGTATCTCGAGAATTGATTTGAGAATTTGAGTATTGAGTTGAAACTTGAGAGCTTGAGAGTTGAGGATTAAGTTGAGTATTGGAGGACTTGAATTGACATTGAGTAAATGAGGGCTTGAGTAAGTGTAACCCAAGAGAGTGAGTGAGACAATGAAGAGTGGATTAAGGCATAGCGAGGTAGAACCCTCAAAGCCTAAGTATAGGATATATTAAACTAACCTCTTGATGTGTGTTAGTGTTTGTGTTCGATGTTGAACCTTGATTGTGCCAATATACATATATAATGTATTATTGCCTTGCATGCTGTTTAAATTAAAATGAACCGTATGTTCTCGACCAAAGTAGTCGGCGTACCCCTATTAGCACGCGGGGTATGCGAATTTCATATGCAGCAATTTGCTGAGCCCCTAGGGGCACCGTTTTTGTTTTCCAGGTACATGGAAGCTGATCACCGTTCGAGAGTAGGACGGGGTTGTCATTAAGCATGGGTGTTAATGCTATTTTGATCGGCAAACTCAGTTTCAAACTGACAAGCACAAAAAGATCAATACCTGAAGACGCAGTTAGTCCTAAACCGAGAAAGCAAAGAAAGAAGATAGAAGATATTAAGTAAGATTTTATCTATCTGTTAAAGATAAATAAAATCTTCAACGATGACTTGTAACTTAATAACTCGATATCTATAAAATAAGCGGGAGACTAGGGTTAAGGTGAGGTTTTACGGATGAGAAAAACCAAGTGGGAAACACGGGAAACACGATAGGGATTGTTATGCGAAGCGATTTATAGCAATTGTAATATAGATCTGGGTTCATAATCTGAAGTTATCCACGGGGTAGAACTTCAGGTGCTAGGAGTTAAAGGTTAGTCGTTTCTAGACGTGATCTGAGTAGTAGTACTCGTGAGAACATAAGGAAGTGCAGGGTGTACGTGCTTTACTTGTATCAGGTGTGATACGTTTTTATGTGAAAGTTAGTTAAGTTCTTCTGTTATTCGTGCTCTCTGTTCTTCATCAGTCCTATACTAAGACACTTTATACACTAGCGGTAGGATTCTACAATTGGTATCAGAGCAAGGTTACCCTCACTTCGAAGAAACTTCTTCAGGGTAGATCGAGATGAATTCCTACAACGTTAAACCTCCAAAGTTGACGAAGTTCAACTACACCAGCTGGTGTGAACAGATGGAAGATCAACTGATATCCATCGATCTACAATTATGGGACGTGGTCACTGATGGCGACCTAAAACCCAAGTTCGAGGAGAACGGAGTTACCAAGGAGAAACCTAAGGCTAGCTGGAGTGAAAACGACAACAAGATGATCAGTAAGAACAGACAAGCACGAAGGATTATAATGTCATCGTTGTCAGACTCAGACCAACAAAAGGTGTTGGGATTGCGCACCGCTAAAGAAGTATGGGAATTTCTCAAAACCGCATATGCGGGAACTGATTCGGTGAAAAAGGCTAAAGGAAAGCAGCTTAAAAGACAGCTTGATAATTTCAAGATGTCAGACGGTGAGACCATATCTGAGACACTGGAGAGGTTCGACAAGATTTTGTGTGAGCTCAAGGCTGTCGGGGTGACTCTTGACAATGATGTGGTGAATGAGAGATTTCTGGATAGTCTCGACAAAGACTGGCTGAACTTTGCCACATTGTTGGAGACCACGAAGGATTTGTCAAAATTGTCTTTTGAAGAGATGGGTTCAGAACTGACTGTATATGAGGGAAAGATGAGAGGGGAACTGACAATTCCAGGTGTGAATAAAGACCTGGCACTGAAGGCCAAGAAAGTATCAAATGATAAAGAGAAGGAAAGTGAAAACACTGATGAGGATGAGGAGATTACCATGATCGCCAACGGAATTAGGAAGATATTCGGAGGAAAGCGAGGGTCGGGGTCTAGAATTGATAAGACCAAATTCAAGAAAGACCAGATTATATGCTTTAGGTGCAATAAACCAGGACATGTGGTCAAAGATTGCACACTAAAACCGAAAGAAAATTTTCATGACAAAGTCAAGAAGTTTACAGAAGCAGCAGCTGCAGCTTGGGGGCAAGACGTCTCAGACACAGACTCAGAAACAGAAGAAACAGCTGAGGTGTGCATGACGGCCGTGGTCGAGGAAGATGAAGAAGTAAGCGCAGCATCAGACAAGGACTTCTGTATGATGGCTAGTGAAGACTGGAAGAAGGTTCTTGAGGCAGATGAGGTAAGTCCTGAACTTATCGAAAGTGCTTTCAATTCCTTATCTAAAAAGGAGATCTTTAACTTACTAACTACTGCTGTTGTTAAAATTAAACTGCTTGAATCTAAGTTGTCTAAATTAGAGGTGCCTAAGGAACCTGTCATGGAAAACCAAGTTAAAGAAATTCCTCAAATAAAGTTCGTAAAACCCTTGGTAGAAAGAATTGAATGTTTACCTGAATGGGCACAAACTGAGTTTAGGTCTCTTCAGAAAGGTTGTGAAAATTCGAAAAAAGAGAATGAAACCTTGACAAACAAGTTGTCAGGAATCCTGAGAGAAAAAGAAATATATTCCCATCGGAACCCAACTTGGTACACAGGAAAAGTTGATCTAACACAAATGTTGATTGGAAAGAAAAGGATAGAAACATAAATTCATCAAACATATGCAAAACACCTAGCCCTCCAAACACTAGGACTAAGTATTTCTGTCAGTTTTGTCATAAGCATGGTCATATATAGGTTTTTGTAGAGCCTTAAATTCTAGACATATCCCTCGTACATCCAGAATCTATTCCCAGTCTAGACCTGACAAATCAGAGACAATTCTTCGTATCGAAAGAAAACCACAGTTAGACAAGTTTGGGTACCTAAGACTAACAAGACATTACTTGCTCATAGGCACTAGCAGCTACACAATACGACAATTGGTGGCTGATGGATAGCGGCTGTTCAAGACATATGAGTGGTGATAGAGGAAAGTTCAATACTCTAGTTGAACAACGAGGAGGTAAAGTAACTTTCGGCAACAACGGGAAAGGTAGAATAATCGGAATTGGCACAATTGGAAAAGAACATTGCATTGATAAAGTTAGTCTAGTGGAAGGCCTCAGTCATGATCTACTTAGCGTTTCACAAGTTTGTGATAAGGGTCCATCCGAGGTTGTGTTTGATTCTAACGGTTTTCAGATACGTAACAAGGCAACACAGGAAGTTTTGCTCCAAGGTTGTAGAGTAGGTAATCTCTACATGGTAGACGTTAGTGATCAGAGTGATTTATCATGTCTCACGGTCAACGAAGAGGACGCATTGCTGTGGCATCGAAGGCTGGGGCATGCACATCATCGTTAATCAATAAACTCAGGATAAAAGGTTTGGTGCATGGACTACCAGAGAAGAGACTTGATCACAGCACGATTTGTCAAGATTGCGCCTTGAATAAGCTTACACATGTTTCACACAAGTCTAAGGGTATGGTCAGCAGCACTAAAGTTCTAGATCTACTACACATGGATCTAATGGGGCCTATGAGAGTACGAAGCAAGTCTGGAAAGAGATACGTTTTGGTGGTTGTCGATGACTACTCGAGGTATACTTGGATTATACTGCTTCATCACAAGGATCAGGCTTTTAATGAGATCAAAAACCTGATCTTACAACTTCAGACTCAAACTGAGAGTACGGTAAAGTGCATACGTACTGACCAAGGAACGGAATTCCTTAATCAGAGAATGTCTCAGTTCTGTACTGATACTGGAATAACCCATACTTACTCTGCAGCAGAACACCCCAGCAGAATGGTGTTGTAGAACGTAAGAATAGGACTCTTCAGGAGATGGCTCGTACTATGCTGAACAGCAGTGGGCTTTCATCTAGCTTTTGGGGGGAAGCTATCAATTCTGCTTGCTATATACTCAACAGAGCTCTTATTCGACCCATATTACTTAAGACTCCTTACGAATTGTTCAAAGGGCGCAAACCGTCTATTACACATCTTAGAGTGTTTGGCTGCACATGTTATATTCATAATAATGGGAAAAATCAATTGGGAAAATTTGATAAGAGGAGTGACATTGGAGTTTTCCTTGGTTACGCTATGAAGAGCAAGGCATATCGGGTTTTCAACAAACGAACTCTTGTGGTAGAAGAATCCACAAATGTAAAGTTTGATGAGAACAATTTTGGAGGAAGGTCAAGTCAAGGAGCACTCGAGGATCTGTTTCAGGCTAAAGATGGAATAGCTTCTCTTGATGATAGTTCAGGAGGAGACTCAGAAGAAGAATTGACTCAAACTGAAGCATCACCTCCATCTGTTCCGAACTCAGAACAGCCTCTGACTGTACCAATCGACACTAATGCTTCTCAAAGACAGACAACGGAGGCACCTCATCGCTTGACGGCTAGGAATGCTCCAGGCATTGACATCACAAATATTCTGTCAGACTTGGACACAGGAGTAAGAACTCGATCTACCACGCAAAACTTTTGCGCCTTCTTTGGTTTTGTTTCCACAACAGAACCTAAAACTGTGAAAGAGCTTTAGAGATGAGAGCTGGATTAATGCCATGCATGAGGAGCTGAATGAGTTTGTGCGGAATGATGTGTGGGAACTTGTTGTTAAACCAAAAGATCAAAATGTTATTGGAACCAAGTGGGTCTATAGGAATAAGCTTGATTCAGAAGGACACATTTCAAGGAACAAAGCACGATTGGTGGCCAAAGGTTACAACCAACAAGAAGGTTTGGATTTCGATGAGACCTACGCTCCAGTTGCACGCCTTGAGGCTATCAGACTTCTCATTGCGTTTGCCACATTACACAAATTACTCTTTATCAAATGGATGTGAAATGTGCATTCTTGAATGGACATCTCAAAGAAGAAGTATACGTCTCTCAGCCTCCTGGTTTTGTTGATCCAGAGAAACCTGATTATGTGTTTCGATTGAAGAAAGCTCTATATGGTCTCAAGCAAGCGCCAAGGGCCTGGTATGAGCGGCTAACATCCTTTCTTCTACAACAAAATTTTGTACGGGGAAAGGTGTAGATCGCACGTTATTCATCAAAGAAAACGGGGCAGACAAGCTGTTAGTACAGATCTATGTCGATGACATTGTTTTTGGTTCTACCAGTTCCAGTCTGACACAAGGTTTTGCTTCTATGATGACCAAAGAGTTTCAGATGAGTAACATGGGTGAGCTCACCTTCTTTCTCGGACTCCAAATTAGGCAGACAAGATGGAACGTTCATCAGTCAGACAAAGTACACACTTGAGCTTTTAACCAAATATAAATTCCATGAGAGCAAGCCGATGCTCACGCCAATGTCTACCACTCTCAGACTAGGTCTGGAGCCTGATGCAGAGTCCACGGATCCCACGGTTTATAGAGGAATGATTGGTTCACTGCTCTATCTTACAGCTAGCAGACCAGATATAATGCAAAGTGTTTGTTTCTGTGCACGGTTTCAGGCTCATCCAAAAGTACCCCATGTCAAGGCCGTGAAACGCATCTTTCGTTATCTTCAAGGGACATCATCACTTGGTTTATTGTACACTGCAGAATCACTACCTACTCTTGCTGCATACACGGATGCTGATTTTGGAGGCTCTCTTACTGATAGAAAGAGCACCACGGGTACTGCGCAGTTCTTTGGATCAAATCTGGTCGCATGGTCGTCAAGGAAACAAGCATCTGTTGCTCTGTCCACAACTGAGGCCGAATATGTAGCCGCTGCTGTGTTGTGCACAAATCCTGTGGCTACATAGACAACTTGAAGACTATGGTCTCTCTTTTACACCCGTCCCAATCTATTGTGACAACACAAGTACCATTGAGCTTACAAAGAATCCTGTTCATCACTCACGATCTAAACATATAGATATTCGTCATCACTTCATTCGAGATCATGTTGAACACGGCACCATCATTCTACTTCACTGTTCAACAGACAAGCAATTAGCTGACATTTTTACCAAGCCCCTACCAAGAGAAATCTTCGAGAAACTTAGGTTTGAGTTAGGCATGGTTGACACGAAGTGAGAATTAATTTTCATTTTCTTTTCTTTCTTTCACAGTTTAACAATTTCAGTTTTAAACTAAGGTCGTTGTAATTCTTTCATTTCGTTTTTTTAGTGTTGAGAATGGTCAAATCTGTTTCATAACATTGTTATCACAGTTCTTAATGGGTTTTTACATAATCATTTACCATACTCTGTGATTAATAAGTTTTGTGTAAGTCCAAGTAGTCATTCATTTTCTGAGATCATAACTGATATACACCCTAATACCTTGAAATAATTTTACCCTCCGATGTCTAACATGGATCATAAGTCTACATACAGTGCCATGCTTGTATTCATGAATGAACTGGGTTTGAAGGATAGAATGGTGGTATGAACAAGGCAAGAGATTCCGCTACTCACAGTTTGATACTCAACGCTCTATTTTAAACAAAAATAAGGAAAGAGAAAACAGTATTGGCCTCTCTTATCTGGCTATTAAGTCTTTAAGGGTGCCTTATCACCTAACTTCCTAAGGGCAACTGCTCTGGGCAAGTTGACCCAACGCTGCTACAAAGATAAGGAGTAAAAGTCGAGTCCCTGTTTGTAATATGAAAACACAGAATCTAAAGGAGGAAGTTTTAAAGAATCAGACTGTGAGCATGAATCTGTGGCGATGAAAGGTTCAGTGGAATAAGACTGCACTTCTCGCCCCTTGTCGATTCAATGGAAAGTGAAAGAAAGGAGGAACCTTCTGCAATACAAGTGTGTCACTGCATATGTGCATATATTCATAAACCACGGAGAGTAAAACTTTCTCAACTTAGTAGGTTGTACTATTTGATCTCCTTGGACGCCCCACTCAACAACTTCACTTATTACGGTACATTGTGTGTGTGAAACTTAGTCTGGAACTGAGATAGTATGTTTCGTAACGGTCTCTTCCATTCACTTCGCTCCATTTTTTTAAAACATATTTAAAGGAAGAAAATGATATCATCTTTCACTGTGGCTAAAGACGTTTGATATACTCTCTTCATTTTCTCTCACTCTCTACTCTCTTGTTTTTCAAACACAATTCTCCTTTCTGTCATCTCTCTCTGCCTCAAATCGAACTCGGATTTTCATCTTCTGGCTATGGACTCCTTCGAACATCTAATTGTTGACGAAAATGTTCGCCCCCTAGCTATGGAGAAGCCAACTGAACAAGAAGTTTCGCAGCCCATCCCGATTCTTCCTCAAAACCCTCTCCCGATGAAAACTCTCCAAACCCTAATGCTGAAGCAACGATCCTCAGTGGCAGTGCTTCCTCGGCTACCCCGCCTGAAGAGGATCTCCAATCTCCACCTACAAATCCTACCAGACGTGGACTGCGAGATCGTTCCAAGAAAGCGCCATCTCCAACTGGGCATACCCCTGCGCCGTCCTCGAAGCGCAAGGTTGCAGATTCTCCTGCTCAACAATCCCGATCTTTGAAGCGCAAGAAGTCTGTGGGAAAACTTCAGCCCAAAGCTAAGGCAAAGGAATTCAATCTTGAACGATCACAAAATCCAAGTCGCGCTTACCCTCAGAAGCCTGTCTTTGGTCGTGCCCTCCTCGAATCGGATATTGTACCTGGTAAGCTGATAGACTGTGACTGGCTGGAAAATAACTCTTTAGAATCTTTAGGAGATGCCTTACGTTTCCAAGGTTGGGATAAATTGTTTAAGTCTGAGACTGTGTATTACCCCGAATTTCTGTTTCCATTCATTCAAAACATGGAGTTTTGTCTCCCTTTGAATTCAAGACTGAGGTTGCTGGCAAGAAAATGATAATTTCACCTGCATGGCTTGCTATGATGTTAGAAGTTCCCCTAGACGGTCTGGCTGAATTTAATCCACAAAAATTGAGGTAGCGCCACATACCGAGGTAGTCGATCACTTTGCCCTGTCACGCGTGAGTTCTAGACTCAAGCACTACCCACAGAGGGATTTAGCAATTTTGCCTCGTCTGTTACATATGATTACCTATCAATGTCTTCTTCCACGGTCTGACATGAGGGACAAGGTTACACCAGCGGATCTTGCGGTTATGTGGTGTCTTGATAGGAAGATACATCTATCTCTGCCTAGGATGATCATTTCCCATCTGAGGACTGTCATTAACAGCTCCAAGCCGTCGATTCCTATCCGTTTTGGCTGACGAAGGTGCTCAAGTATCATCAGATCTCTCTGGAAGATGCCTTCTCCATCCCCGCTCAACCAACGAGCTATCTAGCTTTGGCTACTCTTTCCAAGATGGGGATGGAACTCTCCGAGTCTGGCTGGCAACTCAAACAAGTAGGTCAACACACCGCCAAGACTGAGAAACAAGTTGTTCAGGATCCCATGCTGCAATCCCTGATTCAGTCAGTTCTAGACTCAGTCCAGGCTTTGGAAAAGCGGGTAATGGCACACTTGGCGAGGCTGGAAGATAAGCTAGATACTCTTATGCCGGTGCCAGATTCTGAATCTTCTGAGAAACTGTAATGACTGTTTGTGTCTGTAATTGGTTCTTGCGTGTGTGGGTATTGTTCTTTTTGATGAGGCAAAAGGGGGAAGTGTTTGGAAGTCTTTGAACTGTTTTTGTATGCTTGGAAGTCTTGAACTGCTCTTGGTCCTTATGTTCTTATGTTGGTACTTGAATTGTGGTGGATGGCTGAACTTCAAATTTTTTTTGATTAGCACGTATTAGTTTCGTGATACTAGCCACATTTTGGATTTACTAATGCTACAATCCCAGTTTCCGCTTGACTGCATTCTTGAATATTGCTTATGCTAAGTCTTTTCACCAATGCTTACAAATCTCTTCTCGTTATTACTACATTTTTTTTATGAATCACTTTACGCTTGAAAGGTTGTGAGTGTTATACCAAGTACAGGATTAACTGGAAGACATGCGAAATTGGGGGGGGAACGATTTCATGTGAAGCTATCTGAGCACAAGACTCAGGGGGAATCAATTCAAGATGTTCAAGACTTCAATGGTTTGCCGCATCAAAAAGGGGGAAACTATTAATGCTATTTTGATCGGCAAACTCAGTTTCAAACTGACAAGCACAAAAAGACCAATACCTGAAGACGCAGTTAGTCCTAAACCGAGAAAGCAAAGAAAGAAGATAGAAGATATTAAGTAAGATTTTATCTATCTGTTAAAGATAAATAAAATCTTCAACAATGACTTGTAACTTAATAACTCGATATCTATAAAACAAGCGGCGAGACTAGGGTTAGAGGTGAGGTTTTACGGATGAGAAAAACCAAGTGGGAAACACGGGAAACACGATAGAGATTGTTATGCGAAGCGATTTATAGCAATTGTAATATAGATCTGGGTTCATAATCTGAAGTTATCCACGGGGTAGAACTTCAGGTGCTAGGAGTTAAAGGATAGTCATTTCTAGACGTGATCTGAGTAGTAGTACTCGTGAGAACATAAGGAAGTGCAGGGTGTACGTGCTTTACTTGTATCAGGTGTGATACGTGTTTTATGTGAAAGTTAGTTAAGCTTCTGTTATTCGTGTTCTCTGTTCTTCGTCAGTCCTATACTAAGACGCATTATACACTAGCGGTAGGATTCAACAATGGGTAGTTGTTTAAGGATTGTATTTGTTGTATCGTGAAATTGTAAGATCGATATGATATTGACAAGTTTGGGAATTTGTAGTAAACTCGGTAAAGAATCGAGTTGAAGTTGTATTTGGATTGATTAAGAAATGGAAGGCATTTGTAGTTGTTGAGTACTCGGTATAATAACCCATCAGACTGATATTGTATTTGTATTGATTATTTTGAATTGGATTTTGCCTTGTTAGTCACGTGGGTGACTAACGACATTGTATCACCCACCGTTGGAGTATGAATTTCCGCTGCTTTGATGTTGGTAATTGAGACGGGTTAGGAGTTAATGATTGGATTAGCGGTAGGGGTGTTACATGTAATATCCCTAACTCTTAGGCCAGTGTTGGGGGCGTTACATTTAGTGGTATCAGAGCCAAGTTTGGCATTCTTTGGTGTCTGTGGGTGTGTCTGCTTGTGTGAAGTCAGTTTTGGTTTGTTGTTTGGTGTATGGTTTGGTTCTGACAAGTTGTGGAATTTGTTGTCTTAGAATGCCTCCGCAGAGCACCAGTGACCCCTCAAGGAGACACTGCGGATACAGTGCAGCAGTTTGTGGCACAACTAATGTAGACGGTGGCTGCAGCTGCTGGGGGAACTGGTGGAGGAGTTGGTGGCAACAGGCCCAGCTAGGGCAGACACTGCAGGAGGCCGGGTCAAGGCTCTCCAGGAGTTCATGAAATTGAAGCCGCCTACCTTCGACGGCTGTGGCGTCCCTCAGGAGGCGAGCCATTGGATCAGCGAGGTGGAGGACTTGCTGAGAGTTATGGGTTCTGAGAAGAACCAAAAGGTAAAATTCACCACCTTCCTCTTCAAGGGGGTGGCGAAGGAGTGGTGGAAGATGGTGATGGGTAAGTACCCTTAGCCGTGGACCTAGGATCAGTTCTGCTTGGAGTTCAACAAGCAGTTCTACCCAGATGTGTATAAGGACCAGAAGATTAACGAGTAGTAATCGGTTGCGTCAGGAGAGATATGTCAGTCGAGGAGTACATGAGGAAATTTGTCACTCTTTCGAAGTATGCACCCGAGCCCGATGAGCACAGGAAGACCCGGAAGTTTGAGAGCAGGCTGAGGCTAGACATCAGGTCCGTCGTGAGTCCTCTACGTCACCGGACCTTCAGGGATGTAGCTGATGTCGCCTTGCTAGTAGAAGCCGACATCAAGGGCAGGCAGGCAGGCAAGGATCGAAGGGGAAGAGACGTGCAGATGAGTCACAGAAGAAAGAGGCTTCTACCTCTCAGAAGAAGCAGTCGTATGAAGACCGCCGTGGAGCTTCTTCATCTTCATCATCTGGGGCGAAGTGTGGATCTTGTCGACACTCCCATCCCGGTAGGGAGTGCTACAAGAAGAATGGTGCTTGCTTCAAGTGCGAATCCTTGGAGCACAGGATCGCGCAGTTTCCACAGGCTTCAGGTAGAGGTTCAAGAGGCACAAGTACCGGCACAGATTAAGGGGCGAGGTCTGATCAGATGAAACCTCAGACTCATGCCCGTGTCTACGCTATGGCAGGAGAGCACGATCGTGCTGGTGATCGCGTCATCTCAGGTATCCTTTAGATTCATTATTAGGATATGTTTTCTTATTTGACTCTGGGGCGACGCACTTGTTTATATGTTTTGATTTATTGAGTCATTTGGGACTATCTGCTGTGCCTAGTGATGTTGACCGTGTGTGAGTAATCCCTTGGGTGGTGTTATGCCTTGTGTGCTTGATTCTGTATGTAAGGCTTGTCCCATAGTAGTCCGGGACAAGACCTTTTGTGCTGACCTCATCCCGATGTGGATGACCTATTTTGATGTTATTTGGGCACAGACTGGCTAGCAGAGCACCATGCCCAAATAGACTGCGCAGCGAAGAGGGTCGTGTTTGATTTGCTAAGAGGGGCTCATTTTGTTTTCTCTCGGAATGCAGTCCCTTGCTCGCCTGTGTTAGTGTCGGCGATGCACGCAGCCAACTTTCTAAGGAAAGGCTGTCAGGGATTCTTATGCTATCTACCTGAGGTTCACGAGGGATCCAACTTGGAGAGCATCCCAATTGTTAGAGAGTTTCCTGAGGTCTTCCAGGGACGTGCCAGGACTACCACCAGAGCGTGAGGGGAGTTCACCATTGATTTAGCGCTAGGGACTCAGCCCATCTCTAGGGCCCCTACCGCATGAGTGCGATGGAGCTGAAGCCTGAAGGTTCCATCCAGATCTATCCCCTACCTTGTATCGATGATCTATTCGACCCGTTGGAGGGTGCCGCTTGTTTTCAAGATAGACCTTATTCAGGCTACCATTAGTTGAGGATTAAGGCCGACGATGTGCCTAAGTCTACCTTTAGGACTCATTATGGTCACTACGAGTTCTTAGTCATGCAATTTGGGCTGACTAATGCACCATCAGTATTTATGGATATGATGAACCGGGTGTTCAAACCCTACTTGGACCAGTTTGTGGTTGTTTTCATCGACGACATCTTGGTATATTCTAAGAGTAAAGAGGAGCACGAGGAGCACTTGAGGATAGTTCTACAGACGTTGACGGAGCGTGAGCTCTATGCTAATTTGAAGAAGTGCGAGTTTTGGCTGGACAGGTAGTCTTCTTGAGACATGTAGTCTCGAAGGATGGTATCTCAATGGACCCTAAGAAGATTAGAGCGGTGATGGAGTTGAGATTTGTAGTTTCCTTGGGTTAGTGGGCTACTACAGGAAGTTCGTTGAGGGTTCTCTAAGATTGTATCCCCGCTGACCCGTCTGCTGAGGAAGGAGGTTAAGTTCGAGTGGAGCGAGGCTTGCGAGCAGAGCTTCCAGGAGGTTAAGAAGATATTGACTACTGCTCCTATTCTGACTTTGCCATCAGGGACTGAGGGTTTCGACATGTTTTGTGATGCATCCCATAAGGGACTTGGGTGTGTGCTGATGCAACAGAGGAAGGTAATGGCTTATGGCTCTCGACAGCTTAAGCCGTATGAGAAGAGTACCCTACCCACAATCTCGAGTTGGCAGCAGTGGTGTTTGCACTAAGATATGGAGGCACTATCTGTATGGAGCAGCGTGTAAGGTTTACACGGACCACAAGAGCCTCAAGTATCTATTCACTCAAAGGAGTCAAACCTGAGGTAGAGGAGGTGGTTGGAGTTACTGCACGACTACGATATGGAGATCCTCTACCACCCCGGTAGAGCAAATGTGGTTGTAGATGCATTGAGTCGAAGAGGTGCTCTAGGTGTTACGTGTGCCTTGTAAGGAGTCCGGAGGTCAGCCATGGAGTTGTAGTGTATGGGCGTTTGGGTGGTTAGGTCAGACGGTAGAGGGATGATAGCAGTGCTGCAGGTTCAGTCTTCACTGTTAGACAGGATCAGGGTTGGTCAGGAGTCAGATTCTGAGCTGGGTCAGATTCGAGAGGGGTTATCAGCAGACCATAGTTCAGACTTCAGTTCATACTTTAACATATCCAGTGATGGCTGTTTGCGTTTCGGAGATAGGGTATGTGTGCCAGCTGATGCAGTTCTACGTAGAGAGATTCTATAGGAGGCTCACGGAGCTCCATACTCGGTACACCCAGAAGGGGTGAAGATGTACCGGGATCTTAGGGAGTTGTTCTGGTGGCCTTGGATGAAGCGGGATATCTCAGAGTTCGTTCCCATTCCTAAGTGGAAGTGGGAGAGTGTGGGGATGGATTTTGTCATGGGATTGCCTAGGACCCCTTCTGGTTTTGATGCTGTGTGGGTGGTAGTTGACCGGCTGACGAAATCCGCTCACTTTCTGCCCGTGAAGAAGACCTTCAGTTTGGAGCGTTTGGCTCGCTTGTATCTTGATGAGATAGTTAGGCTTCATGGCGTGCCTACTTCTATAGTATCTAACCGGGATCCACGCTTTGTATCGAGATTTTGGCATAGTCTGCATAAGGCTCTGGGTACGAGCCTGTCGTTCAGTTAAGCTTACCATCCTCAGTCGGATGGCCAGACAAAGAGGACGAATCAGGTCCTGGAGGACATGCTGCGCGCTTGTGTACTAGATTTTGGAGGGAGCTGGGATCAGCATGTGACTCTGAATGAGTTCACCTATAACAACAGCTTTCAGGCGAGCATCGGTATGGTTCCATTTGAGGCGTTGTATGATAGGAGGTGCAGGTGTCCCATATGTTGGGATGACCTGAAGGAGAGAGTCCTAGTCGGACTGGAGCTAGTTCAGGGCACTGTTGAGAAGATCAGGATGATTCGGGAGCGTCTGCTTATCGCTCAGAGTAGGCAGAAGAGCTATGTAGATCAGAGGCGAAGACCGCTTGAGTTTAATGTCGGGGGCCACGTCTACCTGAGAGTGTCACCAGTCAGGGGTGTTGTCCAGTTTGGGAAGTGTGGCAAGCTCAGTCCGTGGTTTGTGGGACTATTTGAGATCTTGGAGAGGGTTGGACCAGTGGCTATCGCCTGGTGCTGTTAGTTGAATTATGTGTAGGTCAATATCACAAAATATGGGAAAGTGGACCCAATCGAGGTAGTAGTAAAGAGTATCGTTCCACTAGTGAAATACCCCGAACTTAATTATGGTGATTAAATTATTCTAATATGGTATTTAAGGGCCTAATAGTGCCTAAGTAATTTTGGTAAGGAAAATAAATCCAAAAGAAATGAGGAAACGCTTAAAAAGCAAAAAACGCTAAAATAAGCGTTATATAACCATAGGAGGTACGAGACCTCGGTTAGATTATTATGTAGAGTCCTAAGGCTTATTCATGCCTAATTAGTATACGGGAATGATTCCCGAAGAAAACGGATCCAAATAATGTGTTAAAAAGCTAATAAAGCTTTAGCGCATGTTTTTCAAGGAAACCCGAAAACGTGACTTTGAGTGGTCAAACGAACCTATAAAATTATAGTTCATTAAATAACTATAATTAAACGTTAATGGAAGCTTAATAACCATTAAACTAAAGAAATGAGAAAATTCCGGAAAACGGGCCCGGTAGTGAATAGTGCGAAAACCGGGTAAATTAACGAGCGTTTTCTGTAAAAGACGAAAAACGCTCCAGCTAGTATATTATGTGGGGGCCGGTTTTTAAATACTTAAAGAAGCCTCTCACACATACACTAGACTAGTTTACTAATTAATAAGTCAAAAAGCAAAATGAGAAAAGTACAAAAACACTTTACCTTCTCTCTCTCCTCTCATTCCTCCTTTCCCTTTTCTCTTTCGTCTCCCTCCTCTCCCAGTTGATTTCCTCCTCCTCTCTCTGGTTGGGGACGATTTTGAAGCTCTCAAAATGGC